>CM038792.1:2108511-2167452 GCA_021764765.1 Vicia sativa
AGAAATTTGAAGAAAATTTGATGAAATTAGAAGAAAATCATGAAATTAAGTAAACATAAATCTTAAGAAACCAGATGAATTGAAGAAAATATGAAAATTTGAAGTAAATATAAATCTTAAGAAATTTGATTAAATTTGAAGTAAATATAAACCTTAAGAAAATTTGAAGTAAAACATAAATCTTAAGAAATAAGATGAAATTTGAAGAAAATATCGAAATTTGAAGGAACTTTTAAATCTTAAGAAATTTGATGAAATTCTGAAGTGAATATAAACTTAAGAAATCTTATGAAATTTGAAATAAACATAAATCATAAGAAAATCAGATAAAAATTATATCATGAAACATGGAAGTTAGAAATCATGAAATTTGAAGTGAAATTAAATCTTAAGAAATTTAATGAAATTGAATATAAACCTTAAGAAAATATGATGAAATTTTAAACATAAAAATCGATGAAATTTGAAGAAAATGTCATGAAATTTGAAGTGAATCTTAAATCTTAAGAAATTTGATGAAATTTAGAAAATATAAACCTTAAGAAAATCAAAGAAATTTGAAGAAAACATAAATTTGAAGAAATTGAATGAAATTTGAAGAAAATCATGAAATTTGAAGTAAATAAATCTTTAAGAAATTTGTATAAATTTGAAGTGAAAAATCTAATAAATTTGAAGTAAACATAAATCTTAAGAAATCTGATGAATTTGAAAATCATGAAATTTGAAGTAAATTTAAGTCTAAGAAATTTGATGAAATTTGAAAAGTTAATATAAACCTTAAGAAATATGATGAAATTAGAAGTAAACAATCTTAAGAAATCGGATAAAGAAAATATCATGAAATTTGATCTTAAATCTTAAGAAATTTGATGAAATTTAGTGAATATAAACCTAAGAAAATCTTATGAAATTGAAATAAACATAAATCTTAAGAAAATCAAATGAAATTTGAAGAAAATATCATGAAATTTGAAGTAAATTTAAATCTTAAGAAATTTGATGAATTTTGAAGTGAATATAAACTTTAAGTAAATCATGAAATTTGAAGAAAACATAATCTTAAGAAAATCGATGAAATTTAAAGAAAATATCATGAATTTGAAGTGAACTAAATCTTAAGAAATTTGATGAAATTTGAAGTGAATATAAAACGTTAAGAAAGTATAATGAAATTAGAACTAAACATAAACTTAAGAAAATCTGATGAATTTGAAGAAAATCATGAAATTTGAAGAAAATCATGAAATTTGAAGTAAACATAAATCTTAAGAAAACCAGATGAATTGAAGAAAATATGATAAAATTTGAACTAAATATAAATCTAAGAAATTTGATTAAATTTGAAGAATATAAACCTTAAGAAAATGAAGTAAACATAAATCTTAAGAAAATCCGATGAAATTTGAAGAAAATATCATGAAATTTGAAGTGAACTTAAATCTTAAGAAATTTGATGAAATTTGAAGTGAATATAAACCTTAAGAAAATCTTATGAAATTTGAAACATAAATCATAAGAAAATCGATGAATTTGAAGAAAAATATCATGAAATGAAGAAAGTATCATGAAATTTTGAAGTAAAATTAAATCCTAAGAAATTTGATGAAAGTGAATATATACCTTTAAAATATGATGAAATTTTAAAGTAAACATAAAAATTGGATGAAATTTGAAGAAATCATGAATTTTGAAGAACTAAATCTAAGAAATTTTATGAAATTTGAAGTGAATATAAACCTAAAGTGAATTTGAAGAAATTTGAAGTAAATCTTTATGAAATTTGAAGTAAAACATAAATCTTAAGAAAACCGATGAATTTTGAAGAAAATCTAATAAAATTTGAAGTAAATATAAATCTTAAGAAATTTGATTAAATTTGAAGTGAATATAAACCTTAAGAAAATTTGAAGTAAACATAAATCTTAAGAAAATCGATGAAATTTGAAGAAAATATCATTAAATTTGAAGTGAACTTAAATCTTAAGAAATTTGATGAAATTTGAAGTGAATATAAACCTTAAGAAAATGAATGAAATTTGAAATAAATATAATCTTAAGAAATTTGATGAAAATGAAGTTAATATAAACCTTAAGAAACCGAATGAAATTTGAAGAAAACATAAATCTAGAAGAAAATCTGATGAAATTTGAAGAAAATATCATGAAATTTGAAGTGAACTTAAATCTTAAGAAATTTGAAGTGAATATAAACCTTAAGAAAATCGATGAAATTTGAAGAAAATATCATGAAATTTGAAGAACTTAAATCTTAAGAAATTTGATGAAATTTGAATTGAATATAAAACTAAGAAAGTATAATGAAATTTGAAGTAAACATAAATCTTAAGAAAATCGATGAAATTTGAAGAAAATATCATGAAATTGAAGTAAATTTAAATTGAAGAAATTTGATGAATTTTGAAGTGAATATAAACCTTAAGAAAATGATGAAATTTGAGTAAACATAAATCTTAAGAAAATCAGATGAAATTTGAAGAAAATATCATAAATTTTTAAAGTGAACTTAAATCTAAGAAATTTGATGAAATTAGTGAATATAAACGAATAAAGTATAATGAAATTAGAAGTAAACATAAATCTTAAGAAAATCAGATGAAATTTGAAGAAAATCGAAATTTGAAGAAAAATTGTTGAAATTTGAAGTAAACATAAATCTTAAGAAAACTGATGAAATTTGAAGAAAATATCATGAAATTTGAAGGAAATATCATGAAATTTGAAGAAAATATCATGAAATTTATAGTGAAATGAAATCGATATGAAATTTGAGAAAATATCATGAATTTTAAGGAACTTAAACTTTGGAAATTTGATGAAATTTGAAGTGAATATAAACCTTAAGAAAATCAAGAAATTTGAAGTAAACAAAAATTTTAAGAAACTCTAATGAAGAAGAACTCGATAAAAATGAAGAACATAAATCTTAAGAAACTTGATGAATTTGAAGAAATCTAATAAAATTTGAAGTAAATATAAATTTAAGAAATTTGATTAAATTTGAAGTGAATATAAACCTTAAGAAAATTGAAGTAACATAAATCTTAAGAAAATTTGGATGAAATTTTAAGAAAATTCATGAAATTTGAAGTAAATTTAAGTCTAAAGAAATTTGAAGTTAATATAAACTTAAGTAAATATGAAGAAATTAGAAGTAAAACATAAATCTAAAAAAATCGATGAAATTTGAAAATATCATGAAATTTTATGAAATTAAATCTAAGAAATTTGATGAAATTAAGTGAATATAAACCTTAAGAAATTAATGAAAAATTTTGAGTTAAATTATAAATCTAGAAAATTCATGAAATTTGAAGAAAATATCATAAATTTGATGAATTTGAAGTGATATAAACCTAAACTGAATGAAATTTGAAGAAAACATAAATCTAAGAAAATCGATGAAATTTGAAGAAAATATCATAAATTTGAAGTGAATTAAATCTTAAGAAATTTGATGAAATTTGAAGTGAATATAAACCTTAAGAAAGATAATGAAATTAGAACTAAACATAAATCTTAAGAAAATCGATGAAATTTGAAGAAAATCTAATGAAATTTGAAGAAAACTCATGAAATTTGAAGTAAACATAAATCTTAAGAAACCATGAATTAAAAATATGATAAAATTTGAAGTAAATATAAATCTTAAGAATGATTAAATTTGAAGTGAATATAAACCTTAAGAAAATTGGAAAAAATCTTAAGAAAATCAGATGAAATTTGAAGAAAATATCATGAAATTTGAAGAAAATATTATGAAATTTATGAAATTAAACTTAAGAAATTTGATGAAAGTTAATATAACATTTAAGAAAATAGATGAAATTTGAAGTAAACATAAAAAAAATCAATGAAATTTGAAGAAAATATCATGAATTTTGAAGGACTTAAATTTTAAGAAATTTGAAGTTAATATAAACCTAAAATCAAAAAAATTTAGTAACAAAAATTTTAAGAAAATCGAATGAAATTTGAAGAAAAATCAGAAATTTTAAGTAAATATAAATCTTAAGAAACAAGAATTTAAGAAAATCTAATAAATTTGAAGTAATATAAATCTAAGAAATTGATTGTTTGAAGTGAATATAAACTTAAGAAATTGATTAAATTTGAAGTGAATATAAACCTTAAGAAAATATTGAAGTAAACATAAATCTTAAGAAAATCGATGAAATTTGAAAAAAATCATGAAATTTGAAGTAAATTAAATCTTAAGAAATTTGATGAAATTTGAAATAATATAACCTGTAACTGATGAAATTAGAAGTAAACATAAATCTTAAGAAAATCGATGAAATTTGAAGAAAATATCATGAAATTTGAAGTGAACTTAAATTTAAGAAATTTGATGAAATTTGAAGTGAATATAAACCTTAAGAAATATGATGTAAACATAAGAAAATCATGAAATTGAAGAAAATATCATGAAATTTCAAGAAAATATCATGAATTTTGAAGTGAACTTAAATCTTAAGAAATTTGATGAAATTTGAAAAGAATATAGACCTTAAGAAAATCTGAAGAAATTTGTAGTAAACAAAAATTTTAAGAAAATCGAATGAAATATGAAGAAAATCTGATGAAATTTGAAGTAAATATAAATCTTAAGAATACCTGATGAATTTGAAGAAAATCAAATAACATTTGAAGTAAATATAAATCTTTAGAAATTTGATTATTTAAGTAATATAAACCTTAAGAAAATTTAAACAAACATAAATCTTAAGAAAATCTGATGAATTTGAAGAAAATATCATGAAATTTGAAGTAAATTAAATCTTAAGAAATTTGATGAAATTTGAAGTTAATATAAACCTTAAGTAACTGATGAAATTGAATAAACATAAATCTTAAGAAAATCGATGAAATTTGAAGAAAATATCATGAAATTTGAAGTGAATTAAATCTTAAGAAATTTGATGAAATTTAAGTAAATATAAACCTTAAGAAAGTATAATGAAATTTGAACTAAACATAAATCTTAAGAAAATCGGATGAAATTTGAAGAAAATATCATGAAATTTGAAAATTTAAATCTTAAGAAATTTGATGAATTTAAGTGAATATAAACCTAAGTAAAACTGATGAAATTTGAAATATATATCTTAAGAAAATCAGATGAAATTTGAAGAAATTTGTTGAATTGAAGTGAATATAAACTTAAGAAAGTATAATGAAAATAGAATAAACATAAATCTTAAGAAATTTGATGAAATTTGAAGAAAATCCATGAAATTTGAATAGTAACTGAAATTTGAAGTAAACATAAATCTTAAGAAAACATATGAAATTTGAAGAAAATATCATAAAATTTGAAGTGAACTTAAATCTAAGAAATTTGATGAAATTTGAAGTGAATATAAACCTTAAGTAAATCTTATGAAATTTGAAATAAATATAAATCATTAGAAAATCAGATGAATTAAAGAAAATATCATGAAATTTGAAGAAAATATCAGAAATTGAATGAAATTAAATCTTAAGAAATTTGATGAAAGTGAATATAACTTAAGAAAATAAATTTGAAGTAAATACAAAATCTGGATGAAATTTGAAGAAAAATCAAATTTGAAGTGAACTTAAATCTATGAAATTTGAAGTGAATATAAACCTTAAGAAAGTATAATGAATTTGAGCTCATAAATCTTAAGAAATTGGATGAAATTTGAAGTAAATTTAAATATTAAGAAATTTGAATTTTAAGTGAATATAAACCTTAAGAAATTCATGAAATTTAAGAAAATTCAAGAAAATCAGATGAAATTTGAAGAAAATATCATGAATTTGAAGGAACTTAAATCTTAAGAAATTTGATTAAATTTGAAGTGAATATAAACCTTAAGAAAATTTGAAGATAAACATACTTAAGAAAATCGATGAAATTTGAAAAAATATCATGAAATTTGAAGTGAACTTAAATCTTAAGAAATTTGATGAAATTAAAGTGAATATAAATCTTAGTAAATCTTATGAAATTTGAATAAACATAAATCAAGAAAATCAGATGAAATTTGAAATGAAATTAAACTTAAGAAATTTGATGAAAGTGAATATAAACCTTAAGAAAATATGATGAAATTTAAGTATACATAAATGAATGAAATTTGAAGAAAATGTCATGAATTTTGAAGTGAATTAAAACTTAAGAAATTTGATGAAATTTGAAGAATATAAACTTAAGAAAATTGAAGAAATTGAAGTAAACAAAATTTTAAGAAAATCGAATGAAATTTGAAGAAAATCTAAATTTGAAGTAAAATAAATCTTAAGAAAACGATGAATTTGAAGAAATCTAATAAATTTGAAGTAAATATAAATCTTAAGAATTGAAATTTGAAGTGAATATAAACCTTAAGAAAATTTGAAGTAAACATAAATCTTAAGAAAATCGATGAAATTTGAAGTAAATTTAAATCTTAAGAAATTTGATGAAATTTAGTTAATATAAACCTTAAGTAAGATGAAATTTGAAGTAAACAAATCTTAAGAAAATCGATGAAATTTGAAGAAAATATCATGAAATTGGTGAACTTAAATTTTAAGAAATTTGATGAAATTTGAAGTGATATAAACCTTAAGTAAATGATGAAATTTGAAGAAATTATAAATCTAAGAAAAAGATGAATTTGAAGAAATTTCATGAATGAAGGAATTAAATCTTAAGAAATTTGATGAAATTTGAAGAATATAAACCTTAAGTAAATCTTATGAAATTTGAAATAAACATAAATCTTAAGAAAATCGATGAAATTTGAAGAAATATCATGAAATTTGAAGTGAAATTAAATCTTAAGAAATTTGATGAAAGTGAATATAAACTTAAGAAAATATGATGAAATTTGAAGTAAACATAAAAATCGATGAAATTTGAAGAAAATGTCATGAATTTTGAAGTGAACTTAAATCTTAAGAAATTTGATGAAATTTGAAGTGAATATAAACCTAAGAAAATCAAGAAATTGAAGAAACAAAAAATTTTAGAAAAATCGAATGAAATTTGAAAATCAATGAAATTTGAAGTAAACATAAATCTTAAGAAAATTTGGATGAATTTTAAGAAAATTTCATGAAATTTGAAGTAAATTTAAATCTTAAGAAATTTGATGAAATTTAGTTAATAATATAAAACTTAAGTAATCGATGAAATTTGAAGTAAACATAATTTAAGAAAATCATGAAATTGAAGAAATAATGAAATTTAAGTGAACTTAAATTCAAGAAATTTGAAGTAAATATGTTTTAAGAAAGTATAATTAAATTTGAACTAATCATAAATCTTAAGAAAATCGGATGAATTTGAAGAATATTATGAAATTGAAGTAAATTTAAATCTTAAGAAATTTGATGAATTTTTTAAGAGAATATAAACTTAAACTGAGAAAATTTGAAGAAACATAAATCTTAAGAAAATCATGAAATTTGAAGAAAATATCATGAATTTTGAAGTGAACTTAAATCTTAAGAAATTTGATGAATTTGAAGTGAATATAAACCTTAAGAAAGTATAAGAAAAAGAACTAAAACATAAATCTTAAGAAATCGGATGAAATTTGAAGAAAATATGATGAAATTTGAAGAAAATCTATTGAAATTTGAAGAAACATAAATCTTAAGAAATGAATGGAAGAAAATATGATAAAATTTGAACTAAATATAAATCTTAAGAAATTTGATTTAATTTGAAGTGAATATAAACCTTAAGAAAATTTTAAAGTAAACATAAATCTTTAAGAAAATAATATGAAATTTGAAGAAAATATCATGAAATTTGAAGTGAACTTAAATCTTAAGAAATTTGATGAAATTTGAAGTGAATATAAACCTTAAGTAAATCTTATGAATTGAATAAACATAAATCATAAGAAAATTTGATGAAATTTGAAGAAAATATCATGAAATTTGAAGTGAAATTAAATCTAAGAAATTTGATGAAAGTGAATATAAACCTTAAGAAAAAATATGATGAAATTTGAAGTAAACATAAAAATCGGATGAAATTTGAAGAAATGTTATGAAATTTTGATGAACTTAAATCTTTAAGAAATTTAGAATATAAACTTAAGAAAATCAAGAAATTTGAAGTAAACATAAATTTAAGAAACTAGAAATTTGAAATATCATGAAATTTGAAGTGAATTTAAATCTTAAGAAATTGATGAATTTGAAAGAATATAAACCTAAGAAAGGATAATGAAATTTAATCCAAATATAAATCTAAGAAAATCGGATGAAATTAAAGAAAAATATCATGAAATTTGAAGTAAATTTAAATCTTAAGAAATTTGATGAATTTGAAATGAATATAAACCTTAAGTAAACTGATGAAATTTGAAGAAACATAAATCTTAAGAAATCGATAAAATTTAAAGAAAATATAATGAATTTGAAGTGAACTTAACTTAAGAAATTATGAAATTTGAAGTGAATTAAAACCTATAAATCTTATGGAAATTGAAATAAACATAAATCATAAGAAAATTCGATGAAATTTGAAGAAAATATCATGAAATTTGAAAATATCAAGAAATTTGAAGTAAATCTTAAGAAATTTGATGAAAGTGAATATAAATCTTAAGAAAATATTAAGAAATTTGAAGTAAACATAAAAATCGATGAAATTTGAAGAAATGTTTGAATTTTAGTGAACTTAAATCTTAAGAAATTTGATGAAAGTTGGTGAATATAAACCTTAAGAAAATCCGAAGAAATTTGAATTAAAACAAAATTTGAAGAAAATCGAATGAAATTAAGAAAATTAAATTTGAGATAAATATAATCTTAGAAAACCGATGAATTTGAAGAAATCTAATAAAGTTTGAACTAAATATATTAAAATTTGATTACATTTGAAGTGAATATAACCCTTAAGAAAACTTGAAGTAAACATAAATCTTAAGAAAATCGATGAAATTTGAAGAAAATTTTCATGAAATTTGAAGAAAATTTCATGAAATTTGAAGAAATTTCATGAAAATTGAAGTAAATTTAAGTTTAAGAAATTTGATGAAATTGAAGTTAATATAAACCTTGAAATTCGATGAAATTTGAACTAAACTAAATCTTAAGAAATTCTGATGAATTTGAAAGAAAATATCATGAAATTTGAAGTAATTAAATCTTAAGAAATTTGATGAAATTTGAAGTAAGATAAACCTTAAATCCGATGAAATTGAAGTAAACAAAACTTAAAGAAAATCAATGAAATTTGAAATATCATGAAATTTGAAGTGAACTTAACTTAAGAAATTTGATGAAATTTGAAGTGAATATAATAGTTAAGAAAGTATAATGAAATTAGAACTAAACATAAATCTTAAGTAAATCGAATGAAATTTGAATAAAATCGATGACTGAAGAAAATCGTTGAAATTGGTAAACATAAATCTTAAGAAAACAAGATGAATTGAAATAATGATAAATTTGAAGTATATAATCTTAGAAATTTGATTAAATTAAGGATTAAACCTTAAGAAAATTTGAATAAAGATAAATCATTAGAAAATCGTGATGAATTTGAAGAAATATCATTAAATTTGAAGAAAATATCATGAAATTTGAAGTGAAATTAAATCTTAAGAAATTTGATGAAGTGAACATAAACCTTAAGAAAATATTTTGAAATTTGAAGTTAATATAAAATGGATGAAATTTGAAGAAAATTTAATGAAATTTGAAGAAAATCGATGAAATTTGAATTGTAAAATCTAAAGAAAATCAGATGAATTTGAATAATATTCAATAAATTTGAAGAATATAATTTAAAAATTTGATTAATTTGATGTGAAGATTAAACCTTAAGAAAAATTTTAGTAAACGAAATCTTAAGAATATCATGAATTTAAGAAAATTTCATGAAATTTGAAGTAAATTAAGTGTTACAAATTTGATGAAATTTGAAGTTAATATAAACCAAGAAACTGATGAAATTGAATAAATAAATTCAAGAAATCATATGAAATTTGAGAAAATATCATGAAATTTAGTGAATATAAACTTAAGAAATTTGATGAAATTTGAACCAAACATAAATCTTAAGAAAATCGGATGAAATTTGAAGAAAATATCATGAAATTTGAAGTAATTAAATCTTAAGAAATTTGATGATTTTGAAGAATATAAACCTTAGTAAATGATGAAATTTGAAAAACATAAATCTTAAGAAATAAGATCAATGGAGAAAATATCATGATTTGAAGTGAACTAAATTTGATGAAATTAAGTGAATATAACGTAGAAAGTATAATGAAGAACTAAACATAAATCTTAAGAAAATCGAATGAAATTTGTAGAAAAACTGATGAAATTTAAAGTAAAATCTGTTGAAATTTCATTATACTTTCTTAACGTTTATATTCACTTGAAATTTCTTCAAATTTCTTAAGATTTAAGTTCACTTTAAATGTCATGATATTTTCTTTAAATTTCATCCGATTTTCTTAAGATTTATGTTTAGTTCAAATTTCATTATACTTTCTTAAGGTTTATATTCACTTCAAATTTCATCAAATTTCTTAAGATTTAAGTTCACTTCAAATTTCATGATATTTTCTCCAAATTTCATCTGATTTTCTTAAGATTTATGTTTACTTCTAATTTCAACAGATTTACTTAAGGTTTATATTAACTTCAAATTTCATCAAATTTAACACTTAAATTTATTTAAATTTATGAAATTTTTTCAAATTTCATCCGATATTCTTAAGATTTATGAAATTTCAAATTTTCTTAAGGTTTAATATTCACATCATATTTACTTCAAATTTTATTAGATTTTCTTCAAATTCGTCTGGTTTTCCTTAGATTTATTTTTTAATTCAAATTTCTGAGATTTTCTTCAAATTTCATTCATTTTCTTAAAATTTTATTACTTCAAATTTCTTCATTTTCTAAGGTTTATATTCACTCAAATTTCATCAATTCTTAGATTTAAGTTCACTTAAAATTCATGACATTTTCTTCAAATTTCATCCATTTTATGTTAACTCTCAAATTTCAAAATATTTTCTTAAGGTTTATATTCACTTTCATCAAATTTCTTAAGATTTAATTTCACTTCAAATTTCATGATATTTTCTTCAAATTTCATCTGATTTTCTTTATGATTTATGTTTATTTCAAATTTCGTAAGATTTACTTAAGGTTTATATTCACTTCAAATTTCATGAAATTCTTAAGACCTAAGTTCACTTAAATTTCATGATATTTTCTTCAAATTTCATCCGATTTCTTAAGATTTATGTTTACTTCAAATTTTCTTTATGTTTATATTCACTTCAAATTTAATCAAATTTCTTAAGATTTATATTTACTTCAAATTTTATCATATTTTCTTCCAATTCATCCGGTTTTCTTAAGATTTATCTTCATCAAATTTCAAAATTTTCAAATTTCAATGATTTTCTTCAAATTTATTCGATTTACTTTAGATTATGTTTATTCTAATTCAATATACTTTCTTAACTATTATATTTTCACTTTAAATTTCATCAAATTTCTTAAGATTTAACATTTCAAATTTCATGATATTTTTTCAAATGTCATTTGATTTTCTTTAAGATTTATGTTTACTTCAAATTTCATCTGATATACTTAAGGTTTATATTCACTCAAAATTCATCAAATTTCTTTAAGACTTAAATTTACTTCAATTTTCATGAAATTTAAGTCCAATTTCATGAAATTTTCAAATTTCATCTCGATTTTCTTAAGATTTATGTTTACCAAGTTTTCTTAAGGGTTATATTCACTCAAATGTAATCTAATTACTTAAGATTTATATTCATTTCAAACTTAAGATTTTCTTCAAATTCATCCGGTTTTCTTAAGATTTATGTTTACTCAAATTTCATGATTTTCTTAAAATTTCATTCTATTTTCTTCAAATTTTTGTTTAATTCAAATTTCTTCGGATTTTCTTTAGGTTTATATTCACTTCAACTTTCATGAAATTTCTTAAGATTTAAGTTCACTTCAAAATTCATGACATTTCTTCAAATTTACCGATTTTTTGTTTACTTCAAATTTCTTAATATTTCTTAAGATTTATATTCACTTTCATCAAATATTTAAGATTTAATTTCACTTCAAATTTCATGATATTTTCTTCAAATTTCATGATATTTTCAAATTTCATCGAATTTTCTTATGATTTATGTTTATTTCAATTTTCATAAGATTTACTTAAGGTTTATATTTACTTTAAATTTCATCAAATTTCTTAAGAGTTAAGTTCACTAAATTTCATGATATTTTCTTCAAATTTCATGATATTTTCTTCAAATTTCATCAAATTTTCTTATGTTTTATGTTTATTTCTTTAATTTTCATCAAATTTCTTAAGAGTTAAATTTACTTCAAATTTTCATCAAATTTACTTCTTAAATTTCACAAATTTTCATCAAATTTTCACAAATTTCATCCGATTTTTAAGATTTATGTTTACTTCAAGTTTTCTTAAGGTTTAATATTCACTCAATTTAATCAAATTTTAAGATTTATATTTACTTCAAATTTTATAGATTTTTTTTCAAATTCATCTCGCTTTAGATTTATTTTTAATTCAATTAATGATTTTCTTCAAATTTCATTCGATTTTCCTAAAATTTTGTATACTTAAATTTCTTCGATTTTTAGGTTTATATTCACTTCAAATTTCATCAATTTTGATTTAAGTCACTTCAAAATTCATGACATTTTCTTCAAATTTCATCCGATTTTTATGTTAACTTCAAATTTCAAATATTTTGTTAAGGTTTATATTCACTTTCATCAAATTTTAAGATTTAATTTCACTTCAAATTTCATGATATTTTCTTCAAATTTCATCTCGATTTTATGATTTATGTTTATTTCAAATATCATAAGATTTATTTAAGGTTTATATTCATCAAATTGCATGAAATTTAAGACTTAATTTCACTTCAAATTTCATGATATTTTCTTAAAATTTCATTCGATTAAGATTTATGTTTACTTCAAATTTTCTTAAGGTTTATATTCACTTCAAATTTAATCAAATTTCTTAAGATTTATATTTACTTTAAATTTTATCATATTTTCTTCCAATTCATCCGTTTTTAAGATTTATGTTTCCAAATTTCAACAGATCAAATTTCATCAAATTTTCTTCAAATTTCATTCCATTTACTTTAGATTTATGTTTAGTTCTAATTTCATTATACTTTCTTAACTATTATATTCACTTCAAATGTCAATTTCTTAAGATTTAAGTTCTCCTCAAATTTCATGATATTTTCTTCAAATGTCCATTTTCTTAAGATTTATGTTTACTTCAAATTTCAACGATTTACTTAAGGTTTATACTCACTTCAAATTTCATCAAATTTTAAGATTTAAATTTATTCAAATTTCATGATATTTTCTTAAAATTTCATCCGATTTTCTTAAGATTTATGTTTAGTTTAAATTTCATCGTATTTACTTAAGTTTATATTAACTTCAAATTTCATCAAATTTTAAGACTTAAATTTATTCTCAAATTTATTTAAATTTCATGAAATTTTCATCAAATTTCATCCGATTTTCTTAAGATTTATGTTTACTTCAAATTTTCCTAAGGTTTAATATTCACTTCAATTTAATCAAATTTCTTAAGATTTATATTTACTTCAAATTTTGTTAGATTTTCTTCAAATTCATCCGGTTTTCTTTAGATTTATTTTTAATTCAAATTTCATCGATTTTCTTCAAATTTCATTCGATTTTCTTAAAAATTGTTTACTCAAATTTCGATTTTCTTAAGGTTTATATTCTTCAAATTTCATCAAATTTCTTAAGATTTAAGTTCACTTCAAAATTCATGACATTTTCTTCAAATTTCATCCGATTTTTGCACTTAATTTCAAATATTTTCTTAAGGTTTATATTCACTTTCATCAAATTTCTTAAGATTTAATTTCATCAAATTTCATGATATTTTCTTCAAATTTCATCTCGATTTTCTTATGATTTATGTTTATTTCAATTTCAGAAGATTTATTTAAGGTTTATATTCACTTCAAATTTTAAATTTAAGACTTAAGTCACTCAAATTTCATGATATTTTCAAATTTCATCCTGATTTTCTTAAGATTTATGTTTACTTCAAATTTTCTTAAGGTTTATATTCACTCAAATTTAATCAAATTTCTTAAGATTTATATTTACTCAAATTTATCATATTTTCTTCCAATTCATCCGGTTTTTCTTAAGATTTATGTTTATTTCAAATTTCAATGATTTTCTTCAAATTTCATCAGTTTTCTTCAAATTTCATTCGATTTACTTTAGATTTATGTTTAGTTCTAATTTCATTATACTTTCTTAACTATCATATTCACTCAAATGTCATCAAATCTTAAGATTTAAGTTCTCCTCAAATTTCGATATTTTCTTCAAATGTCATCCGATTTTCTTAAGATTTATGTTTACTTCAAATTTCAACGGATTTACTTAAGGTTTATACTCACTTCAAATTTCATCAAATTTTAAGATTTAAATTTACTTCAAATTTCATGATATTTTCTTTAAATTTCATCCGATTTTCTTAAGATTTATGTTTAGTTCAATTTCATCGATTTACTTAAGGTTTATATTAACTTCAAATTTCATCAAATTTTTAAGACTTAAATTTATTTCAATTTTCATCAAATTTACTTAAATTTCATGAAATTTTCATCAAATTTCATCCGATTTTCTTAAGATTTATGTTTACTTCAAGTTTTCTTAAGGTTTAATATTCACTTCCAATTTAATCAAATTTCTTAAGATTTATATTTACTTCAAATTTTGTTAGATTTTCTTCAAATTCATCCGGTTTTAGATTTATTTTAATTCAAATTTCATCAGATTTTCTTCAAATTTCATTCAATTTTCTTAAAATTTTTGTTTACTTCAAATTTCTTCTGATTTTCTTAAGGTTTATATTCACTTCAAATTTCATCAAATTTCTTAAGATTTAAGTTCACTTCAAAATTCATGATATTTTCTTCAAATTTCATTCATTTTTATGTTAACTTCAAATTTCAAATATTTTCTTAAGGTTATATTCACTTTCATCAAATTTCATAAGATTTAATTTCACTTCAAATTTCATGATATTTTCTTCAAATTTCATCTGATTTTCTTATGATTTATGTTTATTTCAAATTTCGTAAGATTTACTTAAGGTTTATATTCACTTCAAATTTCATGAAATTTTAAGACTTATATTCACTTCAAATTTTATCATATTTTCTTCCAATTCATCTAGTTTTCTTAAGATTTATATTACTTCAAATTTTCTTAGGTTTATATTCACTTCAAATTTAATCAAATTTTAAGATTTATATTTACTTCAAATTTTATTATATTTCTTCCAATTCATCCGGTTTTCAAGATTTATGTTTATTTAAATTTCAATGATTTTCCAAATTTCATCGTGTTTTCTTCAAATTTCATTCGATTTACTTTAGATTTATGTTTAGTTCTAATTTTCATTATACTTTCTTAACTATCATATTCACTTCAAATGTCATCAAATTTCAAGATTTAAGTTCTCCTCAAATTTCTTGATATTTTCTTCAAATGTCATCCGATTTTTAAGATTTATGTTTATTTAAATTTCAATTGATTTATTTTAAGGTTTATACTCACTCAAATTTCATCAAATTCTTAAGATTTAATTTATCAAATTTCATGATATTTTCTTAAAATTTCATCCGATTTTCTTAAGATTTATGTTTAGTCAAATTTCATCGATTTACTTAAGGTTTATATAACTTCAAATTTCATCAAATTTTAAGACTTAAATTTATTTAAATTTCATCAATTTACTTAAATTTCATGAAATTTTCTATCAAATTTCATCCGATTTTAAGATTTATGTTTACTTCAAGTTTTCTTAAGGTTTAATATTCACTTCAATTTAATCAAATTTCTTAAGATTTATATTTACTTCAAATTTTGTTAGATTTTCTTCAAATTATCTGGTTTTCTTTAGATTTATTTTTAATTCAAATTTCATCGATTTTCTTCAAATTTCATTCGATTTTCTTAAATTTTGTTTACTTCAAATTTCTTCGATTTTCTTAAGGTTTATATTCACTTCAAATTTCATCAAATTTCTTAAGATTTAAGTTCACTTCAAAATTCATGATATTTTCTTCAAATTTCATTCGATTTTTATGTTAACTTCAAATTTCAAAATATTTAGGTTTATATTCACTTTCATCAAATTTCATAAGATTTAATTTTCACTCAAATTTCATGATATTTTCTTCAAATTTCATCCGATTTTATGATTTATGTTTATTTCAAATTTCAGAAGATTTACTTAAGGTTTATATTCACTTCAAATTTCATGAAATTTCTTAAGACTTATATTCACTTCAAATTTTATCATATTTTCTTCCAATTCATCTAGTTTTCTTAAGATTTATGTTTACTTCAAATTTTCTTATTTATATTCACTTCAAATTTAATCAAATTTCTTAAGATTTATATTTACTTCAAATTTTATCATATTTTCTTCCAATTCATCTGGTTTTCTTAAGATTTATGTTTACTCAAATTTCAAGATTTTCTTCAAATTTCATCGTGTTTTCTTCAAATTTCATTCGATTTACTTTTAGATTTATGTTTAGTTCTAATTTCATTATACTTTCTTAACTATCATATTCACTTCAAATGTCATCAAATTCTTAAGATTTAAGTTCTCAAATTTCGATATTTTCTTCAAATGTCATCCGATTTTCTTAAGATTTATGTTTACTTCAAATTTCAACCATTTACTTAAGGTTTATACTCACTAAATTTCATCAAATTTCTTAAGATTTAAATTTACTTCAAATTTCATGATATTTTCTTAAAATTTCATCCGATTTTCTTAAGATTTATGTTTAGTTCAAATTTCATCGATTACTTAAGGTTTATATTAACTTCAAATTTCATCAAATTTCTTAAGACTTAAATTTATTTCAAATTTCATCAAATTTATTTCAAATTTCATGAAATTTTCATCAAATTTCATCCATTTTCTTAAGATTTATGTTTACTTCAAGTTTTCATATTCACTCCAATTTAATCAAATTTTAAGATTTATATTTACTTCAAATTTTGTTAGATTTTCTTCAAATTCATCTGGTTTTCTTTAGATTTATTTTAATTCAAATTTCATGATTTTCTCAAATTTCATTCGATTTTAAAATTTTGTTTACTCAAATTTCTCTGATTTTCTTAAGGTTTATATTCACTTCAAATTTCATAAATTTCTTAAGATTTAAGTTCACTAAATTATGATATTTTCTTCAAATTTCATTCGATTTTTATGTTAATCAAATTTCAAAATATTTTCTTATTTATATTCACTTTCATCAAATTTCATAAGATTTAATTTCACTAAATTTCATGATATTTTCTTCAAATTTCATCCGATTTATGATTTATGTTTATTTCAAATTTCAGAAGATTTACTTAAGGTTTATATTCATCAAATTTCATGAAATTTCTTAAGACTTATATTTACTTCAAATTTTATATATTTTCTTCCAATTCATCTAGTTTTCTTAAGATTTATGTTTACTTTAAATTTTTCTTAAGGTTTATATTCACTTAAATTTAATCAAATTTTAAGATTTATATTTACTTCAAATTTTATCATATTTTCTTCCAATTCATCCGTTTTCTTAAGATTTATGTTTACTTCAAATTTCAATGATTTTCTTCAAATTTCATCGATTTTCTTCAAATTTCATTCGATTTATTTTTAGATTTATGTTTAGTTCTAATTTCATTATACTTTCTTAACTATTATATTCACTTCAAATGTCATCAAATTCTTAAGATTTAAGTTCTCCTCAAATTTCATGATATTTTCTTCAAATGTCATCGATTTTCTTTAAGATTTATGTTTACTTCAAATTTCAATGGATTTACTTAAGGTTTATACTCACTTAAAATTTCATCAAATTCTTAAGATTTAAATTTACTTCAAATTTCATGATATTTTCTTAAAATTTCATCCGATTTTCTTAAGATTTATGTTTAGTCAAATTTCATCGATTTACTTAAGGTTTATATTAACTTAAATTTCATCAATTTCTTAAGACTTAAATTACTTCAAATTTCATCAATTTATTTAAATTTCATGAAATTTTTCAAATTTCATCCGATATTCTAAAATTTATGTTTACTTCAAATTTTCTTATTTAATATTCACTTCCAATTTAATCAAATTCTTGATTTATATTTACTTCAAATTTGTTAGATTTTTTCTTCAAATTCATCCGGTTTTCTTTAGATTTATTTTAATTCAAATTTCATGATTTTCTTCAAATTCATCTGATTTTCTTAAAATTTTTGTTTACCAAATTTCTTCAGATTTTCTTAAGGTTTATATTCACTTCAAAGTTCATCAAATTCTTAAGATTTAAGTTCACTTCAAAATTCATGCATTTTCTTCAAATTTCATCCGATTTTTTTATGTTAACTTCAAATTTCAAAATATTTTCTTAGGTTTATTCGGCCATCAAATTTTAAGATTTAATTTCACTTCATATTTTATCCGATGATTTATGTTTATTTCAATTTCATAAGATTTACTAAGGTTTATATTCACTTCAAATTTCATGAAATTTAAGACTTAAGTTCACTTCAATTTCATGATATTTTCTTAAAATTTCATCCGATTTTTAAGATTTATGTTTACTTAAATTTTCTTAGGTTTATATTCACTTCAAATTTAATCAAATTTCTTAAGATTTATATTTACTTCAAATTTTCTCATATTTTCTTCCAATTCATCCGTTTTCTTAAGATTTATGTTTACTTCAAATTTCAATATTTTCTTCAAATTTCATCGATTTTCTTCAAATTTCATTCGATTTACTTTAGATTTATGTTTAGTTCTAATTTCATTATACTTTCTTAACTATTATATTCACTTCAACTGTCATCAAATTTCTTAAGATTTAAGTTCTCTCAAATTTCATGATATTTTCTTCAAATGTCATCGATTTTCTTTAAGATTTATGTTTATTTCAAATTTCAATGATTTACTTAAGGTTTATACTCACTTCAAATTTCATCAAATTTCTTAAGATTTAAATTTACTCAAATTTCATGATATTTTCTTAAAATTTCATCCGATTTTCTTAAGATTTATGTTTAGTTCAAATTTCATCGATTTACTTAAGGTTTATATTAACTTCAAATTTCATCAAATTCTTAAGACTTAAATTTACTTCAAATTTCATCAAATTTACTTAAATTTCATCAAATTTTCATCAAATTTCATCCGATTTCTTAAGATTTATGTTTACTTAAGTTTTCTTAAGGTTTAATATTCACTTCAATTTAATCAAATTTTAAGATTTATATTTACTTCAAATTTTGTTAGATTTTCTTCAAATTCATCTGGTTTTCTTTAGATTTATTTTTAATTCAAATTTCATCAGATTTTCTTCAAATTTCATTCAATTTTCTTCAAATTTTTGTTTACTTCAAATTTCTTGATTTTCTTAAGGTTTATATTCACTTCAAATTTCATCAATTTCTTAATATTTAAGTTCACTTAAATTCATGACATTTTCTTCAAATTTCATCCGATTTTTATGTTTACTTCAAATTTCATCATATTTTCTTAAGGTTTATATTCACTTTCATCAAATTTCATAAGATTTAATTTCACTTCAAATTTCATGATATTTTCTTCAAATTTCATCTGATTTTCTTATGATTTATGTTTATTTCAAATTTCAAGATTTACTTAAGGTTTATATTCACTTCAAATTTCATGAAATTTAAGACTTATATTTACTCAAATTTTATCATATTTACTTCCAATCTAGTTTTCTTAAGATTTATGTTTACTTTAAATTTTCTTAAGGTTTATTGAAGCAACTCGGTTTTCAAAAATCTTTTAAATTCTCGAAAACAGTGAAATCACCACCTAATTTTATTCGTTCTAAAAAGAACGGGAAAATATAGATAAAACCCCAAACAAGCGGATAAGGCTCCACGTGACCGAAAAAGGGATCGGAGCTTATGTAAGGGAAGGTATTAGCACTTTACATCCATCGCAGACTCGATGGGACCCATTTATTCTACGATTGTGTGTGTTTATCGAGTTATGGATACCAAAAGAAAACAAAATTTGTTTCTTATTATTTTGAGTTTGACACGGTTTCGTAACCGTGCTCATATATTCCTCGCAATGGGAAAGTCAAAACTCGTAGTTCCTCTTAAAAAGGTTTTAATTGGTTGTATTGATTTTATCTGAAAAATCGTGTTTAGACGCGTCTCAAATGCTTTGAGCTAGGACTTGTTTTGTTTGTTTGAAAAGCTTAAGTCCTCGCCGTATTTGAAACGACTATTACACCTCTTTATCCGAAAAGAGTTTTACAATCGCATATGAGCGATAAAAAGAATTTGAGTGAGTTGAATTATTTTTTATGTGGATGAAAAAGTACTAACAACGAGGCTAGCGCCTCACGATTCAAATACTAGAAACCCGAGGAACGAAAGTTCGCCAAGTCGCCTATCACCCAAAAAGTTTTCTTGAGAAAAGTGAAGTGAAACGAGTTCACGTTATTTAGAGTCTTTAAGCCACGGTCTAGTCCAACGACTTAAAGACTAAAGTTTGTTTGGGGACAAGTTTTAACAACTAGTCTAGCGCCTAACGGCTAAAAACTTGTACTTTATTATGAAAAAGTTTTGAAAATGCACTCGACGTTGGATCGAGGTTTGAAACTTTATTATGAAAGTGTTTTTGAGATGCGAGTTATGGTTAATTGAGCATATGGACTAAGGTGCGATAACGGAAATGAACAAATAATTGTATACAAGCATTAAATAAAGCGAGTAAGTAAATTAAAAGCCCATACAAGGTGGCCCGCACAAATAACAAGACAACTTATCGTGTAAGTGCATGCGCGAAATAAATTTAATCAACTAATTAAACGAAACTTAATCAAGTAATTAGTTTAATAAAATTAATTAGGTAAACTAATTAATTTTAAATAACCTAATTAGATAATTAAATAATGTTTAACCGATCCATCAAAGTTTCATTGTAAGCCCAAGAGTAAGCGTGGTGTGTGCACAAACGTGTGGCCGTTGTGACGCTTCAAAACTTTGTCAACTCAGGGTAGTAAAAGATGGCTCGCACGAGTATTAGTTTGAAAACATTTTGTTTGTGCTTTGTGGATAATTTGAGTGATAAAGCGATAAAATTATTTACTAATTATTACAACAAGTGGGGAATGGGGGTACAAATTTAGAAATGGGGATATTGCAAGAAAAAGAAATAAAATACTAGAAATTTCCTAAATAATAAAAAAGTCTAATTAACACTACTATTATATTTTTTGGATATACTAAATATTTTATTGGTTTAAAAAAGAAATATGATAGTAGTAATTATTAAATAGAGAAAAATAGTGATAATAATAATAATGGTTACGATAATAATATTAGTGATTATAATAATATTAGTAATGATAATAGTTAATAATAATAATAATAATGTTTTACTAAGTAATAATACTAATAAATTATTAACTAAGAAAAAAAATGATAATAATTAATAGGTTATAGTAATAATAGCAGTTATTAAGAATATTAATAATAATAATTAAGTAATAATAATACTAATATTAATCCTATTAATAAACGTAAAAAGTAAAATTAAAAGTGAAACAAAGAAAACTCTTCCTCACGATGCTCCAAACGACAAAAGAAACTCATTTCTCTCTCGATAGCTACTTACCCTAAGTGGCTTGCATGTTTGGTCCAGGCGCTATGCTTGCTCGGTCCGATCCTCGTTGGCTAGCGGGTTTCGGTCTTCGCCGCTTCCTGGCCGTCGGGTCTCCTTCAACGAAGCCCTTCACGGAAATTGCTTGGACGGCGTGATGGTGGCGGTCGCCCGAGCCTCCAAAGGGTGAGTTTGTTCCTATAAAACTTCTTTTCCTCTCTTCTTTCTCTCTGAAGGGTCAATGGGTTAGGGAAGATGATGAGTATGCTAGGGTTAGGTTAGCTGGAACAGATGCATGCTGGTTTTTGATTCTTGAACTGGTTTGTCAAATTTTGTTAAGAACCGATCCTCCTCTTGCTGATATGGTTTTTCTGGTTTCTGAGTTTTGGTAGTGGTTATGTTTCTGGGTCGAGATTGGTCTCTGAGTTTTTGGAACGATGGAGTGTTTCTAGTATGTTGGTTTTTGGAATTGATACCACAGTGTGTTCTCTGGCTTTTTGAACTGATATTACAATGTGTTTTTCTGGCTTTTTGGAACTGATACTATGCTTGTTCTGTTTTTTTGACTGGTATTCTCTTTTTCTCAAAGCTGCTGGTTGGAATCAATGGCTATTTTCTTAAGAACAGATCCCCTTTTTGGTCTTCTGGTTTTGAAATATATAGAATAGATGCTCTCCCCTGGTCTTGGCTTAGAACAGATATTACTTGTCTTCCTTCTGATTGGTACTGGAACCATGTTCTGTCCCTGTCGAACTGTGTTTTCCTTTGTCTTGTAATGCTGCTACCTCTGCTGCCTGTATTGCTTGCATTGGTTGTTATAATCTCTTGTGATGTCTCTTTCTTTTACGGTCACGCTTCATTGCATCGCTCGTCACCGATAACACCATGCACTCGTTGTTGTATTTGTCTCTTTGCCCTTTTTCTTCTTGTGAACTAAAGTAACACTTTATGATTTGCAATTAGGAAAGCCAGCCTATGATTAATCTTCAAATTATGAGGCATTGAACATGATTAAACCCTCTAACCTGATTCCTTGACACATACCCTAATGATGAGATTGAGAGAGGATTGTTCCCTTAATTTCTTGCTTAAAATTTGTATAATTATGACTTGATGCTAATCACTTCTTTTTCTTGTTTTTCATGTAACATTGAATGGTGGAATGGCATGGATGGCTGACCTCTTTGTACTGATGTAACAGCCACAGCCTACAAACAAACGACTATTTAATGTACCGGTATGTACAAATCCGATGCAAATTGGTTTGAACATGGAAATCTTGGCATGATGTTGTTTGACATTTTTTACATGATTGCAGCAGGTTGAAGCTTGAGGACATTGCAACACACTTGGGCAAAGCATTCAAGCAACACATGTCCTATTGCTCGGTCACGACGCAAAGTCAAAATAGAGCATGAAGGTTGTGATGAAGAGGCTTGCATAGTAGTATGAAGATAGGCCTTAGGAAATTATAGGATTTAAATCTAAAAGCTTTTCTCTTTGTAAGAAATTTCGACATAGTAACTTGACTTTTTGTAACAAAATCTTAATGGAAATGGAAGAGTTACTCATATATATTGGTGTGCAAGTATTGCTTTCCCATCTTGCTTTGATTTTTGGTAGACCAAGAAGTAACTAGAATTCAATTATTAGGTGGCCACATACTCATGAAATTAAGTTTGGAAGTAGGAAGAAGAAATGACTTCTATTATGACATGTGATTTCAAATTAGTGTAAAAATGAAATGCCAAATAGGTTAATTTGCAATTTCTCTTTGCTAACCAATTCAATTTTAAATGCCTCCATATCTAAACCTCTTGAAGCAAAAATCCACAAATCAAATGCAACCATCACTCCTGAATGATAATTTGATCTTAAGAACAAACCTTCCTCCATATTAAATCATTTGTTCTTATCTGAACTCTAAATCTCGATTAACCCCACTTCTAACCATCGGATGTCGAATTCAAAGTCAAAAATCCTAAACTTGTACTACAGGCGAAGAAAAAATGTCCAATGAACACAAACAAAGTACCAGCATTGAGGACCAACTCACACAAAGCTTATGATAGGGGCTTAATCACAAACAAAACCCCTTTCCATGTAGTTAAGCTTTCACGTTGAGGAACTTTCCATTTGACATTCAAAACCACGCTTTGATCTTGACTTAACGCAATAAAACGCATGTCTGTAATTGGACCAAGATCAACAACGATGCAAGATATGACAAAATAATAAAAAAAATCAAAACAGGAGGTGGGGCAAATTTTAGGGTGCGACAGTTGCCCCTATTCAATCATCTTAAACCTGGTAAGTGAGAAAAAACGACAGCTTTCGAACGTTTAAGGTGGAAGAGGATTGAATACCAGAGAACCCCGAAATTTGCCCTACGCAGGACACCAACGCCATAGAAGAAAGCAGATAAGATATCTTGACTACAGAGTCAAGGAAGAGACGCTTGAGGGGAAAAAACTTGTTAAGCAAAAACCAGAACGCTTTAGCAACAACAGTGCCAAATGAGAAATACCAGAAGACCTTAACAATATTGGGGATGACCGTGTACACAAATGAAAGTGCTATGAGAAAAACCCCGAAATTCTCAAGCGACAAGAAATAAAAATTAAGAATCTGATGTGATTGAGAACTTATCAAAGAGTTCCCGTTATTTAAGGAATACCTGGAGACCTTAAACAAAATTGAAAAATTGACATGATTGAGAACTTAACAAAGAGTTCCCTGATAATTAAGGAATACCTGGAGACCTTAAACAAAGTTGAAAAATTGACATGATTGAGAACTTAACAAAGAGTTCCCTGATAATTAAGGAATACCTGGAGACCTTAAACAAAGATATATGGCTAGAACAATATCGGAATTGTTGGTGCACGAAAGTGCGAGGAGCCATGGCATGCTGAATGTCTTTGACCGTGTAACCTCTGAGTTACCCGCAGAACAAAATCAATAGCGCACCCGAGAGTACAATTCTCTGGGGATAAACAAATCAATATCCAGCACACTGGCGTGATATAGATGTTTATGAAGTCGGCAAATCCTGTTTCCGACATTTCTGCTGATGAGAGATCTTACCGAACATGTACGGACATGTTGAACAACTTCTGAGTTGACAAGATCTTCAATTTGTATGCAGATAGCTTTACCGTTGATAGAAGAATCTTTCAGCCTACGGACCGAAAAACTTCTAGGGTAATGAGCTTCAATTTTCTGACATTGTACGGACAATGCGTTGTAGCAAGTGGATATGTAGATCAACGTCTGAGTTGGAGAAATATCTTGAGACTTGAATAAACATCCCGCCGGGTGGATATTTATTTGTTGAGTAGTTGATAACTTACTGGGGAAATAAACGCACCAGAAGTTCGATGTAGTTTTCTGAGAACGGCTCATAGGAGTAAATTGTGGAAGCCACTGCCAATAGCATTTGCTGAGAAGATTCTTGTCTGAAAGAAGTCTTTGAAAATACCAAGAATGATATTGTAGTAATCCTTTCTGAAGGAGACTCACTTGGGGAGTAAATTAAGCTTCGTTGGGGAAACTCCGTAAGAAAACCGTGTGGAGAATTCACTGGGGATTCCCGGTTGAATAATTTTGTTGACGTTAGAGTCCATCTAAAAGAGAGAACTGCTTCGCTGGGGAAGAAATCTCGATTGGAGAAAACCATCGGTTGTTAAGATCCATGCAAGTATACCACTTGTACTGGAGAAAAGAGGATAATTTGTCGTCTGAGAACTAATCCTTCCATTTGATCCTTACGAGGACATTTACAGTTTCAGTTGAAAAACCTGCAAAATAAATAGCCGAAGCTAATGCATGAGTATGGTATGCATGATATGATTATTTTTCTAATGCAAATGATGCATGATTTCCTGACTGTTGAGAGAAGGGAGGCGTCACTGGGGAAACCAATTGAATGGTCATGTTGTCATAAGAGTTCACTGGGGATGATCGATCGATTCTCTGGGGAAGAGGCTTCATTGGGGAGTTGACACTACTGTCGATTGTCTGTCACCCAAGCGTTCTTCTTGCACTGGGGAGAAGAACTAAGTTGTCGTTGAGAAAAGTCTTTTGCTTGCACTTGACTTCATTCTCGAAAGATCCCGAGTCCTGACTAGGGTTTATGCATGAATGTATTGTATTTGATATGTCTGAGTAAAGCGACGTGATTGATGCATAACGATGACTTATGTAATGATTTATGAATGCATGTATGGATTATTGGATATGTACCAAATGAAATTCGGCCTTGAAGGGTGAATTATCAGACGAGAACTGACTTTTACGATAAACCACCAGACGAGAACTGGGTTTAAATGATAACGGTCAGACGAGAACTGACTACCAGACGTGAACTGGATTTTAGTTAACAGTCAGACGAGAACTGACTACCAGACGAGAACTGGATTTAAATTATAACGGTCAGACGAGAACTGACTACCAGACGTGAACTGGATTTAAATTAATAATCAGACGAGAACTGACTACCAGACGAGAACCTGGTTTAAATGATAATAATGACGAGAACCACTACCAAGAGAATGGATTTTAATGATACCCAACAAGGTCGAATTTTATTGCACAATATGAGATGCATGATTTAATGCATGATTTATGTTAGTGTATGCAATACATTTTGACTGTATGATTGGTAAGGCATGAAGATGCTTTGACTGGTTGAGACCAAGAAGGATTCTTGAAACAATTTTCCCATCAAGAGGAAGTTGTTAGCATGATTCCCTGCCGCTCAAATTGAACACAACAATTGTTGACCCTTGAGAGAAGAATTTCTGAGCAGCTTGGAGATACAGAACGAAGTTGTCTTGTATATAGCAATCATTGCCCCAGCCTATTAATTATCTGAAGAGATTTGCTTTGAGGATGCTCGAACACCTTACGAATCGACATCGGATGGCTTGCCCCAAAATTTGTGTTCCAATGCAGGATGCCCCTGATTAACAAATCCTTTGAGAGATATTACCGTATCTCGATGTGACTGCCCCAGATTGACTGAATCTTGAAGGATGGACTTCATTGTACTATAGAAATAGCATGAACCAATGTGCTTCTTGGAAGTACTTCAACGCGTCAAGGTGACTCCTTCGATTGACCCATTTGATAATTGCTATGCAAACATAGGGAAGACTTGCCCCAGATGAGCTCTAGAGAGACTCCTATGTCTCGAGGTGATTGCTTGCACCCACAAAGATATGAGCAACTAACTGATGGAACGAGAACTCAAGGCTTCAAGATCTCAAGTAAATGTCTCAGATTGATTGGAACCGAACGATTAGTTCGAAATGTCCCAATGTAAACAGCCTTAGAGAGACTCCCATGTCTCGAGGTGATTGCTCCAAGTTGGCTGAAACATGGAACGATAGTTGTCCGTGCTAATCGTTTTGAGAAAGACCAAATCACCGCCGATTGCTTTAAGGACCCGCCTTAGATTGGCGGAAATTCGAGGAGCTGAATTTCGATTTGATTGCCCCCAAATTAATAGAATCTTGAGAAGACAACTTGTGATATGCTCAAAGGAGTCCTTAGACGTCCTGCCCCTTGATACAAAGAGATGATCAAGTCTTTCTTCTTTGGACAAAGTTAAACTCTTCAGTGATGTTCATTATGAGAACTTATTCAATGTCAAACAATTGTTTTACATGTAGAAGAATGTTTGTTATGACAATTATAATGCAACATTTATGCATCTTGAAGTTTTGTATGAAAAACATGACTTTTTGTGAGTGAAACACTTTTGGAGTGCAACACCGAAAATTTTCTTTTTTTGAAAGATAAGACGAGCATATGATACCAACACTGTATACTTAGCGACAATGTAGAGTCGTGTAAACGCGATCTCTTCGTTATATGCTTTGAATTAACCCATGCTTCAATTAGGACTTTGAGGGTTGTAACGGGCTCGTTCATGGGTTTTTTAGAAAAAAAGGATTTTTAGGCTCAAAATATTTGGTGCCCGCCCATTCTCCATGACGTTCTTCAGTCCTAAGTTCAACTATCCTGATACAAGCACTCGTCTCTCGAGAGGCGTTATGATGGTTGAGGAACCGATACGAGATTTCTTGGACACAACAGACACTCACATTTTGTCTTTTGGTATTTGACCACACAACTTGTTCTTTGTTGAGAATCCTTTGCATTTCAGGATCTTACCTGACTTTGCCTAAGCGACTTATTACTAAGTTCCGACTTAGCGGGCATTTTGTCTTTTTCATACTCATTTTTTTTGAACAAGTCGTGGATCTATACACAACCTTTGATTTGTTAGAAGTGATGGTGATTGTCCGAGTCCTCAGGTAGATGAGGGATAACCGTTATGGTGTTGTCATCTGTTGACCTTTCTGATGTGCGAGAGATACTGTAATACGGTGAACTGACTTTTGTAGGATTTTTGTATCCAAATGTGCGGATAGCAAGAGTCACCACCGACTTTTATTTTTATCCAATTAAGGGAAGGTAAAAGTAACAGAAAAAGACCTTCGTTAGATTCTCGAGTTCGAGAATGGTTATGAAAAGGAAGGTATTAGCACCCTTTCCATCCGTAGTTATCACGGGCTCTTAGTTGCTCTAGATCACTTTTAAAATTGCCGTGTTTGACAAAGATGTTTTGAAAAAGGCATTTCACTTTGACTTTGTAATGACTCATGTAGGAGTGTATACAAAGTGTTCGAAATGTTTTTGTTTTGAAAAGAATTTGAACTTTGAAAAGTGTGTGGTGTGAAAAGCATTTGATAGAGCAAGCAACTAAAAGTCTTATTTACCCACCTTAATTGGTCGCTTTGTTGTACTTCTACGTCCTTTAGAATAGCGCTAGCCATACCATTAGTTAGTAGGTAGCTCCATTCTGGATGTAAGGACATTCAAGGGACATCGGATGGTCATAGAAAGCAACTAGGAAGTATCCTAGCACATTCAAGGGACTATCATCATTTTTCGTAGGCGACAATCGAGGGTCAAGATCATGTATTCGGAAGCGACATCGTGGGTCTTATGATCTTTGTTATCGGGACTATGATGATTTGTTTGAAGGCAACGGTGCTAGAATACCTCTACGTTCGAGGGACATGACCATTTTGAATTCGCAAAGGCAACGAGAGAGAATTACCCTAAGGGGTGCGTGTGTGAAAGAAGTGTGTTGAATTCAGAATATGTTATCTTGAAAATTAGTGGGCTATGTTCAATTTTAGTCTTGCCATACACGCCTAATTACTAGCAATTTATAGGGTGCGGAAAGTAAAATGCGGAATGTAAAGTGCGGAAAGGTAAATGTCCTACGCTATTACAAGGCTTTGGGGCAGATACATAATTTAAACGTGCGGAAAACAAAAGCCCTAATTAAAACTATTACATCCCATAAGCAGTTACATTATTGGAAAAAAGAAAACAGTAAAAAGAAATCGTCCGAAACGGGATAACCTATGAAAAGATGAGAAAACCGGAAAATACGAGGAAATCGAATAAGAGGAAAATGTTAGTAAAAATGCAAATTTTTAGATGAGAAAAATTAATATATGCTGGAAATAAGATAAATATACTAAAATAATTTTTTGGGATTTTTTAGATGCATTTTAGTAATTAAAAATGAATTTATAATGATTTAAATGCAAAATTATGAATAAAAATAAATATGCATGCAAAATTGTGTTTTTTAATTTATTAAATTAAATAAAGATTTTCAGAATATAAATGTGAAAATAAAATATTTTTTGGTAATTTTTTAATGCAGAATAAAAATTATGAAAAGAAATTAAAACAATGCAAAAATATTAAAATAAAATAGAAAATAGAAAATATGTTTGCAAACTTGTAAAAGTAAAGTGTCTGAGCCAGGGATCGAACTGGAGACACTAGCTTCAAACTTTGAAAACCCACTCTTGCCATCCAACCAACGCGCATCGCTTGGAAACGGATTGAATGGAATTTACACGCCGCCTTCCGCTTTCATCTCCCGCCGCCAAGCTTCGCTCTTCAACCTTTTGAAAATTTGAAAGTCCGCCGGCCATGGTTCGACGCAGTTCCCTGCAAACATAAAAACGCAGCACACATAATATAAATAAAATCCAAGACCATGGTTCGATCTGTGACATCATTCCGAATTCATGTGCTAGTCTCATGGTCTAATTTTTCCGCTTTAGCAAAGCCCTAATTCAAGGTTACAAACCCTAGCTATGGCATATCGAGCCCGTGCTATGGAAATGCAATCAAACAACCTTAACGCTTGCAAACTTATCACCGATCATAAAACAACAACAAACCGTGTTAATAATGCATGAATGTTAGAAATCGAATTTGGAAAAGTTTGACAAACCGAATTTCGATTTGGTCGATTCTTGATGTTTTGAATGATAAGAGTCTGGATCGACTCTAAAGACCTCAAGGAAGGCAATGGACACTCCAAATCTATTGTGGATGGCTGGAACTAGGATTGCCAATAGCTTCAAGAACACGGTTTTTTCAGTTTGAGAATAGGGTTTCCAAGGCAATTTTTTCGTTCCTTTGTGATTGGTATGCATCAAGTATTTATATTGGAAGGATTTGGCATTGTTTTGGGAAAGATTTGATCACCATTCAATGATAATCAAATTTGATTTTTTCATGAAAATCAAATTTTCAAAACTTGATCAATTTCAATCCAATCTTGCCTTTTTTGATCCAATTTCGAATTTGCTGGCTTTTAATGAATTGATTGGATCACAAAGAAGAAATAAAAATCAAATTTTCATTTAATTTGGATTTTATACTTTATTTTTCAATTTAATTTGTATTTAAATGAATAAATTCCAAATTAAATATGAAAATAAAATAAAAATTCGTGGCATTGGGCTTGGACATTCCTAATTGCATGAGGAATAAGTTAGGATGAAGAAAAGTAGGCCCATTTGCAAAGTTTTGATTTTTAGAGTATTTCTCAGGCATCCTTTCAAAATTTCCCAACTTGGAGTGGTGTAACTTGCTCAATTTTCCACATTTTTAGTGTTCTTGGACTTTTGGAAATCTATAAGAGTCCTCTAACCAACCTTTTGGTCTCATCTCAATTGAGTTACCATGCTCAATATATCTTCAAAGCAAAAGTTGACTTTTGTTGACTTTGAAAATGACCTGTAATGTTTTGAGCTATACCTCTCAAATGAAGCATTTTTGGACATTCTTGTGAGACATGAAGTTGTAGAGAATTGAATTTCCTTCAAAACAAGAGGTGGTGGAAAATTTCGAGAAAGTATGAGAAAGTTATGATCACCAAAGTTCATTGACTTTTCACCTAGAAACCCTAATTTAGAAAGTTCGACTTTTGAGCAAATCTTGAGTTTTCTTGATGAATCATGATCAACCCTTGATCAAATGATGAATGTAACTTCAAAATGAGGATGTTGACCAAAAATATGAAGTTTGATCTGTATGTTGACCACTGACTTTTGTCCATACAACCGATTTTCAACCATCCGAGCAATTGTTCGAGGAAACTTGACTGTGAAGCTTGAAACTTGACATGGAGAATCTTTGAAACATATGAGGAGGTATGAAGGCCATTGAGATGTTGGAAGTTCATGACTTGAGAGATACCAAACCCTAGTTTGGGTTGATTGTCTAGGAGAGAGTTTGTCCGATCAACTCGAGGAATCCTCGAGCATAGATGTATGAAATCTCTTGAGTATGGAGGGCAAATTTTGGGGTATGATAGCTGCCCCTGCTCAATCTTCTTGTACCGAGGGTTAGATTGACACGCTTGTCTTCGTGACCGGAGGTAAGATGATTGAACACCGAGTACACCCAAAATTTGCACCGCGGTGGATGATGCGGAACGGGCTTACGATGCCATTGGAGAAGTCGGATACTTTGGTGAGTCGACGCTAGACTCGAGAATGTCGATAGGAGAATTGACGAGATGGCTTAAGATGCCATCCGGAAGATCGACGTCGGGATCGAGCCGTTAGCTCAGACGCTTTGGAAAGGAGAGGAGATGGGCTTAAGATGCCATCTAGAAGAAGTCATACGTTAGACTTCGTGTTCACTTTTTTAATGAAGTTGTTGGTTTGCATTGATTTTTAACCATATATGCAGCATTCTAAAAGTGAAGCATCGTTGATAAGAGTCGAGATGGGCTTAAGATGCCATCCAAGGCAACTGAGTCGTACGTTAGACTCTATAGTTGCTGTTGATAATAAGGGATCAGAATAAATCTTTGTGCCGATTACTCTGAGGGAGATAGTAGTTGGCAAAAATGTGGATAGCTTCCCCGCAGCATCGGTGTTGATCCATTGCTCAACATCGGAGGATAACCGTAGGTGGTCTTTCGATAGTTTTCCCGCCGATTCGGCTTAACTCGGACCTGCTGCCGGAGGACAACCAAAGCGCGTCTTTCAGATAGTTTTCCACGATTCGGGCTTAACTCGACTCGCGGAAGACAACCAAGGGCGGCCTTCGATAGTTTTCGCCGATTCGGGCTTAATCTCGACCCGCTTGCGTGATGATCATTGCTTTGGAGAAAACAAGAGAAACTTTGATAGAATATTTGTTAGTTTTATGCAAAGTATGATGCATGATAAAGGTATATGAATGACATATGCATGAATTATGACTTCATGAGTAATGTATGAATGATAGATGTGTGGTATTTCAAAACATATCCATCTTGAAGAAGATGGATATTCTGTTTGAGGATTTCACCCCGCTGGGAATTAGTGAGTGGAAGTCCCCGCTTGAAGGAGAAGAAAGATACCTGGATTCTCCGATGCACTATCCGACCAAGTCTGGGCCTAGATATTGTCGAGGAAGGTAGAGATTGAGAAGCTTGTTGTTGGAGATCTCACATAGACCCCCAAGAGAGTCCGGTGCGATCCGGGGACCTTGTATGTAGATCCCGCCGAGGAAATTTAGACACGCCCTGGGGATTCGTGCAGATCTCACGGAGAGCATTTGATAGTTGGAGACCGGGATGGAGGAGTCGAGAACCCTGTAATCTCTCGGCCGGGAATGAAGATGTAGGTTCTCCGATGCACTATCCGACCAAATCTTGGTCTGATATACCGGGGAAAAGGGACGGATCGAGAGACCCACCGGGATAAGTACTTTGACCGGGGTGAGGTGTTACCGCTGAGACCGATGTAACATTACTTAGTCGAGTGGAATTGCCGTCAGGATTCCCTTTGCTCGCCGGAAATTGTGTTGTGAGTGACACCTTGGTGGATCATGCTTTGTGGGGAATGCTTTGGTGACTTTCGTCATTCCAACCCCGGAGCCCGTAGTAGTACTTTTGTATGTTCACTTTTCGTATGTTTGTGATTAGATTCTTATTGTCAAATGCATATAGTCATTCAAAACAAACGTTGGACTTATTGCAAATAACAACAATGTAAATTGTAAAGAGAAAGAAGCTTATGCGTTTATTTGAAAGGTGGCGTATACAAGTAGTTTGTACACAAGAAAGGTAAAAAGCTATGCGGAAACTAATCTCACTATCTATCTTGTCAATCTCGAATGCCGAATGAAGTAGTCGAAGCAGGTGATCCGAAGAGACATAGTCGACGCCAAATCCCTAACTTTTGCCTAGACCGCCTTTCGGTTTTCACCAATGATACCTTTTTGCCCAAGCCGCTTTTCGTGTTTTCGACTCCGGTGTACATGTTTATATATCCTTTATTTTGCCCGAACCTTTGGTTCGCCAGATGCCCTTATTTTTGCTCTAGGCCAACGACCTAGCGGGTCTCTTTATGCGTAGTATTTTTGACTATGTCTGCTCACGTGTGGGAAATCTTCACCATCCATGGTGCTAAGTATCATAGCTCCGCCGAAAATACCGCCTTGACTACAAACGGTCCTCGTAGGGGCCCATTTGCCCTCGATCACCTTGTGGAAGAATGATGCGCTTGACTACTAGATCACCAACTTGGTAGACTTGCTTGACCTTCTTGTTAAATGCTCGATCATTCGCTTCGTAACCGTCTGCGGCGTATGGACGCGAGTCGCTTCTCATCGATCAATCCGTCAAGGCGAGTTCGACCCAATCGCCTTCGCCTAACTCTCGCCTCCCCGAGGACTCGTTGAGGGTATCTCGAACTCGATGGGTAAGACGGCCGATACCGATACAAGAGAGAAGGGTCTCGCTGATGTTCGTGTCAAGTGCGATAACCATGAAGAGCAAATGGTAACATCTCGTGCCAATCTTTGTAAGTCACATCATCTTTCGTATAATCTTCTTAATGTTCTTATTGGCGGCTTCCATCGCGCCATTCATCTTAGGCCGATACGAGAAGAATTGTGATGCTTGATCTTGAACGCGTGCGAGTTCGGTGATCATCTTGTTGTTGAGATTGGGACCGTTATCCGTGATAATCCTTTCTGGAGTGCCATACCGATGATAAGATTATGTTTGATGAATCGAGCCACAACATTCTTGGTAATGTATGCATACGAGGTCGCTTCTACCCACTTGGTGAAATAATCTATTGCCACAAGGATGAAACGATGTCCATTGGTCGCGGGCTTAATTTCTCCGATCATGTCAATGCCCCACATTGCAAAAGGCCAAGGAGAAGTTAAAACATTCAGAGGTACCGAGGTACGTGTACTTTGTCGGCGAATCCGCACTTGACAAGATCGAGCATAGTATGACAATCGCCTTCCATGGTGGACCAATAGTAACGCTCTCAAAATCTTCTTAGCCATGGTGTGTCCACTGAGAGGTACCAAATGCGCTTCGTAACTCTTCCATGATACGCATTGTCGTTTCCGTCTACACAATGAGTAAGCACAAGTCGTGGGTTGGCTAGTATAAGATGTCGTTGTCGAGGAAGAATTTGATGCAAATCTTCTCATGAACTTATCATTAATGATGCCCCCGCTGGATATTCCCGAGTCTCAAGATACCTCTTCACGCATAGTCCCAAGGTTTCTCTTCTCGCCAAGCTCACAACAATACTGTTCGTCAAACTTCTCAATGATGATCCGGGAGCCTCGTTGTCCCATCTAACCTTGAACATAGACGACATAGTAGCGAATGCGTCGCCAACCGATTCTCTTCTCGTGGAATATGATTGAAAGTGATCTCTTCAAAGTAGGAATCAAACTCTAACATGCTCGATATGGAATGAGATCGGATGCTTCGATCCCACTCGCCTTAACTGACCGATCACCAAAGTCGAGTCTCATACACTTGTAAGAACTTGATTCTAAGTCAATAGCACTTTAATACCCATGATGCACACTTCATATTCGGCCATGTTGTGCAATCAAACATAATCGTGAAAGGCGATGTCCACTGTAGGGATGTAATGATGGCGCCAATGCCATTGCTAAGTGCTTGAGGCTCCATCAAAGACCATAGTCCATCGGGATCCCGTTCGTGTCCTTCGTCTGGTCTCGTTCTTCACAATCAGAATTAGTAGAACATCCTCATCTCGAAATTAACCGCATAGATCGATAGTCATCTACTTGATGAGCCAAATGATCTACCACACTTCCTTTGATCGCTCGAGAAGTGTACCGATGTCATATTCGTCAAGATCATTTGCCATCTTGCTATTCTTCCAAGAGAGTGGTTTCTCAAAGATGTATTTTATCGATCCATCTTGGAAATCAACAAGGTAGTAGTCAACATATACTGCCTTAGTCGGCGAAGCCAAAGCGTTGCAAGTTTTCTCAAGTCATGAGTATCTTGTTTCACAATGGTAAACTTTTGCTAAGATAGTATATTGCATGCTCTTTTCGACTGCATCGCCATGTTGCCCCAACACACACCCCATTGAATTCTCTAACACCGCCAAGTACATGATAAGAGGTCTTCCTTCGTGGGCATCGGGATGGTGGATTCAGAGGTACCTTGATTTTGTCAAAAGCGATCCGGCAATCGCCATTCCATTCCACTACTTGATCTTCTTTAGTAACTTGAAGATTGGCTCACAAGTAGCGCTATGTGCAATGAATCGCAATGTAGTTCAATCGCCCAAGAAACCTCCGACCTCCTTCTCTCGTAAGGGCCGACATCTCTTGAATAGCTTTAACCTTGGCGGATCAACTTCAATACCTTTACCACCGATAACAAACCCTAGGAGTTTTCCGGATCCGACTCCAAAGGTGCACTTGTTAGATTCAGCCTCAATCTGCTTCTTCAATCACAAATAGTTTCGCAAATGATCAAGATGTTCCTCTTCACCGTGATCGAGCTATCATGTCGCCGACGTAGACTCTATCTCGTGATGAATAATGTCACCATAGCACTGATAAGTGGCGCGCGTTTCATCCGAACCGCATAACCTTGTAGCGTAAAGTGCCCCACCGTAACAAAAGTAGTCTTCCATGTCTTCGGGGCCATTTTGATCCGATTGAACCGAGAAACCATCCATGAAGAGAAAACCTTATGTCGAGCGGTGTTGTCAACCGTAACATCAATATGAGGAAGTGGAAAATTGTCTTCTGACTTGCTTTGTTCAGATCTCTCGTAATCCACACACATTCGCACTTTACCATCCTTCTTAGGCACGGTACCACATTAGCAACCCATCGGGATAAGAGGTGATTAAGAAACCAAATTGAACTCGCTTCATAACTGCTTTGATTTTCTCTCGACATCTCAGACGCATGCGACGAACCTTCGCTTTCACCGAGAAAACCTTCTTTTGTTTCAATAATGGTACCACAATATCAATGTCCAACCTCGCATGTCTTCGTATGACTAAGAAAACCTCAACATAGTCTCGTAGCATCCGAACCAACCTTTCTTTAACACTTTCAAGACCCGCTCCTATCTTGATCTTTTCTCTCGTTAGTACCCAAATTCACAACCTCAACTTGTTTCTTCGTGGTGGTCAGATAACTCGCCTTCTTGTCAGAGTACCGCAAGTTCTCCGGCACTTCACAATCTTCCTCACTTTGCCTTCGGCTTGGTAGATCGGATTATCAAGTCATATTTAGCACTAGCATAAGTCATATTAACTAGATTCGAGTGATTCTGCAGTTGTATCACGGGTGTGTAAGAACACATAGCTTTTTGGGGTGATAAAGCAAAGAAAAACAATTGAATGCAAAGTCCAACGAATTTATTGAATGAAAATACGCAAACGATGATAATAACCTCGCAAACGAGCCATGATGCCCCGCAAGGCACTAGGCTTTCAAAGTTTATTGTTCAAAACATAAAGAAATACGAAAAGTAAACAAAACAAGAGCAATTACTCCGGCTAAAGGAGATTGGTATGACGCCTTCGGCCTTCCAATTGCCGAGCCCATGTTCGAGTCGGAAGATCCACTTGCCGATGTCAAGCCGTTGTCGCCGCCTTCTATAGCATGGATTCCACTGACCGATGCGGAAGGGTTGCCAAGCACGTGGGCGATCATCTTCCGACCTCGATGGTGAAGCTTCAAACCGCCTTGTCAAATTTGAAAGGAAGATCGTGAGTGACCCCAAATAGTACTTTTCCTTCTTCAAAGCAGCTTGAGCATCTTTCAACGAGGCCATCCTAGGCGGAGCTTGAGCAACTTCAGAGTGACGGAGAGTCAACAGCACGACTGGTATTGTTTCAAAAGCTTGACAGAGTCTCAAGAATTCACCCTCCATCTCGAGGTATCGAATGATCAGATGACCGACCATATACTCTTCTTCACCACATACTGTGACAACCTTCCTTTCACCGGTATTTCAAATCTCGATGGGCAAGGTATAATACCGCCCATGTATCCAAGGCGCCCAAGTAGGTAAGAGTAAGTCGGACGGATGTCCATGACAAAGAAAATGGAATCAAAAGTCCGGGAACCGACTTTAACAGCAGAGTGAGCTTTCCAAGCACTGCCCGCTAGAACCATCAAAAGCTCTCACGATAATGTCACCGGTCTCGTAACCAACCTTCGACATCAAGTCGATCAAAAGCGCCTTCAAGGATATTCAGCGTAACCGTGTCAACCAAAACATGAGATATGTAGTGCCCTTGCATTCAATGTAGATGTGCAAGGCTTTGTTGTGTTTCTTTCCTCAGAGTCAAATCAAGATCGAGAAGCCTAGGCCGTTGTTGGCAAAAAGTTAGCAATACAAACTTCGAATCGGTGGTGGTAGTGTTCATGGCACACGAGCATTCTTCGTAAACTTCACCAAGGCATTAGTATGAGCCTCGAGAACAAGAAAGAGCGAGCATGGAAATCTTGGACTGAGTCCGTCCCTAACTGCTCCACAACATTGTAATCACTCTTCTTGATAATCTTCGCACTTCTCCATTTTTGTTCGAGGTGTCTTTAGTAACTTTGGTACTTCGCCGAAAGGTGATGAGTCATCGGTTCTTTCCTCTGCTGGGGATATTGATTGAGTAATGGAATGCGAGCCGGAGTCGCAGTGTCTTTGAGGAGAGATCTCCGAGAGAATACCTTCCGCTCGTAACCTTACTTGATCCGGTGATGTTGTCGATGTCGAATAAGCTCCAATGGTAAGATCTTTAATTGTCGAGGATCTTGCTTGACACCATGATAGTAAACATCACCCATAGTTCCAAGGGATAGCTTTGTCGAGGAATATGGAACCGGTCTTGAGAAGTGATAATGAGAGGCGCCACTCTAGGCACAGGATCGCAGAGGAAATCCTTATCGTGTTAACATCAAGATAATCTTCGGGAAATCGTCACCCCATCCGGCCTTTAACATCTTCAATAGGAATCTTGTAACTATCGTGATGTACTTCACCATGTAATCATATTTTCCACTTGGCTGCCCTAAGGTATCCCACACAGTGGTGTGGCTTCATTCATATCTTCGATCTTCAACTTAGACATTTCTTCACACTTCTCGCATGTGTGGTTTCGTAAATAGTATCTCACGGTTGTCCATCATACATCGAACACGCCTTCTCAACCAAGCACAACCATCGTGTGTGATTTAACACCAACGACAATTCTCCTGGGCATCCCGATCGACACCGCTTGCAACAAATTCTTCTTAATACCATCGAGGAATGGTCAAGTCATCTATGTTGAAAACATAAGTATCGCCACCAACAAAGATTGGAACTCTTGTCATGGTTAGGCATAGGCGCATTGATCACATTCGAGTCTCAACAGAGGATCAAATTCAACGCTTAGCTTCAATCATATCTTGAATCTTGTTCTTCGTGAGCCCAACAATCGTCGTCGTCGTCTCTGGCTATTGGAATGGTAAGCACACTTAGCATTGGATTGTACGGAGAGGAAGTGTTGACATTCGAGGAGGATCCTCAAGGTTATCACTGCTCAACATGTGTTGCAAGGTCATGATAATGGCATGTTGATCTTCAGAACCGCCTTCGCTATGCTCGCGCCGCTACCTCACCGAGGTCAGGCCGATGTAGGATCGAGATCACAACCGCCTCTACGATCGAAAGCACGGTCGGTCTTGGCTCGCTTTTACACACAACATTAGCTTCTTTTACCACCAAAAGATTTTTCAAAGATTCAAGATGTCTCTACATGAATCTTCCCACTCGATACCGCCAACGCGTCATCACAAATCTGAATCCGGATGAAGAATTTCCAATCGATGATCAAGAATGGGTCCGCGTTGTCCCCATGAACATATCAACCAACCCTATCGACAAGGGTGGTCGAACTCGCTAGATCTCTCCACTCGAGCATACCCTGAACTTCTCGTCACGACCCATAGACATGCTTTGTAGTTGCATGCGAGTGGGTGTCAATTCAAGATTGTACTGTATTGTCTCAGAAAACATCACCAAGTCACCCAAGTACGGATACGGCCATTCTCTAGCCGATAGTACCATTCCAACTGGTTCCTGACAAACTCTCTTGAAAATAAGGCATCCACAACTTTCCTCACCGGGGATCGATCCGGACATAGGACTTCAAATGCGCTTTGGGCAAGACATGCCATCATACTTGGCAAAAGTTGGAACTTTGAACTGGGAGGAATCACAACACCGTGGACAAGACTTAGATCATCAAAATTCAAATTTTGACATCTTCAGTTTTCCACAAAGATTCGACGGTCTTCAAGTTGTTTGTACTTGTCATCTTCATCGTAGTGTTGGCTATAATCGTAATGATCCTCTCCTCCTTTCTTTGGCTCACGCCGCTCACCTTCATCACCCTTACTCCCCTCGGACGACACTTCCTTCGAGAGCTCAATACTACCGACCACCTTAGGACCCCTTTGAAACGCCTACCCATGTCGAGGAGACCAACAACCTTCTTCTTCTTGTTGATGAGCTTCTTCAAATCTTCTTGGCCTTGGACCAAGTTGGTGAACATCCGCTGAAACCGAGCATTCGAGCCCGAGATCTTTGACAGCCTGCTCAAGAGCCATTTCGCTAAAATAAATAGCGAGCAAATGAGAAAACCAATCTCCAATGTACCTGTGATGCAATGTTTATGCTATGCTATGCAATGTTTATGCGAATGCAATGCAATATTTTCAAGGACCTAAGAGATTTAAATTTGTTAAACAAGCAATGAACAAACATTTATTATTACTCTTTTTATTATTCTTTTTCTTTTTAAGTACAAGGGATAGTTCGAAATAATAAAAGAAAACAAAACATCCTAAAGCTCTAAGTCTCCCATGGGCGCTTCCTGGTGCCGATGTAGTATTGATGCTTCGCTCCTCATGAAGTAGCTTTGTCAACTCTAACACTTTCTTCTCACTTGCATAGCATCGAGCTTCAAAGGTATCCCTCTTCTTTAAGTCGAATCCAGATCTCTTCAAGTCTTCAAAATCGTGAGCATGTCGGATGGAGAACAAAGATAGGTACGCCACCTATAGCAACAGTTCCATAATTATCGGTAAAACAGCGTGAATGGCATCATGAGGTTTTGAGCTCGAGCTCGCACTCCATTCGAGGTAGGTTCCCAAGGAATGGAGTTCGGTGCCCCAAAGTCTTGGTATCGCCTCTTTACCATGCCCCAAGCGTATAAACCTTCGCTTGCACTCGAGATCGTGATTGTAGTCGAACACAACATCTGGAGAAGCATATCATGGACCATCTTTTCGAGCAAAACCAAACCGACGTAGAGCTAAAGAAGGGTCAATACCTCCTCTTATACCAAGGAGTGGTACATTAGGAATTCTCCACAACGCCAATGAAGGTGAAGTCCTTTGAGAGAAAAGCTCCAACGGATATCCGAATGAGAGAGTGACATTAGTCTTGAGACCACTTCATCCTTTGTTCATTCTTCAAAACCGATGGAGGAGGTGCAAATAAACCACCTTGAAAGTAACTATACAACACATGAGAGTTCCTTGTCTTTAGTAGTACGAGTGTGGAGAGAATGTAGGATGTCTCCAAGTAAAGTAGGCATGTGGATCATGGTAAGGAACAACTTGATGGCATTGATATCGATGAACCGATCCGAGTTAGGAAATAGAACCAAACCATAAATTAGCAAGGCCACAATGTTCTCAAATGCATGGAAACTCATAACTTTGAGGAATTCCTGCTTTCTTAATTAAGAACTTGAAAGTAAACCCTTAACTCCACTTCTAGTTTCCCAATTGGCTTCAATGTCCGAGCGCTTAAGATGTAAGGTCGATGCAATGTCTTCACTTAGGAACCTTTTCCAAACCGGAATGGCATTTGGTCAAGAATAGGTACCCAAGTAGCTTAGAGAACTCTTCTAAGGTAGGAACCAACCGATAACTGGAATGTAAAGCAATGGTGTTTCGGTCAAAGAACTGAATAGGACATGCATCATATCTTCTTCAAAACCGAGATAACCAAATCAAGTAGATAACCATGTCTTTGATGAACCGAGCATGGTCGGAATTTCAAACCAATTCTTTGAGTTGAGAAGGGATACCCATGAAGTTGATTCGATAGTCTTTCTAGAAGCCATAATCCCTACAAAACAGAGCAAAGATAAACCTAGGTCCTTGAAATAGTTAGAAATGATATGCAATGCGAATGATGTCATGATGTCATGTTTAGCACACACAAACAATTCACACAATGAGCCTATGTTTAAGGCTTGCATGAGGTATAGGTGATTACCCTACCAAAAGTTTGAGTTGGTTCATCCCGTCCTATAATAGTAACCGGTTCTAGGAATCTCATATCACGATCTTTCTCAGGGCTTATTTCAATACGACGACCAAGTGGTCGATCGAAATGTCCCAAAAGTCTAATCTCAATGAGCGTAGCATCGAGTATCAACCAACCCTCGCTTACACCAAAGCCGCCATCTCACTACCTTCTAATGGCCAAGATGAGTCAATTAAGGTTCTAAAAGTTTAGTTAGCCGATGACACCACGCAGAAGCCAAATACTATCTTCAACTGGGAATGAAGAGTATCGGACAACCAAAGTGTCACGCTAACGTAGCCATCATGTTGACCGCAGTAGTTATACGTCCTAACGGTCGCAACGATCTAATGCTACTTACCTAAAAGGAAACCCGGATCCGTGTAGGATCCCCAACAAGATAATACCCAAGCAACCCTTAAAGATAAAGCATACAAGTCAAACAAAAGCAATAAAAGTTATCTAGAAATCCCTAAGGCAATTCTTCTTTAGGTGATTTCTCACAGAGTCGCCAGCCTGTAATACTTGAACTCGACTTTGTAGGATTTTTGTATCCAAATGCGGATAGCAAGAGTCGCCACCGACTTTTATTTTTATCCAATTAAGGGAAGGTAAAAGTAATAAAAGACCTTCGTTAGATTCTCAGTTCGGGAGAATGGTTATGAAAAGGGAAGGTATTAGCACCCCTTTCCATCCGTAGCTTATTCTACTGCCTTAGTCGCTCTAGATCACTTTTTAAAATTGCTTTCCGGTGTTTGACAAAGATGTTTTGAAAGAGGCATTTCGCTTTGACTTTGTAATGACTCATGTAGGAGTGTATACAAAGTGTTCGAAATGTTTGCTTTTGAAAAGAATTTGAACTTTGAAAAGTGTGTGTGTGAAAAGCATTCGTTTAGAGCAAGCAACTAAAAGACTTATTTACCCACCGTAATTGGTCGCTTGTACTTCTACGCTCCTTTAGAATAGCGCTAGCCATACCATTAGTTAGTAGGTAGCTCCATTCGCTGGATGTAAGCGGACATTCAAGGGACATCGGATGGTCATCGGGCAACTTGTAGGAAGTATCCTAGCACATTCGGGGACTATCATCATTTTCAGAGGCGATAATCGAGGGTCAAGATCATGTATTCGGAGGCGATCGTGGGTCTTATGATCTTTGTATCAAGGGACTATGATGATTTGTTTGAAGGCAACGTGCTAGAATACCTCTACGCTCGAGGGACATGACCATTTTGAATCGAAAGGCATCGAGAGAGAATTACCCTGCGGTGCGTGTGGAGAAGTGTGTTGAATTCGTAATATATTATCTTGAAGATTAGTGTGAGCTATGTCCAATTATTATCTTGCCATACACGCCTAATTACTAGCAATTGATAAGGTGCGGAAAGTAAAATGCGAATGTAAAATGTAAAGGTGCGGAAAGATAAACCTACGCTATTACAAGGCTTGGGCGTATACATAATTTAAAAATGGAAAATAAAACCCTAAATTAAACTATTACAACCCATGAACAATTACATTATTGGAAAAATAGAATGATGAAAAGAAAACGTCCGAATCGAACAACCCGTGAAAGAATAAGAGATCTAAAATATGATGAAATCGAAATAAGAGAAAAGTTAGAAAAATGCAAGTTTTAATATGAGAAAATTAATATATGCTGGAAATAAGATAAATAAGTTAAAATAATTTTTGGGATTTTGGAAAAGTTTTAATAATTAAATGCAATTAAAAGTGAATTAAATGCAAAATTAAAATAAAATAAATATGCATGCAAAATTATATTTTAAATTTATTAAATTAAATAAACATTTTTATGAAAATAATGTAAAAAGAAAAATGTTTTTGGTAATTTTAATGCGAATAAAATCATGAAAAGAATTAAAATAATGCAAAATATTGAAATATGGAAAATATGAAAATAATGAACTTGGAAAAGAAAATAGCAAACCGGTCTCAAAGGTGGATCGAACTCGTGACACGAGGCTCAAACTTTGAAAACCAACGCTACCGACTAACCGAGCTAAGTGTGTCAACTGCTTGGAAACGAATGATTTGAAAATAACACGCCGCTTCGATCTCCTCGCCGCGCCATCCACCATCTTCAACCTTTGAATTTTGAAAACTCGGCCGGCCTTCCTTCGACGCTATGTCCCTCGGCTAATATCAAAATGCAGACACATAATATAAATTACGCTTGAAACCATGGTTCGATTCTCGTGTCATCCCGAGTTTAATGGTATAGGTCTTATGGCCAATTTTTCCTCAGATAGAGAAACCCTAATTCGATACCGTAAACCCTAATCATGGCATAACACGATCTGTGCCATGGAAATCTAATTGGCTTGCCCAAAGCTTGCAAACTCGATTCTAAACACAAACCAACAATCAAAACAAGTTAATAATGCATGAATATTGATAATCGAATTTGGAAAAATAAGAACAAACCGAAACTGGATTGTTTGATTCTTGATGGTTTTGAACGATGTAAGAGTTTGATCGACTGAGACCTCAAGGAATGTAATGGACGGTTGAATGGGTCAATGAAGCAAACTAAGTTACCAAATTGCTTCAAACACACGGATTTTGAACTTTGAATAGGGTTTGTAGAGCAATTTTTCGCTTTTGCAATCGAGATGCATCAAGTATATATGCCGGATGGATTTGGGATGAATTTGAAAGAATTAATCAATATTCATGGAAATCAAATTTGATATTCTCATGAAATCAAATTTTCAAACTTTGTCCAATTTCAATCCAATCTTGCCAAATTTGATCTAATTTCAAATTGTCGGCATTTATGGGTTGATTGATCACAAGAAAGCAATAAAATCAATCTTCCAATTAATTTTGATTTTATAATTTATTTTAAGATTTAATTTGCATTTAAATGAATAAATTACAAATTAAATAGAAAAATAAATAAAAATTCGTGGCATTGGGCTTGGACATTCCTAATTGTATGAGGAACAAGTTAGATGAAGAAAAGTAGGCCCATTTGCAAAAGATTTGATTTTTGAAGTATCTCTCTTGTGCATTCTTTCAAAATCGCCAACTTGTGGATGGTGTAACTTGCTCAATTTTCCACATTTTGAGTGTTCTTGGACTTTTGGAAAGCTCTAAGAGTCCTCTAAACAATGTCTTTGGTTTCATCTCAATTGAGTTACCATCTCAATATATCTTCAAATCAAAAAGTTGACTTTTGTTGACTTTGAAAATGACCTATAATGTTTTGAGCTATACCTCTCAAATGAAGCATTTTTGGACATTCTTGTGAGACATGAAGTTGTAGAGAATTGAATTTCCTTCAAAATGAGCTTTGGTGGGAAAATTTCGAGAAAGTATGAGAAAGTTATGATCACCAAAGTTCACTTGACTTTTCACCTGTAAACCCTAATTTAGAAATTTGACTTTGAGCAAATCTTGAGTTTTCTTGATGAATCATGATCAACCCTTGATCAAATGATGAATGTAACTTCAAAATGAGGATGTTGACCAAAAATTATGAAGTTTGATCAGATGTTGACCACGCTGACTTTTGTCCAATACACCCGATTTTCAACCATCCGAGCAATCATCTGAGGAAACTTGACTCATGAGGCTTCAAACTTGACATGGAGAATCTTTAGCATATGAGGAGGCATGAAGACCTTGGGATGTTGGAAATCCATCTTGACTGAGAGATACCAAACCCTAGTTCGGGTTGATTGTCTGAGAGAGTTTGTCCGATCAACTCTCGAGGAACTTTCGAGCATAGATGTATGAAATCTTTGAGAAGATGGAGGAAAATTTTGGGGTATGACACACCCATGTCGAGGAGACCAACAACCTTCTTCTTCTTGTTGATGAGCTTCAAATCTTCGGCCTGGACCGCCGGTAAAACATCCTAAACCGAGCATTCGAGCCCGAGATCTTCGACACTGCTCAAGAGCCATTTCGCTAAAATAAATAGCGAGCAAATGAGAAAACCAATCTCCAATGTACCGTGATGCAATGTTATGATATGCTATGCATGTATGCGAATGCAATGCAATGTTTTCAAGGACCTTAGAGATTTAAATTTGTTAAACAAGCAATGAACAAACATTTATTAGTACTTTTTATTATTCTTTTTCTTTTAAGCACAAGAGATAGTTCAAAACAATAATAAAAGAAAAGCATAAAATCCTAAAGCTCTAAGTCTCCCATGGCGCGCCTCTCGTGCCGATGTAGGCATTGATGCTTCGCTTCCTCATGAAGTAGCTTTGTCAACTTTAGCACTTTCTTCTCGCTTGCATAGCACCGAGCTTCAAAGGTATCCTTTCTTCTTAAGTCAATCCGTGATCTCTTCAAGTCTTCAAAATCGTGAGGCATGTCGTGATGGAGAACAAGATAGGTACGCCACCCATAGCAATGTTCCATAATTACTGGTAACAGAGTGAATGGCATCATGAGGTTTTGAGCCCGAGCTCGCACCCATTTGAGGTAAGGTTCCCAAGGAATGGAGTTCGGTGCCCCAAAGTCTTGGTATCGCCTTCTTTACCATGCCCCAAGCGTATAAACCTTCGCTTGCACTCGAGATCGTGATTGTAGTCGAACACAACATCTTGGAGAAGCATATCATGTGGACCATCTCTTCGGCAAAACCAAACCGACGAGAGAGCTGAAGGGGTAGGTAATACCTCCCCTTATACCAAGTAATGTACATTAGGGAATTCTCCATAACGCCAATGAAGATGAAGTCCTTTCGAGAGAAAAGATTCCAACGGATATCCGAACGAGAGTGACATCAATCTTGAGACCATCTCAACCTTTGTTCATTCTTCAAAACCGATGGAGGAAGGTGCTAAATAAACCACCTTGAAAGTAACCGTGATACAACACATGAGAGTTCCTTGTCTTTAGTAGTACGAGTGTGGAGAGAATGCGGATGTCTCCAAGTAAAGTAGGCATCGGATTACGGTAAGGAACAACTTGATGGCATTGATATCTATGAATCGATCCGAGTTAGGAAATAGAACCAAACCATAAATTAGCAAGGCCACAATGTTTTCAAATGCATGGAAACTCATAACTTTGAGGAATCTCGCTTTTGATTAAGAACTGGAAAGTAAACCCTTAACTCCACTTCTAGTTTCCCAATTGGCTTCAATATCCGAACGCTTAAGATGTAAGGTCGATGTAATGTTCAGATTTAGGAACCTTTTCTAGACCGTGAATGGCAATTGGTCAAGAATAGGTATCCCAAGTAGCTTAGAGAACTCTTCCAAGGTAGGAACCAACCGATAACTGAAATGTAAAGCAATGGTGTTTCGATCAAAGAACGGAATAGACATGCATCATATCTTCTTCAAAACCGAGATAACCAAATCAAGTAGATAACCATGTCTTTGATGAATCGAGCATGGTCGGAATTTCAAACCAATTCTTTGAGTTGAGAAGGATACCCATGAAGTTGATTCGGATAGTCTTTCTAGAAGCCATAATCCCTACAAAACAGAGCAAAGATAAATCCTTGGTCCTGAAATAGTTAGAAATGATATGCAATGCGAATGATGTCATGATGTCATGTTTAGCACACACAAACAATTCACACAATGAGCCTAGGGTTAAGGCTTGCATGAGGTATAGGTGATTACCCCACCAAAAGTTCGAGTTGGTTCATCCCGCCCTATAATAGTAACCTGTTCTAGGAATCTCACATCACGATCTTTCTCAGAGGCGCTTATTTCAATACGACGCCAAGTGGTCGATCGAAATGTCCCAAAAGTCTAATCTCAATGAGCGTAGCATCGAGTATCAACCAACCTCGGTTCACACCAAAGCCGCCATCTCACTACCTTCTAATGGCCAAGACGGGTCAATTAAGGTTCTAAAAGTTTAGTTAGCTGATGACACCACGCAGAAGCCAAATACTATCTTCAACTTGAGAATGAAGAGTATCGGACAACCAAAGTGTCACGCTAACGTAGCCATCATGTCGACCGCTTAGTTATACGCCTAGCTCGCGATGATCTAATGCTACTTACCTAAAAGGAAACCCGGATCCGTGTAGGATCCCCAACAATATAATACCCAAGCAACCCTTAAAGATAAAGCATACAAGTCAAACAAAAGCAATAAAGATGATCTAAAATCCCTAAAGTAATTCTCTTTGGGTGTGTCCTCACAGAGTCGCCAGCCTCAATACTATGAACCGACTTTGTAGGATTTTGTATCCAAATGTGCGGATAGCAAGAGTCGCCACCGACTTTTATTTTTATCCAATTAAGGGAAGGTAAAAGTAATGTAAAAGACCTTCGTTAGATTCTCGAAGTTCGGAGAATGGTTATGAAAAGGAAGGTATTAGCACCCTTTCCATCCGTAGTTATCTACTCTTAGTGCTCTAGACTTTTTAAAATTGCTTTCAGGTGTTTGACAAAGATGTTTTGAAAAAGGCATTTCACTTTGACTTTGTAATGACTCATGTAGGAGTGTATACAAAGTGTTCTAAATGTTTTGTTTTGAAAAGAATTTGAACTTTGAAAAAGTGTGGTGTGAAAAGCATTTGATAGAGCAAGCAACTAAAAGACTTATTTACCCACCTGTAATTGGTCGCTTTGTTGTACTTCTATGCTCCTTTAGAATAGCGCTAGCCATACCATTAGTTAGTAGGTAGCTCCATTCGCTGGATGTAAGCGGACATTCGAGGGACATCGATGGTCATAGAAAGCAACTAGGAAGTATCCTAGCACATTCAAGGACTATCATCATTTTGAGGCTTAATCGAGGGTCAAGATCATGTATTCGGAAGCGACATCGTGGGTCTTATGATCTTTGTATCAAGGGACTATGATGATTTGTTTGGAAGGCAACGGTGCTAGAATACCTCACGCTCGAGGGACATGACCATTTGAATTCGAAGGCAACGAGAGAAATTACCCTAAAAGTGTGTGGAAAGAAGTGTTGAATTCGTAATATGTTATCTTGAAAATTAGTGGGCTATGTTCAATTTTAGTCTTACCATACACGCCTAATTACTAGCAATTTATGGTGCGGAAAGTAAAATGCGGAATGTAAAGTGCGGAAAGGTAAATGTCCTACGCTATTACAAGGCTTTGGGGCAGATACATAATTTAAACATGCGGAAAACAAAAGCCCTAATCAAAACTATTACATCCCATAAGCAGTTACATTATTGGAAAAAAGAAAACAAGAAAAGAAATCGTCCAAACGGATAACTCGTGAAAAGATGAGAAACCTAAAATACGAAATCGAATAAGAGGAAAATGTTAGTAAAATGCAAATTTTAGATGAGAAAAATTAATATATGCTGGAAATAAGATAAATATACTAAAATAATTTTTTGGGATTTTTTAGATGCATTTTAGTAATTAAAAATGAATTTATAATGATTTAAATGCAAAATTATGAATAAAAATAAATATGCATGCAAAATTGTGTTTTTTAATTTATTAAATTAAATAAAGATTTTCAGAATATAAATGTGAAAATAAAATATTTTTTGGTAATTTTTTAATGCAGAATAAAAATTATGAAAAGAAATTAAAACAATGCAAAAATATTAAAATAAAATAGAAAATATGTTTGCAAACTGTAAAATAAAGTGTCTCGAGCTGTGGATCGAATCGAGACACTAGCTTCAAACTTTGAAACCCACCTCTTGCTATCTCAACCAACGCGCCATCTTTGGAAACGGATTGAATGGAATTTACACGCCTTCCGCTTCTTCATCGGCCCAAGCTTCGCCTTCAACCTTTGAAAATTTGAAAGTCCGCTACGGCCATGGTTCGACGCAAAGTTCCCGCAAACATCAAAAACGCAAAGACACATAATATAAATAAAATCCAAGACCATGGTTCGATCTGTGACATCATTCCGAATTCACCGTGCTAGTCTCATGGTCTAATTTTTCCGCTTTAGCAAAGCCCTAATTCAAGGTTACAAACCCTAGTTATGGCATATCGAGCTGTGCTATGGAAATGCAATCAAACAACCTGCACGCTTGCAAACTTATCACGATCATAAAACAACAACAAATCGTTAATAATGCATGAATGTTAGAAATCGAATTTGAAAAAGTTTGACAAACCGACTCGATTTGTCGGATTCTTGATGTTTTTGAATGATGTAAGAGTCTGGATCGACTCTAAAGACCTCAAGGAAGGCAATGGACACCTCCAAATCGGCTGTGGATGGCTGGAACTAGGATTGCCAATAGCTTCAAGAACACGGTTTTTTCAGTTTGAGAATAGGGTTTCCAAGGCAATTTTTTCGTTCCTTTGTGACTGGTATGCATCAAGTATTTATATTGGAAGGATTTGGCATTGTTTTGGGAAAGATTTGATCACCATTCAATGATAATCAAATTTGATTTTTTCATGAAAATCAAATTTTCAAAACTTGATCAATTTCAATCCAATCTTGCCTTTTTTGATCCAATTTCGAATTTGCTGGCTTTTAATGAATTGATTGGATCACAAAGAAGAAATAAAAATCAAATTTGCATTTAATTTGGATTTTATACTTTATTTTTCAATTTAATTTGTATTTAAATGAATAAATTCCAAATTAAATATGAAAATAAAATAAATATTCGTGGCATTGGGCTTGGACATTCCTAATTGCATGAGGAATAAGTTAGGATGAAGAAAAGTAGGCCCATTTGCAAAGTTTTTGATTTTTAGAGTATTTCTCTTTGGCATCCTTTCAAAATTGCCCAACTTGTGAGTGGTGTAACTTGCTCAATTTTCCACATTTTGAGTGTTCTTGGACTTTTGGAAATATCTAAGAGTCCTCTAACCAACCTTTTGGTTTCATCTCAATTGAGTTACCATGCTCAATATATCTTCAAAGCAAAAGTTGACTTTTGTTGACTTTGAAAATGACCAGTAATGTTTCGAGCTATACCTCTCAAATAAAGCATTTTTGACATTCTTGTGAGACATGAAGTTGTAGAGAATTGAATTTCCTTCAAAACAAGAGGTGGTGGAAAAATTTCGATAAAGTATGAGAAAGTTAGATCACCAAAGTTCATTGACTTTTCACCTAAACCCTAATTTAGAAAGTTCGACTTTCGAGCAAATCTTGAGTTTTCTTGATGAATCATGATCAACCCTTGATCAAATGATGAATGTAACTTAAAATGAGGATGTTGACCAAAAATATGAAGTTTGATCAGATGTTGACCACGCTTGACTTTTGTCCAATACAACCGATTTTCAACCATCCGAGCAATCGTTCGAGGAAACTTGACTTGAAGCTTGAAACTTGACATGGAGAATCTTTGAAACATATGAGGAGGCATGAAGGCCATTGAGATGTTGAAGTTCATCTTGACTTGAGAGATACCAAACCCTAGTTTGGGTTGATTGTGAGAGAGTTTGTCGATCAACTCTTGAGGAATTCTTGAGCATAGATGTATGAAATCTCTTGAGTAGATGGAGGGCAAATTTTGGGGTATGACAGATACCCATGTGGTATCATGCTCTCATGACGCACCCTGTTGATAGACGGAGGTCGACCACTGTGGTTTTGACCTTTCTCAACCTTTTGAAGGATAACCATTGTTGTATCCTTAAACGCGTACTCTCCTGATGAGTTGTTAAACGCTCGATCAGATTAGCTGAACACTACCCGCCCACAGGGTAAAAAATGAGGGTTTTTTCTGAATAGAAAAGAAACTCCTACTTCAAGGCTCAAAGGGGTTAACGAGGGTTTATCTCCCTTATAACTCCGGTGTTTGGGGATTTGAAACAAGGCCCAGACATCATTAGTGTGGTTCTACCAAAAGCACATGACTAGGACCCGGCATTTTCAATTATCGCCATCCTCCCTCCAATCTTTGCCTAGGCGAATGGATTGGTAACGTTGGTATCAAAATGCTCGCAAATCAATTAAAGAGTGACAACGAATGGATTGAGTGATAACGAATGGATTGCTTCAAGACAAATATACTCATTGCATTAAGATAAAAACAAACAAGTTTCTACATGCAAACAAAGTTTAAAAAATTATACAAGATACACATGAAAATGCAGTAAAGAAATACAAGATTGTCATTGTTGAGGACACTTGAGCTCTGTATTGACTTGTTGATTCAAATGAATTTCAAGGGTCCTTGCTCACTGAGTACGGGTTGCATTCACAAATGTATCTCCTCCTTGAAGAGTCAAATACTTTTGGTCAATTAGTTGTGAACTTGGCTTTGTAGGGCATTGCCCTCTGTTGAGTGGCCTACCGTCAAGATGATATCCACATCACAAGATTAAAATCATACCCAAGAGGGAATGACTTCATGGGTTAAGAAACTTGGGAACCACCAATGAACTTTGAACCAGATACGCGTAAGTCAATGTAAGTCACCGAATCGATCAAGAGGAGCATTCCTTCTTCCAGACATTTGAGGTTCATGTGATTTTGACGTTGACTTTGATATCCACGGCCTTGAACTTGTTTCTTTGCATGAGGATTGCCCCATGGTTGCCGGTATCAGGACCGAGAAGCATCGGGCCGACATCGAATAACCGCTACATAATGAGGTCACCATAAGGTGGTGAGGTGAGCTCATGAGCTCCCAAATTGCATTGGTTTGATAATCCTCTTCTTCCATTTGAGAACCATCAAGAATTCTTCCTCATCACCGCTACCGAGGCATCTTGAGTTTTCCACTATGAGACCGCTCGATGCGTTTCTCCCACCATCACCAAGTCGAGAAACTTGAAGATGTACAACCTATCATTCTTTCAAGTATGAATTCGTAAGGTATTCAAAACAAGTCAACCAACTCCTTATCAAGCATTGGTGGTTTAACTCGAGGCCAACTCTCCATCTTCGAGCATACTCCTGAACGACTAATATTAAGAGAAAGATTTTGTAATTGAATACGGTCGAGCCATGGAAAGGTTGAAATCGTATTGTTTCGTGAACGAGGAAGATAAGTCTTTCCAATCAGGAACATCCTTTTTCTCCAATTGTGTATACCAATCCGTAGATGCCCCACTAAGACCGCCTTGGAAACAATGGATGAGAAACTTTTCATCATGAGCGATGCGTACATCTTATGTAACATACATCCTCAAACGAGTCTCCTGACAACTAACACCTTTGTACTTCTCAAGTTTGGCATTTTAAACTTTGGTGGAATCACAACGTCCGACACTAAGCAAAGGTCAGCAAGATTCAGACCAATAGTGTCGCTTCCATTCAAAACCCTTAATTGTTCTTTCTCGCATCAAGACACATCTGCCCCGTTTCAGATTCGAGGAGCTCCGTGTTGACCATTGAATTCGCTCGAGGATTTTGCACGAGTTGGCAAACCCGGCTTCTTTGCAGCTGAGGACGTGGGATACAACCTTTCGAATACCGATTGCCTTTGGACCGCAGGGATTGTGTTAGATTGAACATTGAGCACCAATTGAGGTTGAATAGGATCATCCACATGAAGAGGAGAATCGCATTGATTATACATAACAAGAAATCCCGACGTGGAGTCCGTAGTAGCATCTCGGGCATTGTCCTCCCGAGGAAGCTAGCATGGCTTCCAACATTTGATCCACCTTGCCTTTCACACCTTCTAGGTCTCTTATCACAACTCGATTATGTTCCAATTGGTCTATCGACTTGCCATGAGTGCGTGAAATCGCCTAACCGCCAGAACAAAAGGTGACATGAGCTTTTGAGTGAGAAAATGCATGCATGTTGATGAATGCAAATGCATGATAATGGCGCATGCATGTAAGAATGCGATGTAATAGTAATGCATATAAAAATGCTATATGATGGTGATGCATGTAAGAATGCACATGATGGTGATGCATAAGAATGTGTGATGCGATACATATTGATGTTACGTAAAAATCACATGTAAAGTCAAACAAAGACAAGGGTTTAAAAGGACGACCTACGACATGGTTTCGACGCTCACCCAACAATTCCCCAAACAAGGTCGGTTCTAGTGTTTTCATGATAAATGCTTCTGAGTTTCGTATCCCTTTAGAAATATTATCCACACGCCGACGGACTACGGAGGATAATACTTCCAAAAGTATACTCCAAGAAGCGGCTTTAAAGGGATACTCAAAATCCTTCGAGCGGTCGGTTTGTTTTGGACATCCTAATACTTAGAGTTATAGGCCCTTTGTCCAAGAATTATCATCCCGCACTATCGTACGTGCAATAACTCCCTTAAAAACTAACTAAGTTGTGGTCTTCACGCCGATCCAAAAGACACGGATGTCAGTGGACCTAAGCTACTCAACCACTCTAAGCTTATGTTTCCTAGAAGCCCGGTATGGGCTTATCTACTTAATCATAACCAATAAATGCCCCAATATTAAAATACATCAACAGATATAAATAAATAATAGGCAACTAATAGTAAACACACGTTAAGAATTAAATTAGGTTAACTCTTTAAAAGTGTCCCCAAAGGAAGTCGCCAATCGAAGCAACTCGATTTTCAAAAATCTTTTAAATTCTCGAAACAAGGAAATCGCCACCTAATTTTATTCGCTCTAAAAGAACGGAAAATATAGATAAAACCCAAACAAGCGGATAAGGCGTCACGGACCGAAAAGTGGATCGAGTGCTATGTAAGGAAGGTATTAGACTCTTACATCCATCGCTGATGGGACCCATTTAATTCTACGATTTGTGTGTGTTTATCGAAAGTTATGGATACTAAAAAGAAAACAAAATTTGTTTCTTATTATTTTGAGTTTGACACGGTTTCGTAACCACGCTACATATTCCCTCGCAATGGGAAAGTCAAAACTTGTAGTTCCTCTTAAAAAGGTTTTAATTGGTTGTATTGATTTTATCTCGAAAATCGTATGCTTAAACGTCTCAAATGCTTTGAGCTAGGACTTGTTTTGTTTGTTTGAAAAGCTTAAGTCCTCGCCGATTTGAAACGACTATTACACCTCTTTATCCGAAAAGAGTTTTACAATCGATATGAGCGATAAAAGAATTTGAGTGAGTTGAATTATTTTTATGTGGATGAAAAGTACCTAACAACGAGGCTGAAGGCCTCACGATTCAAATACTAGAAACCCGAGGAACGAAGTTCGCCAAGTCGCCTATCACCCAAAAGTTTTTTGAGAAAAGTGAAGTGAAACGAGTTCACGTTATTTAGAGTCTTTAAGCCACGGGTCTAGTCCAACCACTTAAAGACTAAAGTTTGTTTGGGGACAAGTTTTTAACAACTAGTCTAGCGTCTAACGGCTAAAAACTTGTACTTTATTATGAAAAAGTTTTGAAAATGCACTCGACGTTGGATCGAGGTTTGAAACTTTATTATGAAAGTGTTTTGAGATGCGTTAGGCGGTTAATTGAGCATATGGACTAGTGCGATAACGGAAATGAACAAATAATTGTATACAAGCATTAAATAAAGCGAGTAAGTAAATTAAAAGCCCATACAAGGTGGCCCGCACAAATAACAAGACAACTTATCGTGTAAGTGCATGCGCGAAATAAATTTAATCAACTAATTAAACGAACTTAATCAAGTAATTATTTAATAAAATTAATTAGGTAAACTAATTAATTTTAAATAACCTAATTAGATAATTAATAATGTTTAACCGATCCATCAAAGTTTCATTGTAAGCCCAAGAGTAAGCGTGGGTGTGCACAAACGCAGGGCATGCCAGACGCTTCAAAACTTTGTCAACTGTGGTAGTAAAAGATGGCTCGCATTTAGTATTAGTTTGAAAACATTTTGTTTGTGCTTTGTGGATAATTTGAGTGATAAAGCATAAATTATTTACTAATTATTACAACAAGTGGGAAATGGGTACAAATTTAGAAATGGGGATATTGCAAGAAAGAAATAAAATACTAGAAATTTCCTAAATAATAAAAAAGTCTAATTAACACTACTATTATATTTTTTGGATATACTAAATATTTTATTGGTTTAAAAAAGAAATATGATAGTAGTAATTATTAATTAGAGAAAAATAGTGATAATAATAATAATGGTTACGATAATAATATTAGTGATTATAATAATATTAGTAATGATAATAGTTAATAATAATAATAATAATGTTTTACTAAGTAATAATACTAATAAATTATTAACTAAGAAAAAAATGATAATAATTAATAGGTTATAGTAATAATAGCAGCTATTAAGAATATTAATAATAATAATAATTAAGTAATAATAATACTAATATTAATCCTATTAATAAACAGAAAAAGTAAAATTAAAAAGTGAAACAGCAAAACTCTCTTCCTCACGATGCTCCAAACGCATAAAAGAAACCCATTTCTCTCGATAGCTACTTACCCTAAGTGGCTTGATGTTTGGTCCAGGCGCTTCGCTCGGGTCCGATCTGCTTTGGCTAGCAGCGGGTTTCGTGGTCTTTTGCTTCCCGTCTGTCTCCTTCTCTTCAACGGCCCTTCGCCAAATTGCTTGGACGGCGTGATGGTGGCTCGATCGCCGCTCCGAGCCCAAATGTGAGTTTGTCTTCATAAAACTTCTTTTCCTCTTCTTTCTCTCCCAAGGGTCAACGGGTTAGGGAAGATGATGAGTATGCTAGGTTAGTTAATGGAATGTATGCATGCTGGTTTTTGATTCTTGAACTGTTTGTCAAATTTTGTTAAGAACCGATCCTCCTCTTGGCCGATATGGTTTTCCCTCGGTTTCCGGGGTAGTGGTTATGTTTCGGTCGAGATTGGTCTCCGAGTTTTTGGAACGATGGAGTGTTTCTAGTATGTTGGTTTTTGGAATTGATACCACAGTGTGTTCTCTGGCTTTTTGAACTGATATTACAATGTGTTTTTCTGGCTTTTTGGAACTGATACTATGCTTGTTCTGTTTTTTTGACTGGTATTCTCTTTTTCTCAAAGCTGCTGGTTGGAATCAATGGCTATTTTCTTAAGAATGTATCCCTTGGTCTTCCGGTTTTGAAATATATAGAATAGATGCTCTCCCCTGGTCTTGGCTTAGAACAGATATTACTTGTCTTCCTTCTGATTGGTACTGGAACCATGTTCTGTCCCTGTCGAACTGTGTTTTCCTTTGTCTTGTAATGCTGCTACCTCTCGCTCGTATTGTTTGTATTGGTTGTTATAATCTTGTGATGTCTCTTTCTTGGCTTACTTGCTGCCGCTCATACTGCATCGCTCGCTGCTGATAACACCATGCTGCCTGTTGTTGTATTTGTCTCTTTGCCCTTTTTCTTCTTGTGAACTAAAGTAACACTTTATGATTTGCAATTAGGAAAGCCAGCCTATGATTAATCTTCGTATTATGAGGCATCGAATATGATTAAACCTCTAACCGATTCCTTGACACATACCCTAATGATGAGATCGAGAGGATTATTCCCTTTAATTTCTTGCTTAAATTTGTATAATTATGACTTGATGCTAATCACTTTTTCTTGTTTTTCATGTAACATTGAATGGTGGAAAATGGATGGCTGACCTTCTTTATCAATATGTAATAAACAGCCACCACAAACAAACGATCATTTAATGTACCGGTATGTACAAACCGATGCAAATTGGTTGAACATGGAAATCTTGGCATGATGTTGTTTGACATTTTTTTTTACATGATTGCAGAAAAGTTGAAGCTTCGAGGACATTGCAACACACTCGGCAAAGTATTCAAGCAACACATGTCCTATTGCTCGGCCACGACGCAAAGTCAAAATAGAGCATGAAGGTTGGATGAAGAGGCTTGCATAGTATGAAGATAGCCTTAGGAAATTATAGGATTTAAATCTAAAAGCTTTTCTTTGTAAGAAATTTCGACATAGTAACTTGACTTTTGTAACAAAATCTTAATGGAAATGGAAGAGTTACTCATATATATTGGTGTGCAAGTATTGCTTTCCCATCTTGTTTGATTTTTGTAGACCAAGAAGTAATTGAATTCAATTATTAGGTGGCCACATACTCAAGGAAATTAAGTTTGGAAGTAGGAAGAAGAAATGACTTCTATTATGACAATGTGATTTCAAATTAGTGTAAAATGAAATGCCAAATAGGTTAATTTGGTACCCCTTTGCTAACCAATTCAATTTAAATGCCTCCATATCTAAACCTTGAAGCAAAAATCCACAAATCAAATGCAACCATCACCCTGAATGATAATTTGATCTTAAGAACGAACCTCCTCCATATTAAATCATTTGTTCTTAATCGAACTCTAAATCTCGATTAACCCCACTCTAACCATCGGATGTCGAATTCAAAGTCAAAAATCCTAAACTTGTACTATGTGCTAAGAAAAATGTCCAATGAACACAAACAAAGTACCAAAGATTGAGGACCAACCTTCAAATAAAGCTTAAGGAGCAGGGCTTAATCATGTAAACAAAACCCCTTTCCATGTAGTTAAGTCAAATTTGAGGAACTTCTTCCATTTCACATTCAAAACCATCGCTGATTCGACTTAACGTTAATAAAATCACATGTTCCAGATCGACCAAAATGATCAACAACGATTTTCAAGATATGACTTCAAAATAAAAAAAAATTTTCAAATTTCAGATATTTTCAAAATTTTGGGTGCGAGATTATATATTCACTTAAATTTAATCAAATTTTAAGATTTATATTTACTCAAATTTTATCATATTTTCTTCCAATTCATCCGGTTTTCTTAAGATTTATGTTTACTTCAAATTTCAATGCATTTTCTTCAAATTTCATCGATTTTCTTCAAATTTTATCTTGATTTACTTCAGATTTATGTTTAGTTCTTCAAATTTCAAACTTATAACTTCTTTCTTAATCAATTTTATATTCACTTCAATTCATGTCATCAAATTCTTAAGATTTGTTCTCCTCAAATTTCATGATATTTTCTTCAAATTTCATCTTCGATTTTCAAATTTAAGATTTATGTTTATTCTAAATTTCAATGGATTTACTTAAGGTTTATACTTCATCTTCAAATTTCATCAAATTTTCTTAAGATTTAAATTTATTTTCTTCAAATTTTCATGATATTTTCTTAAAATTTCATCCGATTTCTTAAGATTTATGTTTAGTTCAAATTTCATCGTATTTACTTAAGGTTTATATTTAACTTCAAATTTAAATTTTCTTCAATCACCATTTTCTTTAAGATTTAAATTTACTTCAAATTTCATCAATTTATTTCAAATTTCATCTGTTTTAAGAATTTTACTTCAAATTTCATCAGATATTCTTAAATTTTACTATTTACTTC
>CM038792.1:2167552-2242790 GCA_021764765.1 Vicia sativa
TCTGAAGTTGTTCAAGTTCCACCTAATGGCTCCGAAAGATGCTCAGCTGTTGTTGAGAAGGAGGTAGTCTATTTGGGGTCAGCTCTGATCTTCCCTTCAAATTTGACAAGACTGGTTTAGGCTTCACCATCAAGGGTCGAAGATGATACGCGCGGCGTGCGTAACTTCCTTTCGCATCGGCAGTGGATCTGAAGACGTGACAACGACTTCGACATCAGCAAGTGGATCTTCCCAACTCCAGACAAAGGGCTCAACAATTGGAAGGCTGAAGACGTCATACCAATCTCCTTTAGCCAGGAGTAATTGCTCTTGTTTTGTTTTGCTTTTCGTATTTCTTTATGTTTTGAACAATAAACTTTGAAAGCCTAGTGCCTTGCCCGGGGCATCATGGCTCGTTTGCGAGGGTTATTATCTGTTGCTTGCGTATTTTCATTCAATAAATTCGTTGGACTTTTGCATTCAATTGTTTGTTTTCTTTCTTTACTTTATCACCCCTTCAAAAAGCTATGTGTTTCTTACACACACCCGTGATACAACGCAGAATCACTCGAATCTCGTTGATAACAACTATTATGCTAAATATGACTTCGATAATCCGATCTACCAAGCGAAGATGAAAGTGAGGAAGATTGTGAAGTGCCAGGAGAACTTGTCAGATTGCTACAGCAAGAAGAGCGAGTTATACAGCCACACGAAGAGCAAGTTGAGGTTGTGAATTTGGGTACTGACGAAGACAGAAAAGAGATCAAGATAGGAGCGGGTCTTGAAGCAGTGTTAAAGAAAGTTGGTTCGGATGCTACGAGACTATATTGAGGTTTTGCTTGGTCATACGAAGACATGCGGTTTAGACATTGATATTGTGGTACCCCGATTGCCGAAAAGAGGGTTTTCTCGGTGAAGCAGAAGGTTACGCATCGTCTGAGATGTCAGAGAAAATCAAAGCGAAGTTATAAACAATTCAATGTGGTTTCTTAGTTGTCACTTCTTATCCAATGGGTTGCTAATGTGGTGCCCATGCCTAAGAAGGATGGTAAAGTAATGCGAATGTGTGTGGATTACAGAGACCGAACAAAGCGAGTCCGAAGCGATTTTCCACTTCCTCATATTGATGTTACGGTTGACAACACCGCTCAGCATAAGGTTTTCTCCTTCATGGATGGTTTCTCCGGTTACAATCGGATCAAATGGCTCCATGGAGAAGACTACTTCGTTACAGTGGGGCACTTTTTTTACAAGGTTATGCCGTTGATTTGAAGAGCAGGCGCCACTTATCGTGCTATGGTGACATTGTTTCATGACATGATTCATCACGAGATAGAGGTCGTCGGCGACATGATAGCTCGATCACGCAGAAGAAGAACATCTTGATCATTTGCGGCTGACGAGTTGAAGAAGTATAGTGAGACTTAATCCTAACAAGTGCACCTTTGGGTCAGTCCGGAAAACTCCTAGGGTTTGTTGTCGATGGTAAAAGGTATTGAAGTTGACCCGCCAAGGTTAAAGCTATTCAAGAGATGCCACTCCGCACCGAGAAGGAAGTCGAGGTTTCTTGGCCGATTGAACTACATTGCTGATTCATTGCACATAACCGCTACTTGTGAGCCAATCTTCAAGTTACTTAAGAAAGATCAAGTAGTGGAATGGAATGGCGATTGCCAGATCGCTTTTGACAAAATCAAGGAGTACCTACGAATCCTCCTATCACGATGCCTTGCAGGAAGACCTCTTATCATGTACTTGAGCGGTGTTAGAGAACTCAATGGGGTGTGTTGGGGCAACATGACGAGTCAGTCGAAAAGAGCATGCAATATACTACCTTAGCAAAAGTTTACCGACGTGAAACAAGATACTCATGCTCGAGAAAACTTGCAGCGCTACAACTTGGGCTGCTCGACTAAGACGGTATATGTTGACTCACACTACCTTGTTGATTTCTAAGATGGATCCGATAAAATACATATTTGAAAACAGCTCTCTCGGAAGAATAGCAAGATGGCAAATGATCTGACAATCGACATCGGTACACTTCTCAGCGATCAAAGGTAGTGTAGCCGATCATTTGGCTCATCAAGCCGTAGATGACTATCGGTCTATGCGATTCGAATTTCCGACGAAGATGTTTTACTAGTTACGATTGCGAAGAGCCAGGACGGACGAAGGACCTGAACAAGGATCGATGGACCATGGTTTTGATGGAGCCTCAAACGCGCAGCAATGGTATTGGCGCCATCATTACATCTCTGACGGACATCGCCTTTCACCGCCAGATTATGTTTGATTGCACTAACAACATGGCGGTCTGGGCGTGCATCATGGGTATTAAAATCGCTATTGACTTAAAATCAAGTTCTTGCAAGTGTATGGAGACTCACTTTAGTGATGGTCGGATTAAGGGCAGTGGGATACGAAGCATCCGAATCTCATTCGTATCGAGAACATGTTACGAGCTTGATCCCTACTTGAAAGATTACTCAATCACATTCCACGAGAAGAGAATCGGTTAGCGGCGCATTGGCTACTATGTCTATGTTCAAGGTCGGATGGGACAACAAGGCTCCCGGATCATCATTGAGAAGTTTGACCAACGGCGTATTGTTGTGAGCTTGATACGAGAGAAACCTTGGTACTACGACGTGAAGAGGTATCTTGAGACTCGGGAATATCCCGCAGGGCATCTCATCAATGATAAGAAGTTCATGAGAAGATTTGCATCCAAATTCTTCCTCAAAGCACATCTTATACAAAGCCTAACCGACTTGTGCTTACTCCATGATGTAGACGACGGAATCGTATCATGGAAGAGTTACGAAGGCATTTGGTACCCATTCCAAAGGGACATCGATGGCTAAGAAGATTTTGAGCAGGTTACTATTGGTCCACCATGGAAGCGTTGTCACCTACGCCGATCTTGTCACAAATGCGGTTATGCGGACAAAGTGCACGTACCTCCGTACCTCTGAATGTCTTAACAGCTCCTTGGCCTTTTGCAATGTGGGGCATTGACATGATTAGAATCAAGCCCACGCTTCCAATGGACATCGCTTCATCCTTGTGGCAATTGACTATTTCACCAAGTGGGTAGAAGGCGACCTCGTATGCATCTGTTACCAAGAATGTTGTGCTCGATTCATCAAGCATAATCTTATCATCGGTATGGCACTCCGAAAAAGTTATCACGGATAACGGCTCTAATCTCAACAATAAGATGATCACCGAACTCGCACGGTTCAAGATCAAACATCACAACTCTTCTCCTTATCGGCCTAAGATGAATGGTATGATGGAAGCCGCCAACAAGAACATTAAAGATTATACGAAAATGAGATGACTTACAAAGATTGGCATGAGATGTTACCATTTGCTCTTCATGGTTATACTTTTCTGATGCGGACATCAACGACTCCGCTTCTCTCTTGTATACGGTATGGAGCGAGTCTTACCCATCGGTTCGAGATACCCTCAACGGAGTCCTCCAGGAGGCGAGTTAGGAGAAGGCGATTGGGTCCGGACTCGCCTTGACCAGATTAATTTGATTGATGAGAAGCGACTCGCGTCCATCTGCCATGGATGGATCTATCGACGAATGATCGGCATTTAACAAGAAGGTCAACACCGAGTCTACCAAGTCGGTGATCTAGTAGTCAAGCATCATTCTTCCACAAGGTGATCCAGGGGCAAATGGACTCCACCTATGAGGGACCGTTTGTAGTCAAGGCAGTATTCCGGAGCTATGATACTTAGCACCATGGATGGTGAAGACTTCCCACACTCAGTGAGCATGACATAGTCAAAAATACTACGCGTAAAAGAGACACTGAGTCGGTAGGCCCTAGGCAAAAATAAGGGCATCTGGCCGAACCCAAAAGGGTTGGGCAAAGTTAAATATATACAAAACATGTACACCGGCAAGTCGAAAACACGAAAAGCGGCGGGCAAAAGAAGTATCCGGTGGTGAAAACCCGAAAGGGGCGGTCTAGGCAAAGTTAGGATTTAAGCGTACGACTATGTCTCTTCGGATCATCTACTTCCAGACTACTACTCGACGTTCAAGATTCAAATGGCGAAGATCAATTCACTCACTTTCTCTTGACGGCAAGGAGATGAGATAGTTGAAATATATGAGTACTAGCATAGTTGGAACTTAACGAGATTGTTTCCGCGCAGCTTTTACTTTTCTTGTGTACAAACTACTTGGCCATACGCCACCTTCCAAATAAATCAAGTTCTTTCTCTTTACAATTCTTGTTGTTGTGCATGCAATAAGTCCAACGTTTGTTTTGAATGATTATATGCATCTAACAATAAGAATCTATTCACAAACATGTGAAAAGTGGGCATACAAAAGTATTTACCTGTGCTCTAGGAATTAAGATGTCCCAATGAGAGGGGCGACAAAGGACACCAATCCAGCTCCCCACGAGGCATTGGTCCCCACCGAGGTGTTACTCACCATAAACCTTCCCAGCGGAGTAGAGGAAAGTCCCCAGCGGTGATTCCTCCGTGTTGAGGACTACACCCTTGACAATAACACTTCATCCCGGTCGAGACATTTATCCTGAGTACCTCAGGCTCTCCCGATTAGGGTCTACTTAGAAATTCTCAAAATTTCGGGCGAAGACTTGGTCGGATAATTATCGGAGGAATCAAAGAGATTGCCTCTCTTCTGGGATCTCCATCCTCAAAGCAATCGAATCTCAAGCGAGAACATCATATTCTTCAAGATGGATATGTTTTGATACGAACATCTATCATTCATACATTACTCATAAAAGTCATAATTCATACATCATTCATGCATTCATATGCATCTTCATGCATCATACTTTATAAAACTAACAATATTCTATCAAAGTTTCTCTTGTTTTCTCCAAAGCGGTGAAGCACTTAAGCATAACGGGTCAAGATTAAGCCCGAATCTCGGCGGAAAACTATCACGAGCGACCACCCTCATTTCTCTCCAACGGTGGATCCGGATTAATAGAAGCTAGGCGGAAACCATATCCGAACGATCACAAGTTATCCTCAGATAGCGAGCGTGTGGATCAACACCGATGCCTGACGGGAAATCATCCATACTATGCCAAATTATCATCCCCTGGAGCAATCAAAGACGAAGATGCATTACGACTCCCTCTTATCATCAGCCCGACTCGAGTCCCCAGCGTGCGACTCGGTTGCCACTGGATGGCATCCTAAGCCCATCTCCGACTACTTGTCAACATTCCTCTGCTTGAAATCTTTGCATATTTGGTTAAAAATCAATACAAACCAATAACTTCATTGAGAAAGCGAATCGAAGTCTAATGCGACTTCCTCGGATGGCATCCTAAGCCCGTCTCGATGTTCTTTCCATTCGAGCGTTTCACAGCCTAGCGTATGGCTGTCTCCTCCTTGACCCCTTCGGATGGCATCTTAAGCCCATCCCGTCAATTCTCCTTTGGACAACCCGAGTCTAGCGTCGACTCATTCCCGGTAAGTCTTCAACTCTCCAAATGGCATACGTAAGCCCGTTCCGTATCATGGCGGTGCAAATTTTCGGTGTACTCGAGTGTTCAATCATCTTACCTCAGTCCACGAAAGGCATGCATGCCAATCTAAACCTTCGGTGCAAGAAGATTGAACAGGGGCAAGTCATACCCCAAAATTTTCCTCCATCTTCTCAAGACATTCCATACATCCATGCTCGAAAGTTCCTCGAGGTTGATCAGACAAACCTTCTCTAACACAATCAACCCAAACTAGGGTTTGGTTTCTCAAGTCAAGATGGTTCCAACATCTCCAATGTTCATCATGCCTCCTCATATGCTTCAAAGATTCTCCATGTCAAGTTTCAAGCCTCACAAGTCAAGATTGCTCGAGGCAAATTGCTCGGATGGTTGAAAATCGGATGTATTGAACAAAAAGTCAGCTATGGTCCATACTCGGTCAAAACTTGATTTTGGTCAACATCCTCATTTGAAGTTACATTCAACATTTGATCAAGGGTTGATCATGATTCATCAAGAAAACTCAAGATTTGCTCAAAGTCAAACTTTCCAAATTAGGTTTCTAGGTGAAAAGTCAAGCGAACTTTGTTGATCATAACTTTCTCATACTTTCTCGATTTTTCCCACCAAAGCTCATTTTGAAGGAAATTCAATTCTCTACAACTTCATGTCTCACAAGAATGTCAAAAATGCTTCATTTGAGAGGTATAGCTCGAAACATTACTGAGTCATTTTCAAAGTCAACAAAAAGTCAACTTTTGTTTTGAAGATATATTGAGCATGGTAACTCCAATTTAGATGAGACCAAAATCATTGGTTAGAGGACTCTTAGAGCTTTCAAAAGTCCAAGAACACTCAAAATGTGGAAAATTGAGCAAGTTACACCATTCACAAGTTGGCGAATTTTGAAGAATGCTAAAGAGATACTTCAAAAATCAAATCTTTTGCAAATGGGCCTACTTTTTCTTCATCTAACTTGTTCCTCAAGCAATTAGGGTGTCAAAGCCCAATGCCACGAATTTTTGGTTTATTTTTCTATTTAATTTGTAATTTATTCATTTAAATGCAAATTAAATCTTAAAATAAATTATAAAATCAAAATTAATAAGATTGATTTTTATTTCTTCTTTGTGATCAATCCACTCATTGAAAGCAGACAAATTCGAAATTGGATCAATATGGGAAGATTAGATTGAAATTTGAAAAATTTGAAGATTTGATTTCATGGGAAAATCAAATTGATTACCATTGATTGATCAATTCCTGCAAATTCAATCCCAATCCATCCGGTATAAATGTACTTTGCATACCTATCAAGAAAGAGCGAAAAATTGCTCAAGAAACCTAACCCAAACTCAAAAACCGTGTCACTCAAGCAAGTGGAAACCTACTTCCAGCCATTCTCAATCGTTTTGAGGTGTCCAGCAGTTCCTTGATACCTCCGAGCGAATCGGACCACTTACTTTGCCAAATCCATTCGAATCGTGAAATCGTTGTTTTGGTTTGTTGAAAATCTCAAATTGATTTCTCATATTCATGCATTATTAACTTGTTTTGATTGTTTGTCATGTTTAGATCAAGCTTGCAAGCTTCTGGGCAAACCAATTGGATTTCTATGTTGGGAATCGCGTTTTACCATGACTAGGGTTGTGTGACGATTTAGGTTTCCTGAAATAGGAAAAATTATTAAAAGACCTATGCCGGTGAATTGGATTGATGTCACGAATCGAACCACTGGCCTTGGATTTTATTTATATTACGTGTGTTGCATTTTGATGTTTGCGGGGAACCTGCGTCGAGCGGTAGCTAACTTCAAATATTCAAAAGAAGGCGATGAATTGGCGCGGCGGATGAAGGAGGGAGGCGGCGATGTTATTTTCAAATCGATCCGTTTCCAAAGCGATGGCGCGTTGGTCGATTAGTGGTGATTTTGGTTTCGAGGTTTGAGGCCAATGTCTCCAGTTCGATTCCTGGTTCAGACACTCCTTTTTACAAGTTTGCAAACATGTTTTTTTTCTATTTTCTATTTAATTTCTAATATTTTCCATTCATTTTAATTAACTTATATATTTTATTTCTGCATTATAAAATTATCAAAAAATATTTTTCTTTTTGCATTATTTTCATAAAAACCTTTATTTAATTTAATAAATTTTAAAATATAATTTTGCATGCATATTTTATTTTATTTTTATTTTAGCATTTAAATCATTATAAATTCATTTTAAATTATTAAATTGCATCTAAAAAATCCCAAAAAAATATTTTAACATATTTATGTTATTTCCAGCATGCATTAATTTTTCCATATTAAAATTTGCATTTTTTCTAACATTTTTCTCTTGTTCGATTCATATTGCATTTTCCGATTTCTCGTTTACTGCGAGTTCATCCGATTCGAACCCGATTCTTCCCGTTCTATTTTTTTTTTTAATAATGTAATTGCATATGGGTTGTAATAGCTTAATTTGGGACTTTTACTTTCCGCCTCCTAATTATGTATACGCTAAAGCCTTGTAATAGCGTAGGACGCTACGTTTCGCTTTTACTTTCCGTAATTTATTTTCGCACCTCTATCAATTGCTAGTAACTAGGCGTGTGTGGCAAGATAAAATTGAACATAGCCACTAACACAAGATAAAATACTCAATTCAACACTTCTTTCACACACGCACCTTGGTAATTCTCTCGATGCCTTCCAATTCAAATGGTCATGTCCTCGAGCGTGAGGTATTCTAGCACCGTTGCCTTCAAACAAATCATCATAGTCCCGCCGATACAAATATCATAAGACCCACTTAAGCCTCCCAGAATACATGATCTTGACCCTCGATTGTCGCTTTAAAAATGATGATAGTCCCTTGAATGTGCTGAGATACTTCCTACAAGTTGCCTTCTATGACCATCCGTGTCCCTTGAATGTCCGTTTACATCCAGATCTGGAGCTACCTACTAACTAATGGTATGGCTAGCATATTCTAAAGGAACGTAGAAATACAAAAAGCGACCAGTGCAGGTGGGTAAATAAGTCTCTTAGTTGCTTGCTCTACTAAATGCTTTTCACACCACACACTCCTTTGTCAAAGTTCAAACTCTTTTCAAAACGAAACATTTCCGAACACTTTGTATACACTCTACATGAGTCATTATAAAGTCAAGCGAAATGCCTTTCAAAACATCTTTCAAACACACCAGAGCAATTTTAAAAAGTGATCTAAGCAACTAAGAGCCCGTAGATAACTACGGATGAAAAGGGTGCTAATACCTTCCTGCATAACCATTCTCCCGAACCAGAAATCTAAGGTCTTTTTATTACTTTTACCTTCCTTAATCGGATAAAAATAAAAGTCGGTGGCGACTCTTGCTATCCGCATTTGGATACAAAATCCTACAAAGTCGGTTCATAGTATTACACGATCAAGTTCTTTGACACCGATGATAATAGTTGAAATCCGACTATGCAACGCTTTCCCCTTAATAGGAACACCCAAATATTTACCGAGGTCATTAATTTCATGGATAATGAAATGTTGACAAGATTTGTGTTAGCTTCTCGAGACATTCTTAGAGAACAAGATTCCAGACTTTTCAACATTCCTTCCTGACGATAGATCACAAAAGTTTTGCAGGGTCTGATTAACACACGTGATTTGGTTTTCAGTAGCCTCTTCAAACAGAAGGAGATCATCAGCAAACATCAAGTGAGAGACATTGACACCATTCCTACCTATACAAAACAACTTCCAATTCCTTTGTTGCCCTTCATAATCAATTAGATTAGACAACTTATCCATACAGATCACAAACAAGTACGGAGAGATGGGGTTGTTGGTGTAAGCCCTAGAGGCAAATACTTTTTGGTACTTGTATCGGATTATTTATTAATAATAAAAGGCTTTTCTTTATTATGTTTGATTTTTGAAAATAATAAAGTCCTAGAATAGTTAGTCTGTTTAATGCAATGTGAAGTGTGACTTAATCATGAGATTCCATTAAACACAAGGACATTATTCTTAAAGTATCTATAATCGAGCTTTATTGTGAAGTGGGATAGCATTGCATTGAGATTATTATGAAGATAGACTGATGATCACATCTCATGGATCATGGATAAGAAGTTATCAAGTCTGACATAGGTATAAATATTAAGAGTAATATTTATATTAGATTAACCGCTATGAGAATACTACATAGAATGTTATGCAAAGTGTCATAAGTTATTCTCATGGTGATAAGTGGTGTATACCACCCTTCGACCTAAAACCACTGTGGACCCTAGATGTAGAGTCAAGTGCTTTATTGATGATCAAACGTTATCCGTAACTGGATGACCATAAAGCAGTTGATGGGTACTTCACAAAGCATCGAGGGGCATGAGTGACCTAGATGGAATTGCCCATCATGCGTAACCGGATAAATGTCTGAGGGCCCAATATTGAACTGAACAAGGATGACACGGTCTATGCCTTGTGTTCAATATAGACATAAGGGAAAAAGGGTAATTATACATACAAGTATTATCACAGAAAGATTTTTGTCAGATCACATGACATTTTCATGACTTGGGTAGCAGTGATGTGTTACTAGATACCACTCACTGTTTATTATGTTAAATGTGATTTAATATAATTGCCAACGTCGCGGAAACCTACAGGGTCATACACACAAGGACAAATTAACGAGAGATAGAGTAAATGAGGAACATCGTAAGGTACGGTGTACTTAAGTGGAATACGGATTGTGGTAAGGTACGACACGCTTAAGTAATATACGATACATCATAAGGTATGATATTCATATGCTTTATTGGGATTCTAGCTTACAACCTCTATTGGGATTTTAACTTGCATCCCACACTTGTGGTTTTATAAATAGAACCCTTGTGTTGAATCTTTTCACTTGATGAAAATTCGATCTTGAAAACCTGCCGTATTTTTGCTCACTATCTCACTCAAAGCTTCCGTTCATGAGCAACTAGCACTGTGACCGAGAGCGATTTGTTCATGTGGACTGAGTAGAGACATTGTTCTTCATCAACATTAGTGATCACAACATAAGAAATCCAAATCACCACAAGAGGTAATATATTCTATCACTGACCATGATCATTCGTAAGGATCGCTAGAGGAAAATTGTTTTTCCGCTGCGTTTTTACATTGCAATTTTCCTTCAGGGGTCCCCCTGGCGGATACCACGTTGAGGCCAAAAAAACTCCCTACAATTTCCATTCCAGTTTATATTCGTTTCTACACTCGTCACACCGTGCATAATGATGTTAATTAGATTATCAGGCATACCAACCTCCACCAGGATTCTCCAGATGTACTCCCGATTAATTTTATCATAAGCTTTTGTAAAATCAATTTCGATAGCAAATTAGTTCTTTAACCCTTTCTTCTGGTCCATACCATTAATAACCTCTTGAGCAATAATGATATTCTCGTGTATAGAACGACCTGGTACAAAACTAGTCTGATAAGGGGAGATAAGATGCGACATATAATATTTAAGTCTGCCCACAATCACTTTACTAACAATTTTATAAAGAGCGGTACATAAAGAGATTGGACGGAGTTGGAACACCTTAATAGGCTAATCGATTTTGGGAATGAGACAAACATTTGTTTTATTAACCTCTCCAAGTGCACTAGGATTCTGCTAGACCGACTACACAAAGTTGCTAACATTATCACCGATGATATCCCAAGCTTTCTAATAAAATCCAGCAGGGAACCCGTCCAGGCCTAGGGCCTTCCACGGTTTCATAGAGAAAAGGGAAATTCTCACTTCTTCCATACTAATATCTTCATCCAGTTTCCTGATATCACTCTCCTGCAACTTTAGAAAGTTAATATTGGATTGCTGCCAAGGCTTCAAATTAACTAGTCTAGAAAACAACTTCTTATAAAATTCAGTAACATGATTCTTCAAATTTTCAATATCCTCAATCCAGTCCCCATTCTCATCCTTCAGCATAGAAATTTTGTTCTTTTGCTTCTAGGCGTCTTCATATGATAGTAGTTAGTGTTACAAATCATTCGTAAGCCCCCTAGTTCTCGATCTTTGATGCCACATTAGCTCTTCTTTGTGCAAAATATCACTAAGCTCCTTTTGTAGCTTAACTTTGGGTCTTTTCATACCAATATAATTAAAGTTCATATGGAGCTTCCTTTGCACACCATTGAGCCTTCCCATAATTTGTCTCTTCATGCGCTTGACTTGATAAAAAGTCTCGAACTTCCAAGTCCCAATACCTTCGGAAATTGTTAAGATTCGAAAGAATAGTAAGATCCTTATTCCAAGAACTAGTCAACATATTCTTGTAAGTATCATGCATTAGCCAATGGCGTTTTCAAATCTGAACGGTCTTTGACATGCTCACATGTTGCTCCTTTATATTGATGAGAATAGGATGATGGTTAGAAAGCAACAGAACAAAACCTTGTGAGAATAATCGGGATGACTCGCCAAAAATCATTGCTCCAGCTCTATCAAGTTTCTCATACATATGCTTCCCCATGAAAAATTGGACCTCTCCAAGTAAATCTAGGCCCATAGGTTTCCAAATCATTAATCCTGCTGCTTGTATTCTCTTAGAATCGAGCAACAATTTAAGGGCCAACAAAGCGCCTCGTTTTCGGAGATATGGCGGACGTCGTTAAAGTCACTAGCTAACAACCAAGGAATGTTAATGTTTCTAGCTAAGTTCTACAATTCCTCCCAAAGCATCATCTTAAGGTTTTCTTGGGGACTAGCATAAATGGATGTGAATAACCAAACACGATCATTAATCAACACCAACATGAATAAATTGAGTATCTTTTGCATATCGACACATCCATTTCCCCAGTTTCCAAGCCATAATCATTCCTCCCGCATAGCCTCTATTAGCTACAATCAATGCTATCAAAACCCGGGCTATTAATAATCGACTAATTTTAGAAGTATCACATCTAGTCTCGACAATAACCAACATAAAGGGATTGTAAGAATCAACATCCGCTTCAGAATATGTAGAAAGATTTCCCATCAGCTCCTCGATAATTCCACACAAAAAATTTCTTATTTGTACTTATCATCATAAAATTGATATAAAAATTGGTATCCAACACACCTCGAACAAATAGCCATAGGAGTCTAAAGACAACTTCCTGATTGCCTCCGGATCCTCGCCTTCAAACCCTTTGAAAACTCTTCATGTTGAAATTTGTCCTCTTCACTTTCACGCACATTAGTAACAACAACATGCTTTCCATCAATCTCAGCTTGTATATTTTTATTTGATGGCTTATCAACATCTATCACCTCTTGATCATGGATATGTTGGTTTTCTACAAAGTGCTTCCCAGAATGTATAACTATTTCCTTTGGTTTAACACGTCGATCCCTTGTCTCTAGAAATCGGACTATAGAGATGAAGGATCTACCACACAATTATTATCAAACTTGTATTTCAAAAATATCCTTCATACCCTCTTACTAATACCATTTATTTTATCCTTAACTTGAATTCCACCACGTGCTCCAGTGTGACTTTTTGTTTCTTCAAATACATGTGTCTCCTTCCCCATCTCCTATAATAATAGCTTCCTTTTTATTCATGTTGCTCCCATCAATTTGTCCCTATTTGACTATTCCACGTCACTAGTCTTGTTATTTTCATTATTTCAAAGAAAAATTTCTATGTCCATCCTCATTAACTCCTACATTTAAATCCATGACCTTAGTACCAAAAACTCCTTATTAAGATTCAAACCAAAACTTGTTATTCTCAAAAATATTATAGCTATTATTCCCATTCTTTACTATCATTCTCATTACTTCCATAACATCCATAATTAATGCATTAAAGAGGATCCCCATTTTTGGTACATCTTGAATTTTCGCGAATCTTGATTTTTGGCCATCAACAACTTTCTTGATCTTTTTGCTTCACACTATCCTCCATGCACCATCTTCCCCTCTCCGAGCCACCATTCTCACCATTAATAACCTGCTCGTCCCACCAATTTTACTACTCCCAACTTCGAGTTTCCTTCCCTTTCTCTTTATACATACAACCATCTTTATAGTGACCATACCGACCATAGGTAAGACAAAGGAGGTGCGTCCTCATATTCAATTTGATAACTCCTACCATCAATAAACATACAAGTAGAGGTTTGGATAGATTAATTGTCACGAAACTCTAGCATATTTTCCTCTTTCTTGTTTACTAGCAGTCTTATCAACTTTGATAGTACTTCCATTCACGATTTCAAAAGCGATTAATGCCATTGGATCATAATACTCAATAGGCAGAGATCCTCACCCACACATCTACTTCATCAATAGAATCTATATTATGCTGGAAGTTGGGTCTCTAATCTTTGACAGTGAGATAATGTTCATAGATGAACCATGGCCCGTTAGCAAGTGTCGCTTTCTTATCATCATCATGCGAAAAAATACATCAGATAAAAATCATTGGTTAAATCAATTATGTTGATAACGCCTTTATGCAACCACATTTGATTCAACATATTCTCAAGAGATTTGTATCATATCCGTCTTCCCAACAATTTAACAATCACACCTCTCTTCCATGGTTTTTGAATACGCTTCTCCTCAGCTTCAGAAAATATGAACGTTGGGCATTCATATCCTCAGATCCCTCTTCTTCCACAATAATTCCTCCGATATAATTCTCCAGCATTCCCTCTTCTTCCATATCTTCTAGTTTCTCGTCCACCATTTCCAACGAATTCTGGTCAGTTATGATATCCCGAAAGAACATCACTCTAGTACTCTTACTATTGGATCATCATATCTCTTATTGCTTATCTCTTTTAACCTTTTTCGTATTTCTCTCCTATAAATCAATCTTCGTCGTGCTCTTCCCTGGGCCATCAAGAGACACGTTACTGATAAGTGCCAAAATGTAGTTATTTTGTATATATGTTTTGTGGCACTTACCTATTCTTGTTTGTTAATATCGGTTGAATAATCCTGCTTTTTGTTGTAAATACGTTTTATTGTATTTTGTGTATATATTGTACCGTTTGATAGTTTTCTAATCATTTTGTAGGTATCCATTCATAATTGGAGCATTGAGCAATAAAGTGTCGAAAACAACGAGCAACGCAATTTGAGCAACTCATCAACGAGTAAAGCTCAAAATAAAAGAATAAAAATCATCTATTTGGTTGATATTTTGTCATGGTTAGATAAGTTATTGAATAAGCTTTCCAAGCTTTCGACCGTGCGCAAATCGAGTTACGGTTCCTGAAGTTATGGCGGCTTGGTTTGATGTTTTCAACTTCTTCTTTGGTGTCGCCCCATGGTCGCGGGCGAAGTAGGTGACTAGTAGCGTGAAAAATACACGTTTTAGGCGCTAGGCGACTTTTGGTCGTCAGGCGAAATTGTGCGGTGCAATGCATATTTAGGCGAAAAACATTTTTAGGTATGTTTTGGGTATTTTGAACCCCAATCCGTCATACATCATTTTTGGTCTAGAGCTTAGAAAACAATATTGGAGCTTGCATTTGGATGATCAGTCGAATCCTCGTTGATTGGTGTTGACAAACCAAAAATGTTTGGTTCCTCTTCTTCTTTTCTCTTTGTAATCTACATTTGTTGGGTTTTGTATGTATATTTACTCGAACTCATGTATATTTATGGCCTTGGCGTTGTATAAAGTATGTTTATGAATATGTGTTGGTAGTTATCTTAGGTTTTTACTCTATGTTAGGGATTTGAGCTTGCTAGAGATAGGCCTTAGATTCTTACCTAGGATGATTATTTGTTAGTTCAGATGCTAGAAATAGGTTTAGAGCTGACATTCACCATAGAGTATCTGATCTTAATGCCTCTGCGTCGGTGAAGTATGTCAGAGATGGGTATGGAGGTGACACAATTGACTTCTGGTTGTCGAGGTAGGCCAAAAATGAATATCTAGGTGATCGGGAGAATTCTCAATTTGGGTTAGAAATAACTTAGATTGTGATGACATAGGCAGTGTCGTGTGAGTATAAGCGGACGTTAGATTTAGAGTCCGTGACGGGTAGTATGCATTAGTCTTTAGGCAAGGAGCTCTACATCCTTTATACTTTTGTCTTTATTTTCAACTCATTTAATCCCAAACTCATTAATGGTAGAATTGTCGAACGACGAATCAATAACCAATCTCTGTGGACCGCGATGCGATATAACCTAACCGTTATATATCACGGTAAAATAAATACTTTATTTTTGCTTGCCTTAATACCAGCAGGTTACCACCACACGGATGAGTTTCCTATGAACCTAGAAGTTCATGATGCTCTAGAAACGTGATTTAATTTGTTAGATTTAGAAGGAAGAAGATGAAATATGAGACCAGTTTCTATTTGGAGCCTTCATGGCTGAAGAATCTTGTGTTTGAAGACAATAATGTTGTTTTATTTCTAGATCTGTTAGTAGTCTTTCTTTGTTTGCTTGGGCTTAGGCCCTTTTATTTATAAAAATAAAAAATTTAATTATAAAAAATTGTAACATAACGTCTATTTGAAACTACATTTGGAGGCATGTTTTCACGTCCCAATGCATTTTTAAGGTTAAAAGCTAACTTGTAGCTTTAACTGAAACATGACTTTTGATGTAGTTTAAGAACATGATGAAATACCAAACATACACTAAATAAAATTACATTCAAATTGAATAAAACACGTATTATTTAACAAAATTCGCTCAAATTGAATAAAACATGTCCTGTATTATTTAACAAAATTCGCTCGTATCTCATAACACTTAATAGTAGCAAAAATTCCATAACACATCATTTACATAAAACCTATTAATTGAAAATGATTCAAAAGCAAATAAGTAACACAAAAATTAGAATTACATAAATTTATTAGTATTTAATAGCAGTTGTGGTGAATGAAAATTGTTGGTAAATTAGTACTAGTTTGTAAGCATAAATTAATTTTCTATTTTCGTTTAAAATGAAAAATAAATCATTAATATCATGTAACCACCGATTGTATTAACGAGTCAATGGATTTTGAGAAATTAAAATGTGAATCAAAACTATGCAAGTTATCCATCCATGTGTTTGTTCGGAGATACTCGTAAATGAGAGGGTTCAAATAATTAGCGTGGGTTCACGGATTGACCCGCCGTCTCATAAACACCCTTATCTACCTAAAATTTTGAGAGATCAAAGTTGGATACTAGATCAAATGAGATCATACTGCATTGTTTCATTAAGACATGAACTTGTTTTTCAATTATGGAATCCTGTAAACAAAAAGATAGTTCAAAGTGTGTTAATGGTAATAACCTCACCTTGGTGACACAGTAGGGAGAAGAAGATAGAATCAGAAATAGATTGCATTGTAACGAGAAAACGGTAGTAAGAAATAACAAAAATATTCTTCCTCATTCAAAATTGATCTATAAATTGACAATAAGATATATATACAAAGGGATAGGATAAAGAATGTGTTGATGTCGGGAAGCTAAAGAAAACACATGTGCATCCCGAGATAGGCTAATACTAGAATTATAAATAAAACTAAAACTATCCTATATATACATATATTAACATTTCAAGTTGGACGTTGATATTGCAGAATCCCAACTTGTCCAATGTAATCTTCAAAAAGTGAATGTAGAGGCTTAGTCAACATATCGCTAATGAGCATTGGTTGATATAGAAGAAAGATGAATGAGCTTGGATTGTATTTTCTCACAAACTACATGACGGTCAGCTTCAATGTGCTTGCTCTCATGGAAGGTTGGATTGTGAGCCAAGTAAATGGTCGATCTACTATCACAAAAGATGGATGAAAAGCGGAAAAGCAACATGAAGATCACGAAGAGATAATCAAGCAAATTTCTGAAATCTGCAGAGCCCGATACTCGCCTCGGTTGAAGAACCACAATGCTACTTTAGATTTCAAAGCATAAAAGAAGGCAAAGCATAATAAAGCTGATTGATCTTCTAGTATCCGAACATACGCCCGGTCTGCATCAGAAACCAACAAGTTTGGTTGGAATCGAAAATAGAATACATACTTGGCTGAACTTAAGATATCTCAAGACCGATTAGCAACTTATAAGGCATCTGGCTTGAGACATGATCGCTTAAGTCTGCAACATAGGAAATGTCGTTCTGGTCGAAGATCAGCAACAATTAAGCGCTTTGTAGGCAGTGATCCTCAACATAGGTCCTTCCCAGAAAGAAAAGTTTGATTGGGTCAAAAGGCGAGGAAGGTTTTAACAGAAACAACATCCCCAAGAAGTTGGTATACTTGCCACTAATACATTTCCAAATAAATACCATCTCAAGACCAAGGAAGAATCTCAACTGACCCAAATCTTTAATCTTAAACTGATCCAAGGACTTCTTGAACATGATTAATCTCGAAATAGAATTCTCTAACACTATATCATCTACCAACCAATACGTGAAATGTTAAGAAGATTTAACATATAAAGAATAGTTAGCTAACGACCAAAAAACAAAAAGCCCAGAAATTGGAATACCCTACCCTAGCACATTTCAAACCATAAAGTGATTTACAGCAATGCATACTTTAAAGCAATAAGAGGAAATTCATAAACTTTCATGAAAGTCACCATGGAAACCATGCATTCCCCATTCAACCACTCCATAATGCCATCCAATCTATCCCCATTGAAACAGATACTCCCCCGCCATCGCTTTATGTATAAACTAACCAAAACACCGAGAATGAAAATCCCACAAAGTTTATTTCAAAGGCTCATCGCTTATGCCCCATTAAAACCGCAATAATATAGGAACAATAACCGTAGAAAATCAATGGCACAATAAAAGAATGATAGCCAAGAAGAGCATTGTGCAAAATTCCCAGAAAATTAAGTAATTCAAGTATGATAGGTTGATAATAGCCATCACAGCAAACATGCTAAAGAAATAAAATTGCCAAACAAAATGAATATCGAAAAATCTATCGCCGCAAGAGTATCATGCCAAGACTAAAAAAGATAACAAAATAAAGCCAGGAATAGTAGACTAAGCAAATCGCCAAAAGGAGATGTGATACCAAGGCCAGCGGAACAATGCAAAATTACTTAGACGCCAAATGCCATCCGCCACGTCCCATTGTCTCAAGCCAAGATACCGAAATAGCAAACTGATCGACCATAACATGCCAAAATATATGTTAAACCCATGTTTAAAAATTTCTGACCAAAAAAAAACCGCATTCCTAAATACCATATATTGTGAGATTAAATAGGTAAAAATGGTGCACCTCGTACATCCTTGAAACCAAAACTTTCTAGCCCTAGTGTCAAATTTTGTCGTGAGAGTGTAAAGTGGCCATGAAACTCAAACATTCAAAAAACTTTTAAAGTTATTTGAAGGTTCACAAAAAGCCGCATTTAATTTCAGTAGGAGTAGGCAACCTATTGATGATATGAATAGCATGCGGCAGAAATTCCAGATTTAGGGAATATTGGAATGAAAGAATAGAGCTACATTTCAAAATATGTTGATGTTTTCGTTCAACTACCGCTTTGTACCCACACACTTGATGAATAATGCCCTTAGATGCAAGAAAATCAGTCATGCTATGAACTCAAGTTATTCCAACACCAAGCATTTTAGAGAAGTATGAAATTGGTTTCTATGTATGCTATGAAACTTAATATTTTCTTTGGTTTGATGTTTGCTCTTGAGAAAACAGTCCAAGTATATCAAGTATAATCATCAACAAGAGTCAAAAATATTTATGTCCCAACAGTATATGAAAACCCCAAACATCAGCAAAGGAGCATTAGATTTACTATTACGTGAGGAAAAGGAACCTTTTTTTTGCCAAAGTGACAAGAGTCGCAAGTATGTCATTATTACATTGAAGAAAGGAAAACTTTAGAAATATCTTGTAAACCTATATCGTAACATGGCCTAATCTTAAGTGCCACATTACAAGTTTTGAGCAAAAATGGAAACAATGGTGAGAAGAAGATTCAAGAACATAAAGCCCTCTTTGAAGTTTAGCTATACCAATCATTGCCCTCGAATGATTCTGCACAATTTTAATTATCGATAAAACAAAACAATTATTCGCGACACACGGCAATGAAACAGTTAACACGAAAATTTGGTATGAAAAGACATTGTGTAACTAAAAGGGAAATAGTTGCCAGAAATTGCAAAGATCCATACAAACTAACATGAATGGGAATTATGGATTTGTAAGCCATAAATCCATAAGCAATGTGGCACAGCCATCCATCCACAATAGATATTATACCTTGTTCATTGCCGTGGATTTAACAAAATGTGATGTGAGGAATTGGCTTGAGAGGTGTGGATTGAAGTAATGAAATGTTTTGGTATTGCTCTTGAGTAAAACCAAATGAGGACTTGGAGTTCTGCGAAATTCCAAGTGCCATCAAAGACATCACTGAGCCGAGTTGGTGGTTTGCCTTTGCTCTTGACTTGAATACCCATGCTTTGAAAACAAGTCTCAACAGTGATTTCTACCACAAGGTGTACAAACACATCGTGACCTTCCCACTCCACCACTCGTGTTCGCCTTTACCATAGTTGTTACCTTCTTGTTACCATTACCATTGCCATTGGAGGAATGTGAAAAGGCCAGATTCACCAGCAGTGGGTGCGTGAATAGAGTTATTCAACTCGTTCTTGTTGAATAACCGGAAAAGGCTTTGTCAATATCGTAAAGGATTCATCATGATTTGGGACTTGAAATGAGCAAACTCTCATTCAAGCCCTTAAAAACCAAATCACATAATCTTATTCACGATATTGACAATAATGCACACACCAATGAACACAGCATAACGTAGCAAAATGGGACAACTTCAAGCTCATCCCACTTTCATCGCAATAATAATTGGAGACATCAAAGTACCTTGGCATTTGCAATCTTCTTGAATGTCGAGATTCAAATGTCACCATGAGAGAAGCTTAATTGCAAGTTCTTCCACCACGTCACCAGTGTCCATCAAAAGCATTGTAAAAACCAACGGTGAAATCCATGCTAATACCATCGTATTACAGCGAATCCACGGGCGTAAAAGGATCGACAAAAGGAGGTTTCGTGATGGTGCCATCGATGAATCGCTCCTTGTTCTGGATCAACGCGATAACGCCATCTTGCCAGCCATGATAATTCTGTCATCAGCAAGTGACACAAGAACAAGAGACGGATTTTCATTAATGAAGGTAAAAATTCGTGGAATTTGTGGAGAAGTCGCTATAGCTCCGTAGCCATCGAAAAAAAACATAACGAAAAATGCCAAATCAAAGAATAAGAGCAAAATTGAGCAATAAAAAGATTCACAACAAGAAGCTTTTAATACGGCTACCGTAGCTTTAACCTCACCTTGGTGATACCTCACCTGGTGACAAAAGAAGAAGAAGCAATTGCATTGCGCGAAAAATTAGCAAATAACGAAAAATATTCTTCCTTATTCAAAATTGATCTATCGCTTGTATAATAAGATATATACAAAGGGATAGGATAAATAATGTGTATGTCAAAGCTAAAGAAAACACACGTGGCATCCACAGATAGGCTAATATAAATTAGAATAAAACTAAAACTATCCTATCTATATACATATATTAACAAAGTGCATACACGATACTCTTCAAAGATCAGACAATCCAATATATCAAGAAGATAGAGAAGCCAAAAATATTTCATGATCCAAATCTCATCGTGATAGATAACTTAATCTAGTGAAGAAATTGAATTTAGTGGAAGAAAATAATTGGAAATAAGATCACTATATATCATTCTAAAATAGTGTTTTGGATAGGACAAGTTTTGGTTAATTTTACATTGTCATCGCATAAATGTGACACTATGTGTAAAAAATGTGTACAATTTCAAACAAAGAACAATTTCAATCTTGTTGTCGTGCTCATTCTTCATGTTCATGTTCGTCTTCAGAATCTGCATGTAAATGAAAATGTTACAAGCAATGATTTATCTGTAGACATCCAGTTAAACTTTATACAGGCTAAAGCCATTGATATGTAGATGGGTCTTCCACATCAAGAGGAATCAATTATTGCAGATGGTATCTTTTCTGACGAAAAAAGACATATGTAACAAATATTTCGAACTTACCAGATCGAATATCTTCACTAACTTTTCCTTTAGCTCGGATTTGACGAACAAGCATTCGAAGGATCAATACCCACCAATAAATATTAAGAATAAGCAAGCAGTATAGAAGAGTGTTTTGAATACATAATAATGTATTGAACCATCCACCCAATGCTTTCCCAACTTCAAGGTGGGAACCATTTCAAACTGCGAAAAGAAGAAGACAATTAAATAGAGTAATAGAATGATATCTGAACATATATGGCATGTAGAATGGGGAGCTGATTTAACACAAACCTTGTACTTCGAAGAACCCAGAATGGGAAGTAAATGACACGTAGTATGGTGAAAGACAAAACAAAAAGAACAAAAGCAAAGCTGGCCATTGTTTCAGCGCCACTGTATTTGGACATTTTCCCTATCTCCAGAAACACATCAGTAGCATCATGAAGGGCTAAAACAACTGGTCCAACTCGAACAAACCTGAGTGTATTGAACAATAAGTAAAAAATTACTGTATGAAAATATCCAAATAGGAGGATTAGTGCAAGCATTAAGTCCACAAAGCTTAACTCTCTTGCTTTCTCTCTCACACACAGCGAACATTTCAACAGATTTCACTCTTTGATAAGAGGAGTTCAAAATGAATTACATTTTAAACATTAAACATATTTAACAATTGCAAAACAGCACCCCCTACATGTCACACGACACTAACCAAAAGCTTGGATGAAAACGAAAAATAAAAGGCTCATGAAACTGTACCTAAATGTGTAGGATAACACAATGAGAGTGAGAGAAGCAAAATGGTGTGTCATGGAAATCCCAAAGTCAGAGCGTCTTGTTTCCCAGAAAATTAAAGCAAGTAAGGAGTATAAAATAAAATCCAGCACCATACATATACAATCCTTCAATTTCAATCTGAAAATGGTAAATGGTTACTGCTCATTCGACCAACTAAAGTTGATACTAATATCATTGGACAACAGACAATGATAATAAGAATAAATTGAAATTCCAACTGGAAATCAATCATAATTGGACGTGAAAACAGCAATCTTACTTAATCTTTTGATCTGGCCATCTCTGATTCCCTGGCCCAACCCAAAAATAACTTGTATCAGTAAACCAAGGCTCGTCGTTATATGTTACTGCCAGCGCAAAAATTTCTGCCGATAAAAAATAAACGCATTTCCACGCTGATTCCATAAATTTCCCGATCTTCTTTCGACTATCATCGATATGAAAATCAAGTACCTCATGTCCCTTTCCAAAAATGAATCGTCTGGCCAATTTCTACACATTCAATTTACTTTAGATAGACTACAATAACCAAATTATCCACAAAAACGATAGATGCATAGAGACAATAACCGATTAAAGGTTTACTTTAGGCTACCCCAACACTCTCTAATATTTTCATTTCTAACTTTACCTTTTCATCACCACTTTTACCCACCCACTTGTAAACCTAAAACTTGCTAATCCATACAATTACATTCACAAACTTCCTAATTAAGTCCAGAATATGTAACAAACAACTTAGCTTCTTGAATTAACATGTTGTAAGAAATTACAAGTTAGTTAAAAGGGTTTGTTGAATTTCCCAAATTGGATAGTGATAGTACAATAATTTTCAAGTTAGAAAGTATAGAAGTAAACGAGTGAAAAAAGTGAATGTCACTCACATTTATCACGCTTGAATTCTTAGACAGATCTGTCGAAGTTCTCTTCACTCGCATTCTTTTCGATACAAACGCAGCCTCCTCAATTCTTCCCTCTTCCTCTAAAGCAGTTACCAGATCATTGAGACATCTCAAGTCCTGATGTAAACCCTTCTCCACCAATTCATAGCACAAACCGAATGCTTCTGAAGCCTTGTTAATTTTACAAAGATCGATAATAACAGTATTAAACAAATCAATCTCAACATTCTGATCATTTTCAAACTGAAAAACAACATTTTGCATGCTTCCACGGCCTTCCTTTCTTGCAAAGAAACTGAACCACTTCGTCCATTTTAACACGGTATCCGTTCTTATATATCAAATCGTTAATTTTGAATGCTTTATCTTGCAGTCCACGGTCAAAGAGTAGCTTTAAACACTTAGTTGAAAGATTTATATTTTGTCGGATATTTCTCTCCAACATCGTGACGATAACACCGGCAGATTCATGAACACAACCTTTTTCCAAAAGTCTAATTAGTATAGAATGCCATGTAGATGTTTCTGGTTGATAGGAGCTCTTTAGCATTCTCTCTAGTGTCTCCTTTGCAAGGAGAGGCTTATCCTTCTGAAGAAAACCAACGATCAAATAGTCGAGATATCAATATCAGGAAGAAAATCTCTTCTCAACATCCATATCAAAATCCCGTATCCGATTTCGAATGCACCTTCTTTACAGTGCCCCAAAATCACTATCTGGTATAATATAGGATCTTGAGTTCCCCGTTTCATAAGCTGCCTGAGTACCCTTTCAGCTTTCTTTGTTTTCCCGTTTTCACACAAATACTGAAAAATATGCTTATAGGAAGCAACGGCTTCGGGCCAAAACTACATAACAAAACTTCCTTCTCGAACAGCTCATCAAAAGCTTTTCCGCCTTATCATAGTCGCTTTCTGACATAAACTCCGTATCAGAACACTATCGATGCCGAATCTGCTAAGACCTGTAAACTTTCCATGTTTTCGAAAACCTTAAAAGCTTCATCGATGTTTCCTGCACAACAGTGTGAATTAATCAACGTATTGAGCATTACGCATCAGGAACCAATCCATCGTCGCCTTTCATTTGTTCCAAAATATCTTTCATTTTATCCCACCTCTGAGCTTCACAAAGTCCTTTAATCAGAGTGTTACACGTAACTATATTCGCCTTAAGGCCTCTACCATTCATCTCGTCAAGAATACCCAACGCCATGGACTTCTTGTTTCATACAATATCCTCGAATCAAAGTCGTGTAAGTAACAACATCAGGACTCAAATCTTTACATCTCTTACTTATACCATTCACCAAATTATGCGCTACCTTCCTTCGCTCTACACAAACCATCAACAAGCGTGTTATAATGTAACAACATCCGCTCACAAGCAAAACTCGTCATTTCTTGAAAGAAACGAAACCCTTCATCAACCATCGAGTTTTTACAAAACCCTCTAATCAAAATGTTAAGCGTATGCGAATCGCTTAACACCATACGTGTTAAGCATTTCATCATATCGCCTTTGTATATTGATCCTACCCTTCTAAGCAAAACCAACAAAACACTATTAAACGAAACAACAGTCAATGAAACACCAATAACCTTCATACTTTGAAAAGCTTCACAGACTCTTTAAATAATCCAGCTTCACCGTAACTCCAAATCAAACTATTGAAAAACTTATCATCAACTTTCACTTCACCATTAGACCTTTTCTTAATGGAGTAAAGGAAATTCCTAGCTACATTGAGATTTTTCTCACGACCCAGAATTTCTAACATGATGAAATAGCATTGTGGGTTATGAGAGAAACCGTTTTCGTGTACCCAATTGAAAAAGTGAAAGGCTTTGGAGGGTACCTTGATATGGCGAAGGGTTTGAAGAACAGTGGTTTTGGAGAGAGAATTTGTGAAGGATGATAGCAACCCATTTGACCAAGGTTTGAAATTTATTAGATTAGCCATTGTTTTGGCGGTTTTGCTTGAGTTTCTGGATCTGGGTTTTTCATTTTGAACGAGATGTTGTGTTTGAATGGAACAGAAGCACCTGAAATTATTGAAAAATGTGATTTTTATTGTTGTTATGAGAAAATGGAGAGAAGAAAAGACAAGATTGAAGAGAAGTGAACCTGAGAGAAGGAGAATGTGAGGTGAAGATTGAAATTGAAGTGAGGTGGTGATGTGAAGATGTGGTTCGAAGATGCATGGTTTCGGCGGTTGTTCAGAGTTGTTGGGTTGATGAAAGTGTTGATACAAGCATTTTGTTGAGATGTGTTATTCAATAACCCTAAAAAAAACAATTTTCAATTATAAATATTTCTAAAAAAACAATTTGCAATTATAAATAAATAAAATAGTAAAAAATGTAAGAATACATAGTATTGTATTAAGTTTTTATTTTAAAGAAAGTATTAAGATAAAATAAAATAAAACGTATGAACGAAAATAAAAGAAGAAGAAAAGGTAGAAGAAGCGAGAAAGGAAAGGTATCGAGATTAAGCAAATGAAAGAGTAATTAATTCCTAATCAAGTAGTGATTAACACAACAATGGAGTGTATCAGTGATGTCTCACTCAGACTGTAAAATGATTTAATAATTATCTGTATTTTCTGCATTTCCGAAGCATTCCCGATCCTTTGTGACAGCTGTATCATCGTGTGGTAATCGGTCTCTCTCTTCGCAAGTGGCGAGATCCATCTCGCTCCCACTCGCTAGGGTTTTTGATTTCGCGAGATGGCGACTTCTTCATCTTCGTCGTCGTCGTCGATGTTGTCTACGAGTTCCAGTTGGCGCGAAGGAATGTCATCGGATAATGTTAAGGGACTAGTACTTGCTCTTTCCTCCAGTTTCTTCATCGGTGCTAGTTTCATTGTTAAAAAGAAAGGTTTGAAAAAGGCTGGTGCAAGTGGTGTTAGGGCAGGTATAATTCTTTTTCTCTTTTTAATCTTACTTCAATTTCAGTTTTCACTTCTCGATCCGCTCAATTCTGGACTTTCCTGGGAACTAGTTGCTCAATTATGTTTACTTCATACTGCCGACTTCAATTTCATAGTTTTTGATTGACCGTGCTAGAAACGGATTATTAGTTTTTGATGCCAATGTTAACATATGGTGGAAATGGAGTTTGTTGTGCCATAAAACATCCGGGGCTGGGTTGATAAACTGCCTAATTTTAGCGCCTCTCAATTGCCATGGAGAAAATGGAGTTTCTTGTGGCCTGATCTTGATGTGAATGTTAAAATAGGATGAAAAAACTGTCTATGAGTTAAACAGTTTTCATGTCGTTTGTTGCTACTCATCGGTATAGACATCTTTTACGTTCCACAGATAATTATATTATGTTCATATTGCATGCTTATCATTTCTATTGGCCAAACTGAGTAGGGGCAATTATATTATGTTTCTAGTTTATACCCAATCAAATCATGTGCAATGGTAGCTAACTCTCAAAGTGATTATCTTTCGCAGGAAGTGGAGGCTATTCGTACCTGTATGAACCACTTTGGTGGGTAGGCATGATAACAAGTGAGTCATTCACGATATTGTTTGCTGTGGATTGATTGCTAAACTAGATGTTGGTCTTTATTTTCTCTGACAACTATCTGTGCAACATCTTATTGTCCGACTTGGTGAACTGAATTTATTATTTTTCTGTCATCCCCATAACTCCTTTTTCAGTTTATAGTCATTTTACTTGGACATAAAGTAATGTAGTTATGGATCTAAACTTGCTTAATGTTAGCTCCATGCAGAATCCTAAGAAATCCAAATAGGGGGTGTTATTCTGTATGTTTTCTCTCTCACCCTGTATGTTTTAATAACTCTTAGCAAAAATTCACAAGTTTAGGTTAAGTTGTATTACTTTTTGTAATGCTGTCCAGATTTCTTGTATAAGTGAAAAAGTAGCCAAAGCCTGCACCATTTTGGCTTTTCCATATAATGCTTTTACTTTATTTTTGCTTTCACACATCTTCCCTGGGAATATTTATACATTCCAATCCACGGATACCAGCAAAATATCTGCATACAATTTATTGACCTGATTTGCTTACAACTGATGATACTGAAAATGGATTAAAATGTCTGTTCTAACTATGTCTATATCAACAGTGATTGTTGGAGAGATTGCCAATTTTGCAGCATATGCATTTGCTCCTGCTATATTGGTCACTCCTCTTGGCGCCTTAGCATTATTATCAGGCATGATAAAATTTAAGCTTCATACTTATGCACTACTCTTGATAAATTCTGATTTTTGATGTTGTCCTGCAGTGCTGCTCTTGCCCATATTATCTTACGGGAGAGACTACACATATTTGGAGTTCTTGGTTGCGCTTTGTGTGTTGTGGGGTCTACAACAATTGTTCTACATGCTCCTCAAGAAAGGGTAATTGAATCAGTGCCAGAAGTGTGGGCTCTTGCTATGGATCCAGGTAGTCATGTTTCAGCCTTGAAATAATATCATATTGTAATCGTATTACTAACCAAACACGAATCTTTCTTTTGCAGCCTTTCTCTTCTATGCAGCTTTGGTTATAACAGCTACTTTTATTCTTATCTTCCACTTCATTCCTCTGTATGGCCAGACACACATAATGGTTTATGTTGGTGTTTGTTCCTTGTAGGTTCCTATCGGTATGTCTCATCATCTAGTTGTTGACGAATAGTCCTTGTTTTCCCTAGCTCTGATTTTGTTTTTCCTTTTATGTACTTATGTTGCCTGGTTCTCTTTTAATAGGTTATGAGTGTTAAGGCTCTGGGAATTGCCATAAAGTTAACTCTGTCTGGGATGAATCAGCTAATTTACCCTCAAACTTGGGTATTTGTGTTAGTTGTAACTGTTTGTATTCTTACGCAAATGAATTATTTAAATAAGGTATGATAGTTTTCTTGTTTCTTGATGCTTATGTTAATTTGAAGTATCATCTTATATTTCCACAGTGCACCTATTTGGTTTAGTTGACTATCATTTCATTGAAATTGGTGGAAGTATCATGTGTTTTACACTTTATTTTGGTGAATGCCTTTGATTTTAAAACACTTTACATGTCTACTATTTCCTTGCTCGTATTTATAAGAATATTAAATTGTTCAAGTGGTGATTGCTATTCTTCTCATCTGGCTTATGCATGATATTTTCTTGAACATTAGTCTCTTTCTTCTCTCCTCTCTCTCCTCCCTCCCCCACCTATCACTCTATGTCTTTGAGCATATTACTGCCACATACGGCCTCGAGATCTTTTAACTAATTTCTGCAATTGTTTGAGAATTTTATGTGATGATTTAAAAATGAATAAATGCTTTGTCGTATCATATCCACTGCTTAGTGAATAAATAGTATAAAACATGTTAAAAGTGGTGAAATGTATAGCATTTGTTTTCAAATGATAAAGCCACAAAATCTTGATGGAAGAGTTGACAAGAAGGTTAGGAAGACGTTTATCAACAAGGAAAGTTTGAAACCACAGTTTATCAACTAGGAAGACAAGGAGAGTTTCATACCTTAGGCTTTGTTTGGGAGTTTGAAGGAAAGGGAGGGATGGCTTTGAAAAATAGGAAGGATTAGGTGAAAAAATAGAATAGTTTTGGTTGGGAGGGTTTTGAAGGGTTTGTTTCTTCATAACACCAATAATTCCTAATTTGGGGAAACTCAAAATTTGTATTGGAGGAGGGTTTCGAGAGCTTAGACAAATTGTTCAAAATCAAATATAATTTTGTTGTTATAGTATTTCAAAAATTAAAATTCATTAATGATAAACATTATTTTATCATTCTAAACAAAGCCTTAAAATATGTCTCAAGGTTTCACAGATGTGGCATGCCAACAGGTGAAAACCTGTGGAAATTTTAATGTTGTTGTTTGAAAATTTGTGGCTTTTATGAGTAAGAATATGTGAGGTAAGGTAACTAAACTAACTTCCGATTCATAGGAAATATTGTTGAAATGAAAAGAAATTGCTAATTCATAAAGTAACACAATGAAGAACAATACATAAAAGTGAGTTTTTGGTAAAAATGAAAGCATGAAAAAATGATCCAAGGAGGAGAAATAATGAGATACATTATCCATATCACATTGTGAAGTTATTTTGCAGTTTGCTGTGGCAGTTCTGCTATAATAAAGATAATGTTTTTCCTTAAAACACTTCATGCTTTACGCCATTATTAATGAAAGAGAATTAGTGCATTGAAGTTGACACCTTATATTCAAATGGATTGCAGGTGGATAATGAATAGGAAGATGTGATGGCCAAAGTGTAATGAATGGTTTAATAATTTAAATGCATATAAATGCAAGTTTAGGTATCTGATTTGTCTATGTGAAAAGCTCATCATTTTCTCTATAGCTTAAAACTTAAATGTGGATTAGAATGGAACTTCAATATACAGTTTCCATATCCTAGATGTTGTTTTGGGCTGATCCTGCTACAAATTAATATTGTATAGTTACTTTTACACATTGATACATCTATTTTTGGTGGCTAGTTAATTTATGCTATAACTTTCTTCTTCTTCTTCATCAGGCGCTGGATACTTTCAATACTGCAGTGGTATCTCCCATTTATTATGTCATGTTTACAACTTTAACCATTGTGGCTAGTGTTATCATGTTTAAGGTAAGTTTTGTAATGGACAGATATCGTTGGCCAATACTTTGTTGCTTTATTTTAGTTTTTATGCGTTTCCCTGTTGCTCCAAATTGCTTCTTTAGTCACTCCTAAGAATTGGAGACATTGTGGTCGTCTAATGGTTTAGATTTTTGCATACTTATTACTCCATCCGTTTCAAAATGAGTGTCGTTTTAAAGAAAAAAAATTGTTTTAAAATGAATGTCATTCTCACATTTCAATATAGTAATGATAGCTATTTTTTCAATTGTGTCGTATAATTATTACTCTGCACACTACTTCCAATAAATTAATAAGCTTAATTTAGTAAAAGTGCAATGTCTCATGACAATATGATTGCATTCCTTAATCTGTGTGCAAAAACCTTAAATGACACTCATTTTGAAACGGAGGGAGTAAGATTTTTATTATCATTGCAATATCTTTAAAGGTACAAATTGTTGGCTAGAACTACAATAGCAAACAATCATAGTTTTTTTATTTATTATAATTTAGTAGTTATCACTTAAGATGTATTTCGTAACTAATAGATTTTTAAAATAAAGTCTCTATATAGTTACTTTGAAAATCAATCTCCCCATAAAGAGGGTATAGCGTGGCAATATCAATTGAGTATCTTTATTTGAATGGAATTTGTGTTGCAATATCAATGAGTATCTTTATTTGAATGAAATTTGTGTTTTTGTGGCATGTGATAAAACATGACATTCTGGGTCTATTTTAAGAAATGATATTTTATACTCTATTCGAGAACGACTACTATAGTCTCTAAAATCATTATACTTTAGGATGTCACACAAGACCTGGACATATTTGTCAGGAGAAATTTATGTCCCTGCAAGAACAAGTTGTTTTTATCTTGCCACAACATAGTTGTCATGGTACCAGAGAAAATATGCTAGTATAACCGTTTAGTTACATATGTATTGAACTTAGGATTATAGGTCACATATATTATTAACACATTAAGAATTGATTTAAACCTTCATTTTGTTTGTTTTCGTGTTGTATGTGCAGGTTCGATAGTTTAGATATTTTAACATATCAAATATCTGTCTGTCCATTGTTTTGCTATTTGAAGGTTGATCTTTGGTTGTGTATTAAACTTGATATCAGGACTGGGATCGCAAAGTCCAACTCAAGTTATCACAGAAATATGTGGATTTGTGACAATACTTTCAGGAACTTTTCTTCTGCACAGGACTAAGGATATGGTGACTGATGGTATGCTCTAGTGATTTCACATGACTTAAATTTCCCTCTCTCGGCCTTGCAATGCACTTCTGAGTGTAAGGTCTTGCCATCTTAAACCACTATTATTAATATTATTTTCTTTTACATGTTTACAAGGTTCATCTATTAGTAAACTTAATAAGCATTCAGAAGAAGACGTGTTTGATGACGTTGAAGGGATTCCCCTTAGAAGGCAAGATTCCATGAGAACAGCGCCATGATATATTCGTAGCTTCACATCTTGAATATCTCAACAGCTTCAGGTGCTGGGGAGGGAGTTTGCCTAGTATTTCATGTATTTTACCGATTATTTCCCTCCCCATAATATTTTTTCCTGATACAGTTTGGAGTGGATGGATGAGAGCTTTCTGATCTTGTCTTGTACACTTCTCTACACTCCATACTGAAGACAAACACCAATGTAATTTTCTGCACGCTGATTATATATAGTGTACCCCAGTTAAATGAAAGTATTCTCCATCAAGTTTTGAACTGGACAGTTTTTATCAGTACCTTTCAATGTAACTAACCCTATTCCTCTCTGCACCTGTCAGAAAAATATGGAAGTTATTATATGTAGATTTTGAAGTCAAATGAACGAATTGTTTAATACATGCCAGTGCCTGGAAGTATTGTTTTAAATATGAATATTATAATTAACAAGATGAACAATAGACTATATATACTTTGGCGACGAGCTTGTTTTATAACTTAAATCATTTGGAAAAGTCACTTCGGCTGAACTTGCGAGTCTTGTGACAGGGACTATTCTTCCATCAGAGTATTCTATGCTGAATCCAAAATCAAAACGATTTTGAAAATTGAAATTGGAATAATACTAATTATAGGTTAGAATACTAAAGATTTGGGGTAAGTTTGTTTCAGCTTTAAAAAAATAATAGTTTTTTTATATTTATTTTTTTTAAACTGTGAGACTAATTTGGACATTCTATAACATAAACATACATTATTGAAGATCATAACATAGTTAAAATCACAATTTTTTTAAAAATTTGTATTTTAAAAATGATTTTTATGAAAAACTATTTGAAATAGCTTCAAAATTAAGTGATTTTTTGAAATTTTTATGTCAATTTTTTTTCATTAAAATGATGAATCACCTAAGATAACATTTTAAGAATAATTATTCAAACAAAAATTTCATTTGAAACTTTTATAAAAATTTATTTGTAATTTTTTTTTACACAAAATAATATTACATTGTAGAAATCATTTTTTAAAAAAACTAAAACAAACGGACCCTTGACCAGGTCAAAATATTAAAGATATCATGTTAATCTATTTTGGACGGATTATGGTAACTTGGATGATTGCGTGTACAACTTAACAAGAAATAGTGATTGTTTTATTTGCAAACTATAAGACTTAAATGCATTTTGATTCTCCTATTTATATTTTTTTGAATTTTTGATTCTCATTTACAAAATTCAGTCTTTTAGTCTCCAAATATACCTTTTTTGATAATTTTTAGTCCATTTTTCAGAATTGTATATGTGGAATATGAAAATACCGACGTGTTTCAATAACTTTGTGCTACGTAATTTAAATATAGTATTTAATAATTTTAGTTAAAAATGATTTTAGAAATTCTTATTTTCATAAAAACGTGTTATAAGTCGAAACACAAATGTCTAATCTAATTTCTCTTGCCATAAGATTGTAAACCCTAATCCACCGTCTTCGATAGCTAAAGAAGATGTTTGTTTGTGTATGAGGTATGTCGTGATGCTCTTTGAACTCGTTATTTTCATCATCTTGTTTTCACCATGTTTTATACGGTATTCGATTGAAAGTTTGTTATTTATTCGAGATAATCTCAAAGTCATTGCATTAAGATAAGATTTCATTATAGGGGAAAGTTAATAGAGAGTTCTGTTAAATGTTATGTTGATGGATTAGTGTCTGAATTGGATTTGAAATGGTATACATACTACATGTCGTATATGGATTTAGAAAATTTGATAAAAGATGAAGGATATAGGAATATCAAGTGTATGTGGTATTGGAACCCCAAGTATAACTTTAGTCGTGACCTCAGACCCCTAAACTATGATAATGATGTTCTAAAGTTTGTTGAGGATATTAAGGATTTTGAATATGTGGATGTTTATGTTAAGCACTCAATAGAAGTGATTCTTGTTGAGGATGATGTTGATGGCTGTCTAAACTATGTTGATTATGATGTTGAAATTATAAGTAATCATGTTGAGGCTGAAGTTGAAGTTGAAAGTGAACCTATTGAGGCTGAAGTTGAAGTTGGAAGTGAACCTGTTGGAATAGATGATGTTGATGATGAATACTATATTTTAAGTGAGGGTGAGATAAGTATTTATAGTCATGAGTTGAATGGGCATGCCACTGAAGGTGAGAATGTTAAACATAATGTGGATTGAACAATTGTCATTCCATGTGTTGAGGCAGGTGATAAAGGCTAGAACTTTTGAGGATGATGATGATTATGATGTGTTGCATACACCTAATAAGAGTGGAAGTGATGAGGAATGTGACACCCCAAATAATTCAATTATTAAATAATTAGAATTTTAATTATTAATTTAATTGAAGTTTAATTATTGGAATTTTTGAATTAAAGGATTTAATTAATTAAAAGAATGGAAGAGTTGGTGGTGCGAGGAGTAAAGTGGGGGTGTGAGGAGTAAAATACTCTACTCTTACTAATTATTATTTTATTTATTTATTGGAATAACAAAAGGAATAATAAAAGGAAAAAAAGAAGGAAAGAGAGTCATTAGAGGTTTTCATCATACGTGAAGTTGGAGAAGAGAAGAGAAAGAGGAAAAAACGTTAAAATTCAAGAATCATCGCGAGGTAAGGTGATTTCATCAATTATTATGCCTTATGGATTTTAGAATCCAATTGAATGATTAGTATGTTAGGAATCTTGAAATTAGATAATCTAGGTTTATGGAATTAACCCCAAAATGCGAATTGTATGAATTGGAACCGTAGTAGTGTTATGGAATATTTGGAATTAATGGATTCATGTTAAGTGACATAATCTTGGTGCGTTTTGGATGATTTGGGTGTTTTGATGCATTGGTTCGTAATTGGTTTGGAAGGAATTGAGTTGGAAATAAGTTGCTTTGTAAAATCGCATATTTTGGTTCTCTGCAAGTCGAGGAACCGATTCCCATATGGGAGGAACGGGTTCTGTACAAAACGAGGGAGATGGAATTACGGGTTTTGGGAAGTTACTCTCGGGAGGAACCGGTTCCAATTCAAAATTTGCAAAGAAATCACATTTTTCTATGGAACGGTTCGGTATGGAGGAAGGGTTCCCATACAAATTCCAGTATTTTTGAGAAATGTGGGACGGGTTCTCCCAGGAGGAACCGTTACACCGTGTTAAATTTAAAATGCTTAAAACTTTAAAACTCATATTTTCTAAACCGTTACTCTGATTCGAGTGCCGTTTTAAGATTTCTTAAATTAAAAATACTAGCTTATAAAATAAGAAAAATATTATTTTATGGAATCTATTTTAAAAAGAGTCGAATCTCCGATTTTTGTAAACTTTGGTAGTTTGGGAACGTGAAGAATTATTGTAATTTGTTCTGATTTAGTGGATGAGAACTAATACTTTATATGTTGTACACTGTTATTCATTATGATTATGCTGTTATCATGTGATACTCGTTGGTGTTGGCTATGTATGGCATTGTGTGGAATTATGTTGCGATCATATTTCGTTGATTGAATGTTGCATGCTTTTATTGCATGCATAAGCATTCGTGATGGTTCATTCCATTGTGTGAAATGGACTTGCAGAGCCAATACACTCCAACGGATAGTGATGGTGAGGCTAGATTCTTGACCCAGTGGTGTATGGGTGAATCGTTGATTAACGTTGTTTTCGAGGTGTAAATAGAAGAGGGTGTGAATTTAGTTCACGTTTGGTACCACATGCATAGAGTCTGTATTGCATATGAAATTGTAACATGTTAGGATGGTTTTCAGTGTTATGATTTCATTGATTGATATATTTGCATAATGATCTGTGTGGAATGCATTTGTGAACTGAAATATGAGTATGCTAATGATAGTGAGGATGGCTTATAGAGCTGTGTCTTACTTTTTATCCGCGTGTCAGTGTCATGCTCTGGTAGTTGTAACACTGTGGGAAACGTTTGGATGAGAGTTTTGTGTTATACTCCATTGGTTTTGATTTATGTTGGGAATACTTATGAAGTAAAGTTATTCCGATTTTTGTGATAGTTTTCCGCTGTGTAGAACATGATGTTCATTTGAATAATTTATTTTAATAGTTCCTTCAGTTAAGCATGATTACTGTTTGCAGTTGAGGTTTTTATATTTATTATGAGTTGTGACATCCTTGTTTTCCATGTTACTCTGATTCAATTAATATATTCGCGGGTTATTTAGAAGGGGGTGTTACAAGGAACACGAGAAGTTTCCTTCTTTTAAAAGCGAGTCCTCAAAGTTTGAGCTAGGTATGGTGTTTAGTAACAAAGAAAACATGCATAAGGCTGTGGCAGACTATGCTTTGAAGATGAACAAGAATACTTTGAAGTACCTTTTGTGCTTTGATGCAATGAACAAGTACTATTGTTAAGTACCACATCTACATTCGCCATGGACGAAAGGGGATTTTGTTCGACTACTTTCTTCAGAACTTCGAGACATGGTAACAATAATGGTTGTGAGCAATGAAGGCGAAGATTATAGAAAAATGAAAGCGAATATGAAAGAGGAATAAAGGAGAAGATGATTGAACGAAGATGAAGAGGATTTAGAGTTCATCTCCTCGGAACTTATGATATATATCCTGTTTAATTATTTGCTTTTTTATTTTATTTTTAAAAATCAAATAATTACAAACAAATAATAATTTTAGAAATCATTTTTTAATTAAAAATACTTAAATACTATATTTAAATTATGTGGCACCAATGTCATTGAAAGATGTCAGCATTCTCATATGCCACGTATGCAATTTTGAAGAGGGACAAAAATTATCAAAAATAATATGTTTGACAACTAAAAGATTGAATTCTGTAATACGATAAATATAAGAATATGATAATATGTTTGACAAATTTATTATTTTAAGCTAATGAATATGATAATTTATAGAAATTCTAAATATTATTTTTCGTGGATGTAGTTTAATATTTTTATGTGTTGGATTGTAAGTGTTTTAATTCATTCATATGTTATAAAAAAAATTAATTAGGAGAAAAAAAAAAGGAAATGAATTGACACTGTCATTCAATGAATCTCATTTTTATTTTTTTTAACTATGATCATGATATTATAAATATAAGAATTTTGATTGATTTGACAAAATTGTTTTACACTAATTAAAGTCTTTAACTATAGTATTAACAATAAAAAATATAAAGGTAAGCCTAACTAATGAAATTTTCATTAATATACTATGATATTTTTTATTTTTAAAGTGACATATTTTATAATTCAATAATTCAATGTAAATCAATAGTGAATTTGATTCTTTCATACTAGTTTTTGTAACACCTCATCTAGATACCCCGAGTATATTAATTAAATTAATATCTAAATCATCTTTAATCAGAGTTAATACGGTATAATAAGGGATGTCACAATTAATAATTAAAACAACTTCATCAAGCATATATGCTTTACGGAGGATCATCATCCAACAATTCAAATCATCATAAGACCATGTCTTACACGTGAAATACCAAATCAATCAATTTAAATAAAACATCATAGTTCTCGAGGAATTCAAATCCAAACTATTAAACAATCTGATTCTCTTAACTAAGCGTTCCCCAAGTTACAATCTAATCGAGTATGACACTGACACACGGACTAAAAGATAAGCTCTAGAGTCATCCTCACCGACTCCTCAGTGCTAATTCATACGAAATGGTAAAGTAAAGGGTGAGACTTCTCATAATTAAAGCATATTATAAGTCTTTCAATCAATAATATAATGCAAGCATATTATTCCACCACTTAACACCATTCGAAATCAACGCACAACCATAATCATATAATTCATCATACATAATCAATAAACAATAAAAGAATTGCAACAACTTTGGAAAACATCCTAACATGTTACAATTCCATACAAACACAATCAGACTCAATGCATGCGGTGCAAACCATTAACCAAGTCACCCAACGATCCATCATGACCGGATCGGTCCCATCGATTCGTCCATAACCACTGGACACGAATCCATCAACCACCATCCTCACTCGGTATCGGTTATTGGCAATCAGTCAAATTCCGCACAATGAGAATAACTTCACCAAACAATGCATATGCGCATCAATAGCATGCAACATTAATCGGTATATAATACATCAATTCAACATAATAAACAACATCAACATGATATCTCAACCAATCATGCATACAATCAACATCGGCATAAACATGCAAACCAATCATGCATACATCTAACCTCGGCATAAACATGCTATACTACACTAGCATTACGATATCCTCATCACCAAGTTCCTACTACTACACATACATCCTTATGTATGCAGTAAAAATCATTTATTTGAAATCAACCCTTTCAAAATAATTTCAAGTTTTAAAATATTTTCATTTCATAAGGTAGAGCATAAAATTTAGGAAATAACGTCCAAAACGCTCAAAAAAGACTTACGGTTTGAAAGTTATGAATTTTGAAGTTTTGAAAATTTAAAAATATTTGGTGGAACCCGATTCCTCCACAGGAGTAACCGGTTCCCCACAGTTCAAAAATTCCACGCCCACAGAAAAATGTATAGAAACCCGGTTCCTCTAGGTGAGGCAGGTTCCCGGAAAAATATATTTCATCCCTCGGAAAAATCAATGGGAACCGGTTCCTCCCACACAGAACCGGTTCCTCGATTCAAATTGCCATTTTCATCATTTTAAAAAATTTGGAACGGGTTCTCCCAGCAGGGAACCGGTTTCCACACGTTCAGACCAAAATTTGATTTGACATTTCTTCCATTACAACTCAATCCACACATACCCATCTGAATCCCATCATTGGAAACACCAAAATACATCATTTTGCATCATTTATCACATCAATTATCATCTTCCTATCCCGGTCATAATTGGTATCGACACCTGAGTCAATTCATACCTATCAGCTGACACCTATAGGGACACATTCATGGAACCTATAAATCCCAAATTCAATTTCCTAACATGCTATAACCTATATTATCAACATCAAAACCCATAATAGGCAATAATCAATAGAAATCACCCCTTACCTTGTGGGTTCTTGGTTCGACACTTCTAGGTTTTCCTTCTTCTTTCTCCTCTTCTCACTTTTACGTAGTCTTGTTTTCTCAAATGATTCTATTTTTCCTCTTTCCTTATTTTATTCCTTTTAATCATAAGTAAAATAAATATCATTTTTCTTCTCCAATTAATTCCATCATTAAACTTAATAATCCAATAAACTAAATAAATTATGACCTTAATTAATTTAATAATTAAAAATCATAAGTATTTAATTATTGCATTATTTTGGAGTGTCACAGTTTTCATATCATAATACATATTTATAATTTTTTAGTTGAGAAAACAATTTCACAAATTTGTTGTGAGTTGAAAACAAACACATGCATTATCTTTTAGTCGATACAACAAATATCTTAAAATATTTAAATCATTTACATGATTGGTGTATTGATTCACAAATATCACCTTACATATGTTATATAAAAACTCAACTTATAAAATTTTAATGAAGAAACTTCAAGTTCTTCAATATTAATTTCCACATCATAATACATTCGAAATGACCCAACCAATTTTGATAATAACACATTGTGATTTGTAAATTTTGGTTTACAATATTACATATATATGTATTTTAATTATTCTAAATTGTTTGAATCAAATATTCTATAATATATAAATCTTTGGAAATCATACACATATTTTTATTTGATTTAATTGTTATAAATTAAATTTAAATTTATTTCATAATAATATTATTCAGGTCACACACATTTAGTCAAAAGAATTATATGCAATTCAATTTTATTTTTTTCATAAAAATTAAATAAATTTTATACAAATAAATAAACCACATTACAATTAATTAAGTGTGATAGTCCATAGGCAAATGAGTCAAAGTAAGAAGATTGTATCCTAATTACTATAGGCTATTATTATATAATATAAATTTAAAAATATAATATCATTAAAATTGTTGCATAAATAACATTATATCTTAAAATATCAAACACATCTTACTATATGAAAAAAGTTTATTAATTTAAAATTTAATAGTAAATATTATACATTATACATAGCGAGATTTCTTCTAGTAAAATTTTAATATTAAACATACCTTGATATATTATATATCACGATATTTCTTCTGGTAAAATATTTTAACACCGAATACATAGACAATAGTTCAATCATCAAAGATAATAAAAAAATATTACATATATTCAATCCTTTAGTGAAATATATAGCTTTTAATGAACGATATAACAAATGATGGAAAAAAATGCAAAGATAATTTTTCAGGGATTTTTTTCTTTAAGAAATATATTACATACATTTAAATAAATGTAAAATTAAAAGCCTTTGGATTCGGTTCCTTCCCGGATCAAATTTATAAATTTGTATGTGCTAATTATAAATATTAGATCAAATAAATTTGTATAAACTAAATAAATTTAATAAGATGAAATATATAGATTTATAATCTCAAACATGTAACAAATTATATTCTTAGAATATACAATTTGTTGAAGTTTCTAACACAGACAAATGTTAGAGAAAAAATTTAGAATAATATAAATATTTATAAATAACAATCTAAAATAAATATAATCATTCTTCTAAGATGTTTAAAATTAAAAATTTATAAATGATGTTCTAAAAAACAACCATCATTCAGGAAAGCGCTAAAATTATTTTCTATAAAAAAAATTATCTAAAAAATATAATCATCATTTTAAGATGTGTTAAAATTATTTGTTGTGTTAAAATTATTTGTTATAGACAATGATTTAAAAAATATAACCATTATTCTAGGATGCGTTAAAATTATTTGTTATAAATAATTATTTAAAATAATATAACCATCCTTTGAAATGTGTTAAAATTATTTGTGTCATTCTTCTCATTTTTTGAACATTGATATTATTCTAATCAAATATGATATAATAGGTAGAATAATTAATATATTTTAAGAAACTACAACAAATAAAGAAAAATAAAAATTAGCATATTAATTTTTTAATTTTTTTTTACAAAATCCGCAATTTTTCTATGTTTCTGATTCCGATCGTTCTCACCTAAAGCAAGAAGTTGAGTTTCTGATGCCGATCGTCCTCACTTAAAGCAAGAAGTTGAATTTAAACTTTTGATGCCAAGGTACGATGTTGTTGTTATATTAATGTTGCCAAAAGTCGATGTTGTTATTATATTAATGTTTGTATTATGTAAAGTTTTTTAACTTTTTGTTGCATTTTAATAGTAGAGTTTGAGTTGGAAGAGTAATAATGGATAAAGTTTTTTTTGTTGCATTTTAATAGGAGAGTTTGAGTTGGAACAGTAGATAATGGATAAAGTTTAATTCTTTTTACTAATATAAGATTAGTTTGATATACAATTAAGTAAAAATTAGTTAAGATAATAAAAACTAGTAGGATGGTCGAGGAAGGTAGAAAAGTTATTAAAGATTTTTTCAGTTAAGTTGTGACGTGAGAAATGAGAATTTATTTAGAGAATAGATAAATAAAATCTAAAACAATAAAAAAAACAAACAAAATTAATAATAAAAGTGAGAAAAAAAACAACTCATTTTTTATTCTATATATTAATATTTTATTTATGTTAAATTTAATTTTAATTCAAAATATTAATGTGTAATAAAATAAATAAATAAATAAATTTAATTAAACTTAAATTTCATAACAATAATAAAAATCATTAAAGTAAAAAAAATTATAAAAGTGTTAAAAATTAACTTTTATTAAAGAAAACAATTATTTATAAAATTCTTAACATATAATAAAGTTAATATATAAATATTTGTAAAAAAATAAATTATTAAAGAAAAAAAATTGAAAAATAGAATGAAAGAAAACAGTTTTGTTATTAGTTTAATATTTGTTTAGTTTGAAGAACTCATTGCAATAGAACGAGATTTCTTGGATAGACAACTCCACCGGTATTCAAATTGTACACTGTGTTTGTCAGGTCGGAAAAACTGTGAAAGAACTCCCATTGGAGTTACTCTTAATGAGAGTACAATGACTACAAATGATGTGAAATGTATAAAGTAAAATTTAATTATAATACTACCAATGAAGTGTTTAATGATTTAAATCAATTAGTCATACATTATGCTTCAACATGCCATCCAACCCACGTATCTACTTGTATCATGCACTATTTATGCAATTCTTCACAGATTATCGTGAATGAGTTCAACTTCAACTCAATGTTCTGCCAAATGGGAATCGGCACCGTGTACAAACTACATTCGTCTCACAGTGTTTGCAAGGTTTGTATTGCGCCCCAGCTAATAATTAGTAAAAAAATTTAAAACTGTCTTGTTAAATTGGACTGGCAGGCAAGTATATTAGTTTTAAGAACTAAAAATTAACCGTTTTTGAGAGGATAATCAAACAAGCCATCACACTCCTCTACCCATTTCCATATCTTTAACACCACAAGATGCTAACAAATACCTCACCAACTGATATTTCTCATTCTTCTTCCAACTTGACCAGTTCTTTAACGCCACCTCTACCTCTCTTTTATCAGGCAATTCCTCACCATATAGAATCCTACATTCTGGACCACAAATCATCACTTTATACCTTAAAGTTGACTGAATCTTGAATCATTTTAGACACTTTACACATCCAAATTTCTCCATCAACCTACTTCATGCGATACCATCCATGAAGGTGATTGGCAGCATAGTTGTCAAAATCGGGATTTCACTCAAGATCGTTGGAGCATGAAAAAAGCGTGGATCGTAAGATCCTAAATCGGATAGTAAGATCCCACAAAATCAGCAGAATTATAAAAGTAACTAAAAAAATATAACATTAACTGGAATTATAAAAATCACAGATACACCATGCTTCAGTTCAGTTCTGCTTCCAGAAGCATTTTTTTAAGGTTTTGGTGATGCAGATGAGGAAGCATGAACTAGAATGAAAGACACATTGATGTGAGATTGAAGAACAGAATAAGGTAAGGTAGAAACCGTATGATGTGAGATGAATAAGGAATAAAGGAAATTTATAGAGGGAATTGAAGGAGGGAATAAAATGTATGATTATGTTAATTAATTGGTTGATATTTTCCATATTGAACCCAATAAATCAGCCTTTGAGAAAGGAATGGTTACTGATTATAAATGTTAATACGACTGAAATTTAAATAGAACAATGAAAAAGTGGATTCAATAGATCTCCGCTCTTACGATCTTGCACTAGAGCAAGATCAGTTAAAGATCCAATACGGAAACCCTATCCTAACTTCGTAAGATCTTAAGATAGAACTTGCTCATTATACACATGATAATTCCTAATGGTCAGGTTCATATTCCTTTTAAAACCCTTCGCCCATGCTTTGACATATTTACTATGCCATGCTTCAAATTTTGATTTATTCTACTTTTTTATTGGGTAAACAAAGTGATAATAACCACAAAAACTTACACAGCATAACCACAAGAAACTTACACACAGCCAGCTAGGGTTCAAACCCTGGTGTTGGCGACCAATCTACCTTGCATAAACAGACTTGTAGTCCTACTATATATTTTTCAATAGCTTAATCCATACTTTATATATATAATGATTTAAATTTATTTTATTTTTATGTATTAAAATAGCTTATGCTAAGTAATTTTTTTAATCAAAATTCAAATTTAAAAACACTAATTCAAACCATTAAATTCAAATTCAGAAACCCTAATTCAAAACATAAATCCAAAAACATCATATAATGGCCATTTTATCATCATCATATATAAAGATACAAAAAAAACACAGTAGTTAATTGACAAATAAAACTGAAATAATACAACATTGTGTTATAACAGTACAATTCAGAATCCAATAAAAGATAACAACAACAGCAACATCACAAAACATTAACAAAAAGTACCGAATCAATCGGAAGGAGTGGGAGGCGGAGGAGTAGCAGCAACCGTGGATGCATTAGCCGGAATGACAACCGTAAAATCAGGAGGTAGTGGAGGCAACGGAGCATACGCAGTTGGCTTCCGATTCCTATCGGAGGGGTTTGATTTCTTCGGCCTGGTCTTCATGTGATGTGCAGTTGATTTCTTCTGTGGCCTCGATGAACACTCAATCAACAATCCTCCACACACATTTCTTCTTTCAGTTCGAATTGCTTTGTTTCTCATTGAATTTGGTGCCATCGATACACCACACCCAAATATGCTCGACACTGACGCCATTTTTCTCTCTCTTTTCTCTGCTCTACTCTGTTGCGCTTTCTAGTCTATATCGGACTCTTATCCCTTATCGTTTTATCTCACGAATTTGTATAATTCCCAAATTAGCCTTTTATATTATCCAAGGACATGATCCAAAATATAAAAAATACTCTATTTGATAATTAATGTATTTGATTAATATAAAAATTAGATAAATTTAAAAATAGAATCTTTATTTATAAATTAAGTCGGACTAGTAAAATATACTGTATTTATTTTTTAACCGATAGAAAAGGTATTTTTGATAACAAATTAATGAAAAATTGTACAAATTTATAAATATATTATTTTTAAATTGAGAAAAAACGAAATGCATTTTTTATAAAATATTTTTAGACGATCAACAAAAATGTATTATAATAAATCACATTATTATCTTTTAAATATTAAAATAACGTCGTAAATATAAAATTTTAATTGATTATATGTGTAAAATTGTTTTATCATGACAATGTATTATCTTTAAACTTTTTAAATTTTGTAACTGAATAATTTCATATGATACAAGATTAGTGCTTGATGTTTGTGCAACTAAATTGATACACTCAAAAATATGAAAAATAAATAGGATAAAAATCCATCAAATGGATACGAGTGTGTAAATAATTATATATATATATATATATATATATATATATATATATATATATATATATATATATATATATATAGTTTTAAATTATTTATTAGTAGGACCTAATCCACTATTGCGTCCAAAATAGTTTAAGAGTATTAGTCAATCGACTAGGAATAACATGTGGCGCTTTCTCTTTCTGCATTGAGCACGCGTGGTCGAGTGACCCCTAGGGTCGACAAGACCACAACCGTCCTCGACTGCGTCTCTTCCCATGGCAACGATTAGTTACGGGTATCTCTTCCCAATACTACGAGCATGAGTTGGCATATGGTTACTCGCATGATCACGTGCTGGACCTAAACCAAGATTATAAAGGTCTTACCTATTTGATCTTTCTATTTTGTTTATCCCGTCATGTTCCATGCTAGAATCACTTAGCAATCATAAGGTCCAGTATAGAGTCATTCCAAACCCATAGGGACTCAAAACCATTGGAACAACTAACCTCTTCAATATTCATGTCTTCTATAATTTTCTTCCCATTATCTCTTACCCTTTTGTGACCTCGGTCCAATTTTATTTACTCTCTTCTTCCTTTCCATTTTTCATAGTGATAATATTCACCTCTATATGTTCCTAAGGAAGAATTTGTTTAGACTTCCATTGCTTGCCATGTTTCTACACAACATTGTTGCATTTGTGCCCCATCTTGACACTTCTCACGATATTGTGGCCTCTATTCTTATTGACTTTGCTTGATTTTCTTTCCTTTATTATCCTTAATGTTGACCTCTTCTCGCATTTTTTGTCACATCCACCTCAACCAATATATGCGTCGTAAATCTAAGTTTACTTGTCGTACATTCATCAATAAATAACGGGTTTCTATAGCACTTCCAATTTTCCCTAGGATTGTAGGTCCCAAAGAAGCATTAGGAGTTGAGGAAGTTTAACCCGATTGGTGTGAATGCATAACTCGATTTTCGTGATGTCAAAACCCCACAAATAACATGGTGCACATCAAGATATAGTATGAAAGTTGTATGGTGGTGGAAGAAGAAAAGTGAAATTTGTCCAGAAAAACTGCAGATGCGTCGACGCATCATTGATAAGTGTCAAAATTAAGTTTTTTTGTATATATGTTTATTGGTACTTATCGGTTCTTTTGTTGATATTCTTCGAATAAATCCCCCGCTTTTGTATAAATGTGTACATAATAGAATAATTGAGTTTTTGTGTAAATATTGTATCATTTGATAGTTTTTCATATCTTTTATAGGTATTCATTCATAATTTGAGCATTAAGTAATAAAGTGTCGAAGACACGACAACCATGATTTTGAGCAATAAAGAGGACACATAAAGCAAAGAATAAGTTTTCAAATATTTCAAAGTCATAAAAGCTTGATATTTATTCATGGTTAGATAGAGCATTGAATAAGCTTTCAACGCTTCAAACGGACGCAATTCCGAGTTACGGTTCTCAAGATATGACAAAACAAGATCTTTGAGACCTGATGCGCTTAAGCGAATACCGCTTAAGCGCCATGCGACTTCAAAATTCTTTAAAAGGGCTAAAACTCATTTTAGGTTATGGGTTGGGTATTTTGAGTCTCAACACCATCAACATTTTTTGATAGATTTGCAGAAAACAACATTAGAGCTTGCATTTTGATGATCCGGTCGAATCCTAAATCGATTAGTGTTGACAAACCAAGAAATGTTTGGTTCCTCTTCTTCTCCTCTTTGTGTATTTCTCTTTTGTTGGGTTTGTATATATTTCTACTCATAACTCCTGTATATTTATCGCCCTTGGCATTATATAAAGCTTGCTTTACGAATTTGTGTTGGTAGTTATCTTGGGTTTTTACTCTATGTTAGGGATTTGAGCTTTACTAGAGATAGATCGCTTAGATTCTTACCTAGGATAGTTATCATTAGTTTAAGATACTAGAAATGGATTTAGATCTAACATTCACTTTAGAGTATCCGAACTTAATGCCTATGCGTTGGTGAAGTATGCTTGAGATGATTTAGGAGGATTCTCGATTTGGGTTAGAAATAACCAAGGTTGTGAGAGGTATGTGATGACACGGACGCGTATCGTGGCGAGTATGACATGGTGGTAGATTTAAGTCTGTGGGTAGTTTACATTCGTTCGGACAAGTTGTCTATCCTTTATACTTTTTGTTCATTTACTTTTGTCTTTTATTTTCATTTCTTTTAATCTCAAACTCATTAACGGTAGAATTGTCGAACGGCGAATCAATAACCAATCTCTGTGGACATGATCGATATAACCTAACGGTATATATCACGGTAAAAATAATACCAACTCTTTGCTTGTCGCTATACCGCAGCAACATAATGGCGCCGTTGCCGGGGATTGGTTTTATTGTTTTTGTATTGCGATAATTCCGTTGTTTTTGAGTTTTGTAATTATTGTATATGTTGTATAGACTTTGTATATGAACTTGTATATTGTTACTTGTACATGTTATGTGTTTACTTTCCATACTTGTACATATTTGTGATTTTCTTAGTTTTCATGTGATGTTGTGAATTGTCTCGTACTAACGTTTGTTGTGTGGTTGTTAGGAAACTTTCTCTAGGTTTGTGTGTGGCAATACCATGGCATGACGAGAGGAGGTTACTAGTGCTCACACAATAAAGGCGTCGAGCTTGACGTAAAACAAACATGTTTGTTTAGGTGTGTGGTGACTTGCGTTTTGACAAGTTGAAATAGGACTTGCTCTTAATTTCAAATTTTCACTTTTCAACTTGTTAATTCCTTTTCACCAATTGTGTATTGTTATTTGCTTTTGTTTTGTTATGTCAATTTGTTATTTTCCACAAGTTTGTAGTGTTTTAGCTTGTGAAAGTGTGTATGTATTGTAAATATTGTTTAGATGTGTAAATGAGATTGTATAGGTGTGTAAGTGGAGTATGCATAGCGATTACTGTTGCTTTTCATTTTCCAAATCGGTGTGGCGGCTTGGCGGCTCTGCTATCTGAGGGCAGTGAATTCTTTTAAAATTTCACTTGGTTTCCTTTTCCACTTTCACCAGGCTTTTGTGTATTGAATAAAATTAGTATTGTTTTCTAATTCTTTTGTTGTTGTTTAGACTCAAATTTTGGTTCGGTAACTTAAGACTTTTGAGGTGATTTTCGAGTTTGATCATTTCAACTCATGGATGTATGGTAATGATAATTTTCAAAGTTGCTACACGCCAGGTACTCGTTTATCGCTTTCTATAGCATAACATGTTTAGGAAATTTATCATTTGTATAATTACCATGTTATTCATTCTTTTTGCATTACTTGCTCATGAATTGAATCACTTTAGTACCATTTTTAACCATAAATGTGAGGAAGCTTTCCATTGTTTACATATGAGAGTCCACATTCTTGTTTTAACTGGATTTTATTATGCTTAATCTTTTATTTTGTGTTGATTGTATGATTGCAAGTAAATGATCAAGGCATTTTGTTGATTTTGAGCATAACTACCTTGGCCAAATATTCAATTCACCTTGTGAGTGTGTGAACCTTTGTTAGCCCCTTTGAACTTTTATCAACATCCATTTTTATTTGACCTTGATGCTTGTCTATGAGTATCAATTCACTTTTTTTGTATGGATGTTGATTTCTTTGTTTTGAACCCTCAACTCTATGTTGTTGTATGGATTTTTACCTTGCCTTAGAAAGTAGGGAGTATTCACACATTAATGTTGGTTGAATTCAAGTTGGGGAGAGAAATGTTTATGTACTTAAATTGTGGTTGGTATGAGGTTAAGAGAAAAGAAAGAAAAGAAAAAAAATGTGAAAAAGAAAGATTAGAAAAAGAAAGAAAAAGAAAAGTTTTGAAAAGAAAAACAAAAGAGTAGGAATAATGTTATGTTAATAAGTGAGGTGTGTTTGGTGTGAAATTTGTGATGAAGAATAAGTTTGATTGAAATTATATTGTTTGGAACTTTGTGAGTTGATCACTCCTTTAGGTTTAGGCAAGTTTTTATTTCGATTAGCTTTAGGACTTATCACTTGTTTGTTAACCAAGCCACATTACAACCTTGAAAAACCCTTGTGATTCTTGCATTTGTATTTTCAATACGTTTTTGGATGAATGCATAATTTAGTCTATTGTTTGCAAGATTGTGGAGGTGTTTTTTATCCCTCACCTTTGTGTGTTCTTCATCTAGCGATGAATTTTTGCTAGGTGTGATTCATGATTGAGCTTGTTTTGTTTTAGAATGTTTTGCATGATTTTTGTACTTAGGATTTATTTCGTTTATATGTTATTGTTGTAGTATAGTGGTAAGTTTGTATTTGTCGTGTACATTTTTCGTTTGAACCATACATTTGTCTCCGTTTTCAAAAACTTGTTGATTTGATTATCATCTTTTGTTTCTTTAGGTTTACTTGACTTTGTTTGAGGACAAACAATGTGTCAAGTTGGGGAGAGTATCATTCAATCTAGTCGACGCAAATTTAAGGGTCACTCCCTGGAAGTTACGTGCCGACCCTATGGTCGACGCACCGGCAAAAGCTTCTTGAGAGCAAAAATTCAAAGTCATGTGTTGACGCATCTCCCTGTTGTGGTCGACACAATCAACTATGATGCTTCAACGCTCAGTCCCTGGAGGTTATGCGCCAACCCTCTCTCCTGGAGCGATCAACACATTCTTACTGTGCTGATAATTTTCTTTTAATTTTTTGCCTTGACTTTTGTTCATTTTAACTGACACATATAAATAGCGGGTTATTACTTTTTGAGCTATAACAAGAATAGAGTAGAAAGATACACATTGAGAGCACTTCATCTTTATTATTTCTTCTCCAAATTCAACTTCTTCACATAATCAAAGTTGTTGAATCAAGAATCAAGCATTGGTGATAACGTCAAAGAAGAACAAATTGATTTGGGTTGTGTTTTGTGGGATCTTTCTTGAATAAAATCATTAGGGTTTTGTCCTCCTAGATCCAATTTGGTGCGGGGTTTTGATACGGATCTTTGCTTCAACGGATTCGGCCAGTGAAAGGGTCGAGGCGATGGGTTTGCTTGATCAAGTAGCGGTACGGAGGATCATGGAGAAAGATTCGGGATCGATCTTGTTCGTTAGACATCAGAGAAAGAAATTCTGCAAAATTGGTGGTAATTTCAAGTATCGTTAACGGAGGTGTGCTCGAAGAGATTGCGTTTGGTTTGGCTCGAACCAAGGATCGTGAAGAAGATAATTTCATCACCGTCGGTTGATTTGTGTGAATAGGGAACTATTTCTTCACTTGTTACAATTTGCAATTTTATGAAAACTTACTCAATTTTAGATTCTAGAATTGGGGCGGCGTATCTCTGCGGGGACGTTAAGGAAGCGCCTTAACAAATTCTGTGTTCTTATTCGCATTTTACTTTCACTATTTGTTTGATTTAATTCGTGAGATTCAAATTATCAAACTTGCATAAAGCTGAATTTGTAGTGTGTCGAGCTTGACTAACATATTGGTAACAATCCATTTGATTGTTCGTGACAAAATCGACAACACAAATTAGTTAATACAACACTTACAAATCGCTTACAAGGTGTTTGATAAATGTCTCTTCCATAAATTGTTCATTGTGCTTAATTTTGCTCTTTAACATTCTCATTGGAAGTATTCGATACTCAAAGAGATTGTTTAGGCGATTAATTGATAGAGTATAAATCATATTGATTAGAGCAAATTTTCTCACGTCATCCGCACGGTTCGCATATCCGATCTTCTCAATAGTGGATCGTTTAGACGATTGAAAATTCAGAGGCTTTCGTAATAATTTTCAAAAAGCACGATTAAAAACACCGATCTATTCAACCCCCTTCTAGATCGATCACATCGTCTAACAATTGGAACATTCCTCAACACATCCCTTTCTATAGAGAAATCAGGCCTCCATTCTGTGGGGAACATTGGCATGTTATGAATTGTATAAGGCCCCTTTGTGAGAATTGCTTCCTTATCCTCCATTGATCTGAATTTGAAGGTGAAGTATCCTTCACCATTGTAAAATATCTTAGGCAATTGCATAACACTCCAATATTTTCTCATATGGTTCTAACTGCATTCATGCTTAGATTCCATTCTATCACATACATGATTATTGATGTTTCCTAGAATTTGACTTCAGAGACCACATCTTCTTCTTTAATTTCAATTTCAAGTTCAAGGTCGCCATCAACGACCTTTGATGCAAAAAAATCAATTGCCACACCATTCGTTGTAACATGGTTCCCCTGAATCGTATCAACCCACAATTTCTCCTCATTTCCATCTTTTTGTTCCCCCACATCAATTCCTTCTGTCTCTTCCTTTTTCTCCTCTTATCCCATTTTGTTTCCATCTTTCCCATCTACTTCTCTATCATTATTCAATGCTTTTTATTCACCAGGTTTGTTATTCCGATCATCGTCTTCTTTTATTACACTCAAAGAACTGCTCGTCGGTGACCGAGACACCACTTTCTTTGGTCATCCTCTCCCATCGTCATCTTAAATCCAGAGAAATCTCTATGGTTTCATTCACTCCGATTTGGTCCCTAACCTTAAGCTTAGGAGTTTAAACCGCTTCAGATTGATCTACTACCATTAAAAGTGTTATCAAAATCGTAGCAGAAAATCGCCTCTCTCATCGTAAATCACCAAGACTCTAATCAGAACACCAATAAATATTTAATACAATAATTATATATTATAATTATATTTAAAATATATTAAAGAAATAAGAAAATAATAAAATAATAAGATAATAAAGATAAAATAATCACATGAAAAGAGAAACAAATAAATTTAATTTGAAACAAGAATGAAATGGTGAGTGAAGAGTGAGAAGTGGAAGAATAAATGAAAGTTGAAAAAATATTAAATAAAAATTTGATACTTGATAGCATTTGATTAGAGTAAGATAAATTAATTAAAATTAAACTTTTACTAATTAAACTTTTTACAATTAAAAATTTTAAAATAAAAAATATTATTGGTAGTTTAGTGATATAGTTAACTATTTATATATTTTTGGTTTACAATAGATGTGTCACGTATGGGACATGAATTGTTAAATCACACTTAAGAAATGAGGAAAAAAATTAAAACCATTCAAGTTAAAATAATTGATTTTAAAAGTACTTAGCTTTATTAAAGTTGTTACTTCAAATCCTTATATTCATCAAAGTTTGTTACTACTGTTTAAAAAAAACAGAACAATATAAAATTTAGTTTATCGGTCCTTATTAATAAAAAAATAAAAAATAAACATTGATTTGATGATGAATATGAGAATTTTGAAGGTGAAGTAAAAGTAAAGCGTTGATGATGAAGCAGATAATGGAAAAGGTGAAGTCTTGCGGTCTTCTATGGCTGGAGGGTTTGAGAGAAGCCTGTTGCCTTCACCGCGTTGTTATTCTCTGTCTTAGGTAACTTTTCATAATCATCTTCCACTTCAACAATTTGAATTTAGAATTGAATTTGAATTTGAATTTGATTTTGGTGTTTTTTAGGTCAAATAATCTCTTGATGCGAACAGGCCAGTGTTTTCTCCTCAATGGTTTCATTTTCTTAGGAAGGTTATTGTTCTCCACTTCATTCAATTTCAATTTCATTTTACTTACTATTTTGTTTTACCAATCAATTTCTAACCCTAACTATGGATTGCCCTTAAGGTGCTTGTTAGAATGACCCTTGTATTTTTGTCATGTTTTTTGTTTCTTTTATTGCTACTTGCTAGTTGTTTGTTAGTACTGTATCTTGTTATCCTATTCACTGGTTTTATTGTTCTCGGATCAGATGAGTGAACTGATCAGTGATCAGTAGAGATCGGTTTTGACTAGCCTGTATTTATTTCAACCGAATGAATGAGAATTTGTGAGATAGAAAGAAATTGGTCCTATTTGACATGATGATTTATTGTAGATTATTGGAAGAGTTTCTTTTTTTGAATTGATAAATGTTAATTGTTATATTTTAGTTTTTATCTTGTTGTGTGGAGAATTCAACTCATGGCCACTGAGAGACATTATCGCTCCATGATTGGAATAATTCTGGCTCGCAATTATTGGTTGACATGCATTGCATAATCTATGTGTTTGGTGATTTGAACATCTTTAAATTTTTGTGCAGTATATCCGTCCTAAACTCGGTTGTCATTCCTGCTTTGTGGTGGATATTACCTGATCAATGTTCGCAGCTTGTTTCTCATAAACTGTGTGCCTTAGGTGGAACTTTGAAATTTTATTCTTTCTTACGTCTTGCACTCATTCAACTCTTTTATGTAAGTATATAATATACTATTTTGGAAGTGTACATTGACATGAAAAATTACTTTGTCGGTTGTTCTTATTCTTTTTCCTTTCCTTACAAGTAGATATTTGTTTGCCTTTATAACTTGCATGGATTTTCAGCATTTTTGTTTATGTATGAAAAATTGATTATTTTGAGCTAGTATCTTTTGGAAGCAGATCCGATCATGTACTTTCTGCATCACAGCTTTTGGGTTATTTGTTATCTTATATAATATGCCTAAACATAGCAATACAGTTCAAATATTTTGCACTGAATCATATTTTCACCAATAAGTTTGATCTACATACTTCGTTACAGGCCGTAAACAGACTCATTGACCCATTCGTTGATTTAGAAAAGCATGGCATGCCTACGAGAAATATAAGTTTCATAAGCTAGTGTTTGTCAAGATAATTTCATAATTGCTCTAGAGAATTTTCTTATTTTTCATTGTTTACTGCCATGCAAAGGTTTTGAATGAATGTGGTTTTCAATTAATCTTTTGTGATTGTCTCCTTGCAGGCTCTTTGGTTTTACCCATTATATGTATTTAGCATAGTTCTGAGCACCTTATGGTAATTTTCTCTCTAATTTATTCTGCCCATCTTTTTGTCATGTTTGATGCATTGTGCTGACTTTCATTTTCATTTTCATTTCAATGTCAAGTTATTACTTATTTCTTTACGCCTTCATTACTAAGAAATGAAATTTCATAAATCATGGAATTTTTTTTTTAAGAGAATAAGTTTTATTCTTTGAAAGGTCATTAAACACCACAAAGTAGAGACATAGTGTAGCCGTCAATCCCTTTTTGCACTGATGTGCCAAATCCTACAGAATGAATATTTTGAACTGCTTCTTTTCTACCAAAATAATGCTGAATTGAAATTCTTGTTGGAAATTCTAGATTACAAATCCCAACACAGGTGTCAAAACACATCAATATTGCGAAATAGTGTTTAGCTCCATAGGCTAGTGTTTCAGTTGATTGTCACATTCTCATTGCAATCACAAATAAAGGATTTCCATATATAATTTACTTTCCATAAAGTGGTCATGAACTAGTATATATAATCACAAATAAAGGAGGAGGGCACTTTTTTTTCCTTTCTTTTCTAGCTGAAAGCTTGGGACTGTTAGGAGCTCTGTCCACTTCTGGGAACTCTTGCTTTTAGTTTTTGTATTTGTTTTCTTGCCAAATATATCATTACCACTCTCCATTGTAAGATAGGATTTATTTCTATAAAAAGTGCTAAGGGTGTGTATTTAGGTACAATGACATTGCCAAGTATGGGTATGCTGCCATGGGAAGATCTAAGTTTACTGTGGACAAAGTCTCCAGCCAAAACAGCACACCAATTATGCAAAATGATATTCAAGCAAAAAGACCATCTAGCCTTGAAGGGTAAAGATCTATTAATATTAATTCTTACCAAGTTAATCAACACCTAAAAGGTTCAGCTACTTTGTTTGCTTAACTCAGGGTCATGATTGGAATAGGAGAGCAGGTGTACTCAATACTCCTTTTGAGTGTTTTCTTTCTTGAGGTAATAAATTATTATAATTTCTGTTCCCATATTTATAGATACATTATCTATACCTTATATTCAATAAACTTGATTTTGGTTTGTTTTACTTTTATCTATCCTAGTTGTACACAACCTTGCAAGTTCTAATGTTATTTGCAGGTTTATGCAACTGGTTTCATACCATTCATAGGGAAGGTGCTCAACTTTTTACTCCTTTCCTGGATGTATGCATATTATTGCTGAGTATGTGGTCCTTATACACTTTTCTTAATGATCTCCTTCACCCATTGGTACATGTTTTAAAGTATGCTTTTTGATTAGGTATAAATGGAATTTCAATGAAGTGGCTCTTGACAGAAGGCTGGACTACTTTCAATCTTACTGGCCATTTTTTGCTGGTTTTGGTAAGATTTTTAAAGACAAATTTTTTTTTTAATCAAGAACACCTGTTTGTTTCACTAACAAAAAATATATGTTCAAAATCACGTGATATCTTTTTTGACGCCTCTCAGATGAAACGACTTTTTTTACAAACCTTAAGAAGCACAATTCGTTTTCTCTTTATATTTGATAATAAAAGATATGATACAACCAGTCCTTAACATATCTTCTTAGAGATGATATTAAGGGTTGTTTGTGCAAGGATAGATTTGGTGTATGAGAATGGGGACTGAGCAAGGTAGTCAAGATCGAGATCTAGATCGTAAGATCTTACGATCTGAATTTTCCTTTTAGTGCTAAGATCTTGCAAAAATCTTTTTTGTGGGCTTTTGTAATCAAGATCGAGATCTTTCAAGTAAGATCGTAAAATACATAGTGCTGGGTCTATTTTGTTGGGCTTATTTGATATATTTATGTATTTTGAGCTACTTATTTTGAACTTGATCTTTTGAGAGCTACTTATTTTGAACTTGATCTTTTGAGCTTATTAAATTAGGGGATGATGATTATGAATTACTAATTAAATTAGTTGAATGTTGTGATTTATAGGTTATCTTGTTCATGGATTATAATTTTCATGTTATTGTTCACGTGAACTTACCATTTTGCCCTTCGGTAAGATCTTAAGTGCCGTGCTACGATCCTAATTTTACGATCTTTTATCGGCCATCCGATCCTACGCAAGATCCCGTGTTTGACTACATTGGGACTGAGGATCTTCAACTTTGAGAATTGTGCACTTACAGAACAGAATGCTAATAATTCAATATATGTTGTTGCCTACTTGGCTTGTTGATGTTTAAAATTCAGTCAACATTTTCTTGTTGAAGAATGTTGAACTATGGAACACATTTTTCTTTCATGTATAATTACTTTATCCTATGATTCCCTTCATATTTGAGACTAATAAGTGGTTTGAGCCATTACAGGAAGTCCATGCGTTTTGGCTATATTCTTTTTCTCTCCTCTTGTGAGTTATGGGATTATGGCTATACTTTTTCCACTGGTATGTGTGACTGCGTTGGTTGTGAGTGTTACCCTTGTGTTTTGACTTGCGAATTTTTCACATTTTCATTTTGTAAATTGGTATGTTATATCGTACGTTTCAGTTTGTTCTAACAGCAACTGGGTCGGAGGCTGACCAAGAAATATCTTTTGAAAAATCTAAATGGAGACCTGCAGGAGTGGAAAGGCTTCCGATATTTTATGTTTCAAATAATGTGTCGTAAGCTCTTGATTACTTTTTTGACAAATCACGCTTGATTATATTATAAAGTACCTATTGAGATATGATCATTGTACCCACATGCTTAAATTTTGGTTTATGTAGGATGTGGATTTTATCTCTTTTACCACTGGAGAAACAGGACCGGATGCAAGACAGAAAAGCACAATAAGATTATTGTACTCAATGAATATGGCATAACTGATGATTGGTATGGTATAAGAACACAAACTGTGGTTTTTCTACTGAATTCGGCATATCGACCTCCCACTAATTTTATCTCTTACTTAAAGTTGGTTAATTTGTTCTGTATATCGCTGCAGAATAAATTTATTTAACGATCTGATGCGGTCTGAACTTCAGAATTCAGGCAGAAGGTTGAAGGCTTAAATCTACAAACTACTGCCAGAACTGAAGTCGACCTCATTATAGAGAAATTCTACTTTGTGTAGGGTTGGCCCTAATTCGGGGTTTGTATTTTAGGATTCCTGCTTGTATATATAAATTATGCTGAATTTGGTTGTAAGTTGCAAGCCTCAATTTGTGCATAATATTTATAATCCTCTTCAATATTTTATGCAATGCAAAACTACCCATCATGTCCTCTAACTTGTTTTAATGTATCATTTTTTTTTCTTTCAAGTTGATCATTTTAGTTTTATAATGTAAATGTTGTCGACCTTTAATTTATTCTAAGTGATAATACATCTCATTGGAGAAAAGCTCTCAATCTTGCTAACACACAGAAGATCATAAAATCCCATACATAACAAGGTTAACAGTATTCACTATTCACACACAGATAAGGATCTTTGTGGACACATTGTGTTCAGAAGCATCTTATTAGGCCAGTGTTCATAAACATTAATGAAGATTCAAAATCACATAGATTGTTTACATTCTAATCATAAGAGGAAGAAGCTTTTGAGGCATGACGAAGATATAAGACATCAGGGTATCTCTTAAATAATACACTTGCAAATCAATAGGAAAAGCTCAAAAATCAAGATAGCAAGTGTCCATTATATTATCATAGGAAACGACATTTATAGCAAGGGTCTCTCCCGAACTCTTAATATGCTTAGAAGAAGAAAAAGTCGTACGTGATGCAGGAGATCTACAAAGCCTAAGTGGAAACATATACAGAGCCAGAAACTTTAGTTTCAAAATTTCTTATATCTAGAAGGTATTGGTGACCAAGAGAGATGTTGCATGGAAACCGTACAAAAGTGAGACAAGATCAAAGAAGGTTTACAAGCTGATGAGAGTCTATTTAGAAGCTGATGAGTCTTCCATCGGATGTTCTCAAACATTAAATTCTTTTAAAATACATTCATGTTTTTGTAGGTTTTAAATAAAGATTTTAAAGCATTATGAAAAAGATTAATTTAAGTTAAAATTATCCAAATTTCAAAATATTTTATCAGGAAACTTACGATGAGAAATCAAGGAGAGGACTGACACATGACTAATGGATGAAAAATCTAGAAGAATTACAAAATACAATCAATAGTGGATATATCTTGCAACGAGGCGCCAAGTATTACATCATAATTATAAAACAAAATAATCATTTAATTGTGGCGCACCTAATAAGCATAGTGACACAATTCAGATATTTTGCCAAACAATAACTTCGCTCCTCAAGGAAGGTGCAATGCGATTCTCTCCGTGCCAAACTTCCGCGTCAAATTAAAAAGCATAATTTAGATAGATAGCAACACATTGCGACAAATTCAATTTTACCTACGTGTAATATATTGATCATGTCTGAAGATTCGTAAATCTAATTGAAGTGAAATCAGAAAAGTTAACTTTCAGAGATACAACGTTCATGAAGAAGTTAAATAATTAATTCAAATTATAAAATAACATAAAATAACAAATAAAATTTTGATGTTGATAGAATGTCTATGAAAAAAATTAAGTTATTCTCCAAACTCTAAAGGCCCATTACAATGCTCAATTGTCCAACTTTTTTTACAATTTTGATACTAAGAAGGGGAAAGAAAGACTATCATTAGAAGATTTACTGTTAATCTTGGAATTGTTGATAATATTAGTATTATTCTTGTTGAATCCAGCATTGTTGTTGTTTCTTTGGGTACTTATGTTGTTGATTTGAGTATTGTTGGTGTGATGATCTTGGATTTTGATATTGATATTTTTTTTTATACTCCCACCTTGATTGATTCTTATCAGGATTATCACTCTATTTGAAATTTGGATGATTTCTCCAATAGGTTTATAGGTGCTTGAGATTGAGCTATTTATTGGAAAAATTTCCATGAAATTGACTTCTTCTTCAATGTACCTCCTAATTTAAACTTAAACTTGCCACTTTCGCTATCTTCACCTTAGTAATCACATGCACTAGTTTGTTGCATGTATTTTACCTGATGATAACTTCTTAAGGGATCTACCATTTTCTTATCTAGTACGTACAATTGTGCCTTCATTTGTTTGTGATAGGCTAACAATGCATTATGAGTATCAATTGATCCACTTCCTTTTCTTCTAATATCTCAGGCAGATAGCACACACCATTCATTTTGGGCCATGTCATATATCAATTTGTTTACTACCGTAAGAGACTTGTTTAACATGGTGTCTCCTACAAAAGAATTAAAGAGTAATCTTATTTCTTCACCAATAAATTTGTTAAATATTTTACCTATGCTAAATCATCAAGATTATGTGAAAACGTTGAATAATCATGAATGTGCATTTTCCCAAGATCTATACTCAACAGAGTTGGAACACTTTCATGAAAGCCCAAACTGGGATGAAGTTGTGGAGGAAACTCTTAAGCAGTTCATCATAACCACCTTGAAATTAAAAAGGGTAAATATATACCCAACCTAGTGAAAAGGAATTCGTACAAGAATCAAACATCCTTTAAAGAGTTGCATATCCTCTTGACGGACTGCCATGAGAACCAACCAATTTGAGGGTTGTTGGCCATAATGTTAGCATTTTATAGTCATGACAATGTTCAAGGTGGAAGTAGTCTCAATCACTTCACGGACCACAATGATATCTATTGGCATTATTAGACTCAACTAACTGAAATCCCTTGCAGACCAATTCATTTAAAGTGGTCACCGGGACTGATCCAAGACACAACGTTAGATTGTCCTAGACATTCCAAATGACGTGCAATTTAAGTATCGTTAGGCTCATGATCATTCATTCCCCAATATACCTTGACACAATTATTGACGTATTCACACCTTCATTGGACAACTTTTATCTCAGTCTCAATTAAGACAGGGGAATGCATTGATTTTTTGATAAAATCCTTACTCATACCGATTTTTCCTAAAGGGGGAACTCTTGGAAAATTGTCATAAGAAATTCCCTCAAAAACGGAGTCTCCTAACACTCTTTTTGTTTTGAAATCCTCATTCAGAGAAATGATCTCTGATCCAAAATCCTCCCTAGTAGAGGGAAAATAATGTGACTCATGTTCCATACTCCTTCTCGAAGAGGAAGAATCACTGCCCTCTGAGTCATTCTCTATGATGACAGGGCTATCAATCATCGTAACAAAGGTACAATAAACGCTTGAAATAAAAAGTTAAGGTGAAGAAAAGGTACCTTGAAATGTAAGGTCAAAAGCAGTAAAACAAAAAAGAAGGTTGAAACTCAAAGCTTTTAAGCTTTGGATATGTGACAAAGATTATTCATGTAAATACTCTCTTATAGAAAAGGGAAAGACTCAAAGAAAATAAGGGAAACTCAGTCTAAAAGATTGCAAAAAGGTTTTCCATATTTCCTCTTTCCTTATATAGGCAAAGACAATCGGGTAGATCAAACTAAAAATAAGAGGCTAGTGCAGATCAACAATCATATTTCATCTTGGAAACACAACCAAATTCAAGTACACTCAGTGCGATAGCATATACCACTCTCAACCTTTTCAGGCCCCACATTGAGAAAATCGATGAAACATTTCAACGATGGAACTGCATTTAATGCTCACATTCCCTATCGTGATTTGGAAAAATCAAAGCAGTACATGTCAACCAACACCTAGACAATCATTCCCAGAGGCCAACCATGACAACTAAAAGACTCCCTTGACATCTACAATGCCGATAAGTCTTGGGAAATTGTTACATGTCGTCAAAGGCCCAATAATATAAGGCACTTCTTACGGCCCTCCATTAAGACCAATGTATAAATACCTTCACAAAGGGTTTCAAGTACACAATTTATATCTCAACTTTCACTATGATTACCTTTAACCTAAACTAATTTGGGTGTTAGGTACTAGTTATGTAACCCCCCTTTGACCCTCCATAATGGAGATTAGCAACATCACTTCAAGTTCAACGTCTATGATTCAAGAGGCACCATGATCGGAAAAATCGATCAAGGTGTCACATCACTAAATCACTTAAGAAGCTTTACTCCTTCGTAGCTTCAGTAATCCTCTTCATTTCTTGTTTTGCAAGAACAAGTAGTAAACGAAGGTCCCAAGTTTTCCAATACCAAGAATTATTCCTTTGTTGTTGTCTCCATATGTCACAAATCCTTTAGATTTTAGAGTAAGAGATGAAAAAATTGACTTGTCTCGATCATGTGCTTGGAGAAACCACTACCTAAATACTCGATGTTGGTAGTGGTATTCAAGCACAAAAAGTTAACTTTTTAGGTATCCCATATGCTTTAGGTCCATGTTGGTTAGGTCATTTCTTGTCCGTGCATACTCACCATCGGAAAACCAAAGTCTCTTATATAGAAAGAATTAGGGATATGACTTTTTGTATTACTATAAAATATACAAGTTTAAAGGCATGGTGTTTTAGGCATAAAATTAATTCTAACATAAGACCTATTAGGATGAATTACAACATGCACTTTCTTTGGTTGTAAATTGTTAAATATATTGCTAGAATTAACAAAGATAGTTTTACTTGTAATTGATTTATCAAATTTAAAGATACCAAGTCTATATTTATCATTTGAGTATCGCTGTCTACTTGATTTTTAACAATTTTAGATTCATGTAATTGACATTTATTGCCTTAATTTTTGAATTTGTCTAATTTTACTTTAGTGTCATTAGTCTTGCTTTTAGAGACAAAATTATATTATTTTGTTTTGAACATGTTTTAGAAAGTGTCAAACATTTCTCATACAACTTACGAAATAAATTTTGCAATTCACGTATGATGGTATATCATTAATTTCAATATCATTAACCTTGTGTTCATCATCTAAATGATGCGAGACCATCAGTGCTAAGTTTGCACATTCTTAATTTTCTAAATCAAAAGATGAACTTACTTCATTGTCCTTCCATGCGATGTAGGCCTTCTTTGATTCAAATTTTTCTTTTCTTTGAAGCCATTTTTCTTTGCTAGTGATGGATAATCTACTTTCATACGACCTTTCTTACCGAATTCAAAACAAGGGAAATTTTAATTTGATGTTGAAGCTCCTTTTTTCTTGAAATTTTTTCTTCATTTACCAAATCATATAGCATTGTCTTTTTAAAAGAACATTCCAAACTTTTTGACACGTAAGGAAATATTTTCCTCCTCATCTGACTCATCATATTACATTTCTCATTTGCATCCACTTTTAAGGAAATATTTTTGGGTTTTTTTTTCCCGTCGTGCTTTTCTAGCCTTCCAAGTTCTAACTCATGTTCTTGAAGCTTTTCGAACAATGTCGTCGAAGATATTTTAAAAAGATTTTTCTTCTCTGATATAGTTGTCACCTTTGGTTTCCACACTCTTGTCAATGATCTAAGGACTTTGAGATTTAACTCATCATTTGTGAAATTTTATTCAAATTCCATCAAATGATTTTCAAGTGTGTAAATCTCTTTTGCAAGTGAAGAATTGTTTCACCGGGTTGCATTCTAGACGTCTCATATTCCTGAGATAGAGTTTGGATATTTTTACTTACATTGTGCCTTCATGTGTTAATTTATATATTTTTGTGATTTACAATTCGATACTCTAAAAATCGTTCATTCCTAATCCGATGCAAATATGTTCTGCCTTCTTGTCATACATCCCTTTCTTTTTATCGTCATCGTTCCAAGAGCCTTTCATCTTTGATTGTTGTACATTGTAGGAATGAATGTCCATTTCAAAACATCCCATATTTATTATTCTTGTGCTTCTAAGTACATTTGCGTGTGAATCTTCCAAGTCATTATATGCACCAACAAAATATAGAGGTTTGTTTGTTGTCACCATCTGCTAAGAACAATTTGACGGAAACCATATTTACCTGGATTGAGAAACAAGTAACTTTAACTTGCTTTGATGTCAATTGTAACTACAAAGTGCAACTTAAGCGAGAGTGAATTAGGTTTTATGAATTTTCCTGTTTTATACGATGATTCTTTACTCTCTCTTTTTTCTCGGGATTTAGTATATAAACTTTTAATAAAAATGCATAAAAAGTAAAGTGCAAGAAAGTAAAAGACACAAGATATTTATCATAGTCCCCCTATCAATTTGAAGGTACATCTAGTCCCTTCACACCTTAAAGTATTTTCTTCTATATTATACCTTTGTACAAACCTCACTCAAAGACTCTTTTACAATCTCCTAACACAAGCAAGAAAGTACACCACTTTCTTTCTTTTTTACAAAAATTAGAAAAAGCACACCACTTTCTTCTATACTTGCTTGTCACCACACTTTGGTGAACAAGTTTCAACAAATTGATAAAAAGATATTTTGAATAACGACGATTTTAGACACTTTCCAAAATTTTAAATTTGATCTTCCCTTTCAATAAACAACTCACAATAATATATAACTTAACTCAGATGGTTAAAGAAACTTTTCTATGATATCATAAACAACTCACAATAATATATAACTTAACTCAAGCGGTTGAAGAAACTTTTCTATGATAAATAAAAATTATGCAACAAAATTTGTATTTTGAACACTTAAAATTTGAATGAATTGTTTGAAAATTTAAGTGTTAAGTGAAAGAGGTGAGTCTAAAATCTCATGCATTTTGGTTTGCAAAAAAGACATGAACAATTGAAATGAAAAATTATCACAATGGTTCAAATTCTTCACAATTTTTGCAGGTATAGTCGATTATATTTATATTTTAGGTGTAATCAGTTACACCCTTTAAAACAATCATATTTTTTAAGAAGTGAATATGTATAAACAATTACACTTTTAGTGTAATACACTGTTGAAAAATTTGAAATTTTTTCTTTGAAAGGTTATGACTTGATAGTGTAAGATGTATGGATGTTTTGGAAACCTTTGGAAAAGATGAGATGAAAATTTTCGAGCACTTAAAATTTATACAATATTGTATCTTACTTAATGATAAGTTACATTTGAATTTCAAATCATTTTAAACTTTGTAAGCTTGATATTTTTCTTGAACTTTGATTGAGATCTATATCTTTCTTTAATAGTCATTTGTCTTCATCAAATTATATTCCAAATTAATCTTGTCTCCACACAGTTATCTTATGAATATATAGATATGAAAATATGTCTAATTTTGATAATCCCTTATAATATTTAGTCCTCTTAAGGGAGACAAGGCTGTTTGGTATTCTATCCAGTCACTTTTGGGATCAGGTTTCTCAAAATCATACTATTACAGTTTCAAAATACCAGTTAAACACTTATCAATCTAGATACATTAGATTAATAAATAAGGAGTTTTTCTTTGCATAACTAACAAAAACAATATAAGAAAATAAAAGACAGAGATAAAAAACAAGAATCATTGTCCGATATAATATTCAGAGGCCACGCGCGGTATTATCGTTGTAGATCCACAGTCTTGCGACAAAAGCAAACCACTCGCACTTTAAATCCATATGATTGGAGCACGTGAAGCGCGTGGTACTATCCTCATTGCATTATTATTCGCTACAGTATTCTTTTATTCGGTACGGTGGTCCCCACGCAATACAACATCCGTGACCACAATTCATCCTGGCCGTCGCTTTCCTCTGAATCTATCATGATTCTTCTTTTCATGTCTTTACAGTGTACTACTGCCAAACACATTTTTCAATATATCTGGATAATAACTCATCAAAATTCAAAATCATTTTTTTTTAATAGATTTTGTGTTGCTTTGATGCACCATTTGTTTATTTTAGGTTATTTATTAATTAATTAAATAAAGGTAGTTTTTCTTGTGAGGATGGATGAAAGTTTAGTTTTGTCTCCTACTAATAAACAAGTAATCCATCTATTTTTTTAATTGTTACATTTATAAAAAATTTTTCTATTTAATTATTATTTTATAGGTATAAAATTAATATATATTATATTTTTTGATTGACATGTTAAATAAAGAGTGTTTTGAAAATAAATGATAGACAGAATAAAGATAAAGATAAATTAAAAAAATATATAAATATATTTATTTATTTTTAATTATTTTAATTATAGAAATTTTGATAATTATGACAATTAAAAAGAAATAGGGTAGAATAAAAGATAGTAAGTATCATGTGGTGTGGTGGTTTTGCTTCCACTCTAGATGAGAAGCACAATATGTCATATCCATGTTAGGAAGTTACCAAAATGTTTATTTAAGTGGTGCTGCTTTTTAGAATTTTTAAATAAAATAATTTATTATTTTGTCAATTTTTTTTACCTAGTAGTTAGCAATTAGATTAACACACTTTAAATATATATAAAAAAGTAAATTTTCATAAGCAAACCTATCAACATATTTAAAACTTCTAAGTCAACACTATTTATTGTGAATTTGGATCCTCTCCGTCCATTTATCTCATGCTTATGGTCTAGTCATAAATATAATTTCCACCAGTGAAGACAATGTTTTTATCATTATTATTTTATTTCAATATTCTCTTGTCATTGGATTAAGGCAGCATGAATAGTATTAGAGCTCTTAAAATGGAGTAACTCATAATTCTAAAAAACCTGTTATTTATTAAAATTAGTCCGCATGCACTGTGGATAGTCTACTAGAATCACACAACTTTAAATTCATTTAGACTGAGTTCACATAGAAATTTTGAGATCTATATTATAATAATTTTTTTGTCAATCTTAAAAAGTTCAGTCCATCAAGACCGATCCGTTAAAATCGATAACCCATTTTGACAATTCTAGATAGCATAATGTATTCTGCATGAGAGGATATTTCTATTTATTAAATTTGTTAATTACTATCTCTCGTACTTATTATAAGATAAAATTCACTTTTTAGATTTTATTCAATTATAAATATCGTGTCTAAAAATTAAATTTTTAAATATTAGATTTAATGTAATTTTGATTCTTTTACAATTTTTTAAATTTTAGTTCACTTATTTCTAAATCCATAATTTAGATTATTTTTACTAATTTTTGATACGGTTCTCAAATTTTAAATTTTAAATTTTAGTTTTCTATTTTATTGATTTTAAAATTTGAACTCTATATTTAAAATAAAATTTGTGTATTGATATAATTTAGAGTGACTTTGGGCAGTCGAGAGCCACGCTACGCTTCTTCGTTCTTTTTGAATCATTGCGCTAATTTGAGCCCTTCGAATTTGGTTTGAGTGTCTATCGTCTAAATGTGTAGTCGAGTCTTTAGATTTTCAATTCATAATGTGCGATCGAGCACAAAGTGTCTAATATTTGGTCAACATATGTTATATAAAAAGTCGCATGACTTAATCACACCTCCTAAAGTCCGGAAAATTTAAGTCGTACCATCACACCGTGAGAGATAAAGCGAATTCAAACAAAGTGGAAAGTCCAACTAAAGTTTCACCCCTAATGCCTTGAAAGGAGATATGAGAAATCATACATATGCGAATATCCTCACCAATGAATTCCAAGATATAAGTCAAGGAATTTAATCCTCATAGTGCTAGATATATAACTTCTGGAAGAAAATCATCACTTATAGTCTCTCATCTTGAGTACATGCTTCATGCTTGAAAGAGATCAACAATTTTGAAAGATTCATCATACTATGGTCATCTCTTGAAATTAGGGTTTTGGGCTGTAGCTAAATTAATTAATTAATTAATTAAATTATTGAAGGATTTAATTATGGATATAAGCGAAGTTAGAGAATTTACCGGAATAATTAGATTTATCGTAATTATTATAAGAGGCATTTTGAATTAATACGTTATTTGGGTTGATATCGATAATCGATAATTAGTCGGTTTAACAGGAGAAAATATTATTGGTAAATAATAATAGTTTTATTAGAAATTAATATTAGAAATAATATTAATATTAGTAGAATTATTAATTAAATTAGTTGAGTTAAGTCGAATTGTGAGTGAATCGTTAAATTAATGGTCTAAATGAAAATTAGTAAGAAGAATATTATTAGACTTTAATTATTATTTTAGAATTATTAAAATTAAATGTAGAAGATTAATTAATTAGAAATGAGTATTTTAAGGGTACTAATTAATAAACCCAATTTATAATAGTAATTCACTACTAATATTATTATTATGTAGTAACTTATAATAACCATATAAAAGGAAAAATAAAAGCAAGTGGTATAGAAAATAATAAGTAATTAGAGATTGAAGAATATCAATTAGTTTAAAAATTTTAATTTATAGGATAAACCGCTAATTTATAATGTAATGAATTAATGATTATTGATTAAATTAATATTAATATTAATATATGGTTATTGTAATAATATTGTGGAAAAGGGATGAAGTTCTGGAGGTCTCCTCATGGCCTAGGAGAAGGGAGTCGCTGGAGAAGGAAGGAGACGTCCGTTAATGGGGGGTGGTAGTCCGGTTGTGTCTGATTGTCCTGTTGTCCTGCTCGTTTTGTTTCTTTTGGCTTAGGAATATAGTGTCTTGGTATAGTTTAAGGATAGTATTACATGATAACAATACTATTAGCATGATGGAAAATAAGAATAGCGCAGAAAATATCGATGATGGTGGCGTAAACCAACCTAGCGCTTATAAATAATTATACTAGAAGCAAAAGTACTTAAGAACATATTGAAACGGACAACTTAGATTAATTAGCAAAATGATCCATAAAATGCGAAGATTAATAAGTAGTGACGGGATTAATTAGCAAGATGACAAAATGATAGCATAACCTTAATTTTAACGGCTTTAGAAATGCCATTAGGTGTGAATCATTACCGTAATTTAATCCATTAAATGCAGAAAATAAAAATAAGTGGTTGCATTAGTAGCTTTACTTAGTTAATTAGTAGTGTTGCGAAAACTAAAAAAGTGCAGAAAATAATATTGTCACCAAATTAAGCGGAGAAATTAGTTTATCCGAATCGGACGGAACTTTACGGATATTTCGGTATACGGAAGTTAATTAAAATAGTGTCATTTCGTCGAATTTGCATTAGTTGCTTGATTGTCGATACAGCCGAACGATGTTGTTTATGTATGAATTGGATGATCTAAGTACCGAAATACGTAAATGACAAGAAAATAAAGTTGTTGAATTAAAATTACTGTTATATCGTGTTGACGTTGTTATTTTGTTGTTGACGTTGATGTTGTTAATTAAGTTGGTGTCGTTCGTGCATGAATTTAAGTTGTCGTTATTTAAGTCGTTGTTGGGATTTCATCTGTTGCATGATACATAGCATGTGCATTTTAAGTTGGCCTGGATTGGCACCACGTTGTAAGTTGAAGGCTTATGCCTTGTTGAATGCCTCGATAACTCGGCATGTTTTAAGTTGGGAGTTTACTCCAAATGGATCCACATGCATCTACATTTTGTTGAGTCGCATCCGAGTCGCATTTTAAGTTGTTATTGATTTTATGTTGTTTTGTGAATATCATATGTTGTTTATTTAAGTGGTAATTAATGTATGTTTCTTTACCTAAGCATATGAATTATCGTACTTTCGCTTATATTGTTCGATATCTCACCCTTTTCTATTTTTGGTCGTTACTTTATATTGGTAACGTCACGGGTAATGAGTAGGAGGATTAGTAGCTTATGGTGTCGCCGCTCCGACACGTAGCACCGGGAAAACGAAAGCTTTGTTTTATTTAAGTTTATGCATTTGATTCCGTTGAACTCAGTTGTGGTTTTGATTAATACTTATGATTTTCCGTTGTTTCAAAGATGCTCGCGCTTTGAATTAATTATGTTGAGATTTCACTGTGATTGATTATTCAAATTTGAATTGTTAAAGTTTAATTACGGAGAAATCGTTCTTATTCTTATGTGTTACGATCCGCCAAGAAGTAAATTATTTTAATGTTGTTTTCAAGTTGAATAAGTGTAATGCCTCAAGTTTTAGTTTAAAACTTTGGCACTGATTTTAAAATAACGTTGGGTAGATTAGAGTACAAGGACCATGTCTTGATGTTTTAATGAAATTTATAGATGATTTCAAAGTCATTTGATTCTTAAGAGAAATTCTAATATGAATAGGATTGGATCTAAGGAGTTTGATTGATGAAAAGATCGTTTTAGAAGTCTATGATTGCAAACTCTCTAGATCAAATGGATCCGATCAAGTAAATCCTTGAAAATCCTACTCTCACGGAAAGAATTTCTTGGAAGATGTTGTTATCGGATATGATATTGAATAATCGCAAAATCTATTAAAAGCAATGTATTGGCAGAATACCTAGCTCATCAGCCGGTTGAGGATTATCAATCTGTTGAGTTTGACTTTCCTGATGAGGATGCAATGTACTTGAAAATGAAAGATTATAATGAATCGTTACCTGAAGAAGGTCCGATCCGTAATCTCGATGGGGAATGGTGTTTGATGGAGCCGTGAATGCTTGTGGAAAAGGAATCAGTGTTGTGATCATCACTCCTTAAGGAGCTCACATTCCTTTCACAGCAAGGCTGATGTTTGATTGTACCAACAATATGGCGAAATATGAAGCTTGTATCGTGGGTCTTGAAGAAGCCATTGATCTTAGAATTAAAATTCTTGATGTGTACGGTGATTCGGCTTTAGTAATAAATCAGATTAAATGAGATTGGGAGACTCACACCTCGGCTTAATCCCACAAAGATTATGCAAGGAGGATGTTGACTTTCTTCAACAAAGTAGAGCTTCACCATATTCCTCGAGATAAAATCGATGGTAGATGCCTTGGCAACTTTGGCTTCTATATACAAAGTGAACCGGTGGAATGATGTACCTCGATCACCAATGAGCGCCTTGAGAGGCCAACATATATTCATGGAGGTGGCAAAGAATGATAAAACTTGGTCTCATGATGTTTTGGGTGGCCCAACATCCGCCCATCGCCATTGAGGCCCAATCCAATAAGCATAAGATTCGAGGCCCATCCGCCATAACGGCTAAGGATCTCCTCGGTCGTGTTAAAGCCACGTGGCCTTGATTACCGTCGTCACGCCCTCGAGAATAACAGGTCCGGCTTACATATCCGCGTAGCGTCGAGACCCGGAGGAAGCCCACATCTTTGGACTCTCTACTCACCACGAACCACAGAAGTCCTTTAGTGAGCACGGATAAATTACCCATTAATTGGACCAGCTGACATTGGGGTTATAAATACCCTCTTTCGTCCAGAGGTTAGATACTCATTCATTCTCTCTATTTACTTACTTGCTTTCTCTCTTGTCCTCTCTTAATTTGGCATCGAATTATCTTACGGTACCCCCCAATCTCTTGTGCATGAATCTGACTGGGCCTTGACGAACCTTAAGTCGGTCGATCACATAATATCAAGCATTTCATGGCTGACTAAAGTATCCAGTTGATGCGACAACAAGATAGAAAGACCTTGGAAGATATTGGTAGTTTCCTTCTAAATGAAGATGTGTTATACAAAGAAATCATGACACGGTCTTGCTCGGATGTGTGGATAAACATAAGCGAGACATGGTGATGCATGAGATTCATGAGGGTTCTTTTGGTACCCCGTACCATGGACACTTTCTATGGTGATAATATTCATGTGTTCCTACTTTGCTCGATGGTATTTCTTCCCATGGACTTTCTCTATGTGGGTAGTGATATGGTTAGAGACGATAGAAACAAAGTTCTAATGGACATCGTTTCATATTGGTAGCAATTTATTACTTCACCAAATAGGTTAAAGCGACTTCTTATACCATGTTACCAAGCAAGTGGTGGTCCGATTTATCAAGAAAAATCTCATTTATGGTATGGTGTGCCTAGCGGATCATCCACGACAACGACTTAAACTTGAATAATAAAATGATGGCGGAACTTTTGAAGAATTCAAGATTCATCCATTTATTCTCGCTTCTGGACCAAAGATGAATGGGAAAGAGTTGAAGTACGCAAACAGAATATCATGAAGATCATCCGGAAGATGGTCATCACGTCTGAGGATAGGCATGAGATGTTGTCATTTTCTTTACATGGTATCGCACTTGGTACCGCATGATAAAAAGGGTGACCCTTTCTCGTTGGTTTATGGGACGAAAGCAGTACTCCCTATTGAAGTTGAGATTCCATCTTTGCGTGTGATAATGGAAGTGAATTATTTGATCACGAATGGGTTCGAATCGAGTTTGACGATTAATTTGATTGAAGAGAAGAAGACAACTACTTTGTGTCATGGTCATTATACTAGAAAACAATGAAGAAAGCTTTGATAAGAAGGTCAAACCTCGTGTGTTGAGAGAAAGGACCTCGTGCTCGAAAGATCACTTATTTAAACTATGATTCTAGAGGCAAGTGGACTCAATTATGAAGGCCCGTATGTTGTCAAGAAAGCCTTCTCTATGGGTGCATTGATTCTTGAAAATGGATGGCGAAGAGTTCCCGTCCTACGGATCTTTGGTAAGTCAAGAAATACTTCGCTAAATAAATAAAAGAATAGCTCGCTAAGTTGAAAGCCTGAAAGAAAAGAGCGACTTAGGCAAAAATGAAGCGTCTCAGTAGGGTGAAAACCGAAAGGTGGTCTAGGCAAAATTAGAGACATAAAGCAGTATAAATCTCGGTAGAAATTTGCTTAGCGTAAGCGATCTAGAAAAAGTTAGGGACTTATATGGAAAATACTCACATCAAACAAGACTTGATCATAGAAGCAACAATCTACATGGACCATCTTCATACCTCAACTGAAACCTACAATACAGGAGTTCAAAGTTGTTAGGAGAATAGGGCCGTTGTCTTTCGATGTACCTTTTCCATGTATTTACCATTTTTCAAAACTTTGTAATCATCTTTGGTCATACTATTGGTAGGCTACCATTTATCAATAAAATTTGAGCTTTTATCCAATTCATTTGCAATCTTATTTTATTGAGTTCATAAAATATTTTTATTCTGAAAATATACTTCAAAACAAAGATTCGGTTACTTTTTAAAATTTTTACAATTTTAAGTATGTTTATCAATATGATGCGAAGAGGACAAAGGCATTATCGAACATTGATGGTGATGTTAAGGTTGGTCCCAATAGGACCTCTGTAAATTCCTTTTAGAGCATAAGATCCCGGTCACAGAAATTGCTCCACTTGAAATATCATTTCTCCCGAAGAGTTGGCGTAAATGATGCCCGATGGGACATAATGATGTCCACAAGGCGTGTTCATTAAATAAAGCACAGGAATTTTGGCAATGTGTGCACTGAAGATTTTGCTTCTTCGACCTACTGATTCACAAAGATTTTGTGTTGGTAAATTAATCATGCACTATTTGATCTTCTTTGTCGATCCTCGATAAGATGTCCATATGCATCTAATGCAAATTCATCCATACATTATACATAACTTAATTATTGCCCATTTGCATATGTTGGTAATCGAATATGTCTTATCTCTCATAAATTGATAGCTTTAAGCGAGTGAGAAAGGTTCATCTTTCGCTTTCCCCACCGATTGTACTTTATGGAAAATAAAGTCTCAACGAGGCTTTGTCTGATTAGAACTTCTTCCAATACAGTCTTGGTTTGGATTCTAGTCTCCGGTGACATTGTTGTTTCAAATGTAAATTCTAGATGGATATTGTATTTATTTTGCACAAAGAAGACTTTATCTCTTGTAGGAGTGAACTTGATTTTTCCAGTCGTTCATTCAACAATATTGTCACCATTTTCTCTAACAGACAGTCTCTTTATTGGTGATTTTCCATGATGCTAATGCCAATTGATCTTATTTTGTAACCCAACAAGGAATCTTTTCTAGGGATTAACCGCTTACCTTAAAGAAGTTGAAAACTTATTATGGAAGTCGCCGATGAGTGATTTATGCTTGTCGATGGAAGTTCCTTGGGTATTTATACGCTCATCACCGATCGCCTCCGATAACTGCTTGAAATAAGATTTGTTCCATGAATGGCAACCTTGTCTTTATGGAAGGTATTTTATCAAGATTTGTTATTCGATGAATGGCAACCTTGGCCATATGGAAGGTATTTTATCAAGATTTGTTATTCCAATGAATGGAAACCTTGTCCTTGGAAGGTAGTTTATCAAAGATTTGTTGTTTCAATGAATGGCAACCTTGTCTTTATGGAAGGTAGTTTGTCCAAGATTTTGTTCAATGAATGGAAACCTTGTCTTTATGGAAGGTAGTTTATCAAGAGATTTGTTCGATGAATGGCAACCTTGCTTTTACGGAAGGTAGTTTATCGAAGATTTGTTCCAATGAATAGCAACTTTGTTTTTATGGAAGGTAGTTTATCAAGATTTGTTCAATGAATGGAAACCTTGTTTTATGGAAGGTAGTTTATTGAAGAAGATTTGTTCCAATAAGTGATAACCTTGTCTTTATAGAAGGTAGTTTATCAAGAAGATTTGTTCATGGATGGCATCACAAGATGGGAGATAGTTCGTCGTTGATTTATTGAGTACTCTAATGGCAAAATCTTAGCTCACTAAATGCATGATTGCGTTGTTACCTTTCTAGATGAAGTATCATGGTTAAAGAAGGAATTCCAGCCCGTCTTTTGGTGAAGCACCGTAACTCGTTGGAAAGTCGTCGTTGTTGTTATTGTATTCTTACCACCTTTTGGTTGAAAGAATTTTTATGTTTATTGGGTTGATGGTTTACTATCTTAAAAAGTTGGTGTCATTCCTTTGTTTTTGCTAACTCCTCCGGAGGAGATAGTTCACCGCTCATCTAAGGATTGTTGTTGTTATTCCCTTCCCGCTTCCTAGTCTTGTATTAAATCGATAATATTATAAAAGTTGGATTCCATTCCCAATGGAGTCATGTTTTTTCTCTCTCCATAGAATTGAGCCCCCGTGAGTTCATTCTTCTTGGACGACCTTATTATTTTGCTTTCTTCCAACGATGTCTTGTTTCCACCGAAAGTTCATTCCTATTGCATTACATAACCATTAAGCACATAATATCTTAGGCCAAAATAGGCTATATTATATTTAAGTATCTTGTATCCCAATACAGAAGGTTCCTCTTATCCCTTGATAAAAGACACTTAAATAAGGCAGCTCAGACCCTAATTTTACCCCTAAGATTCTCTTATAATTCATACAATTGTATTGCACAAAGATCACAATCTCTCTCTCTCTCTCTCTCTCTCTCTCTCTCTCTCTCTCTTAGGGATTTCCTATAAGAAGAATCATGTATTTAGACATTTTAAATGTTCAACTTTGACTTGTTTAGTTTGTTTGAAAAGCTAAGTCTTCGTCAGATTTGAAATGGCTATCGACACTTTTATGAGAAAAGAGTTTGACCACATGTATGAGTGAAAAAGGAGTTGAGTGGGTTATGTTATTATTATATGGGAGACAAGTACCGACCATAGCGCTCAATGGCTAACGCCCAGTACTTGGATGAGTGGACAAAACCATCTAATCATTTTTCTACCCAAAACGCTTATTAAGAAGAAGTGAGGCTAAACAAAGTTCGCTTTAATTAGGTTCATTTAAAGAAACCAAACATACAATCGAGGGTTTCAAACAGGACTGACTACCATATTTGGGAAGAGAGAAGTAGAGTATTTGGATCGAGGTTTGAAGATTTTATTATGAAAGTTTTTAAGTTGGTATACGGACCAAGAGAAATTGAATCGGTCATGATTAATCAAGTATATGGACTTAATTAATCTCAAGGATAGGTTCTCCTACCTCCGACCATGAAACCCTTATGGAAATGAGAAGCTTGGTATGTGGTCCAAGGCGCGAGAGATAGAGGAGAAATGAAACATTTGCAAACAAAACAATAAATCGAGAAAAGCCTATACATGGTGGCCAATACAAACATAAAGCGATTAAATTACATGTGTACTAGCAAAGTGGGCTAGTCTACTAAGACGACTAATTGGAACAATTAATCAAAAGGCTCACTGTAGAATGGCCTAGGATCGCGACATGTGGACATGTGGTCATCGCGATATTTCTAAGCTTTGTCGACTTACGGTTTAAAATGATTCACAATTATTAGTTTAAAAATGATTTTTTTGGTTGGTGGTAAGTGACAATTAAATAAGATAAAATAAACGCGAGCTAAATAATTATTACAAGTTTTGGGGAGAGGGATACATCAATTACAAATGGGGATTAAATGATAAAATAAAATAGAAAGCAATAAATTATTTATAACGCAACAAGGAGTGAGATACATTTTTCCGAATGGGATGAAAATAAATTAAAGAGGAAACGATAAATTAATTACAACGGAATGGGATACAAACAAAAATCAATGCGGAAAAGCAAGTATCGACTATTGACCATTGCATTTATTGATTAATTAGAATAGATTGTAGAAATTAATTCTAAGAAGTCAAATAATATATTTGTGTTCAATACATATTTGAAAGTCGAATTGAATTCCAATTTCAAATTGCAACACAGGAGGACCATTATAATTTAACTTATTTAAGAAGAAGTATATAAATAAAAAATAATAATAATATGTACATAATTATATATTTACAATACTAAATATAATAATAAAAATATTATGTATTTTATATTTACAAAATTAAAAATACATAACTAAATATTATATTGAAGTAGTAGAGTAACAATAATAAAATATAAATGGAGAAAGGTATATAGATTCTAAGAGGAAATGATGTTTGAACTATTCTTGAATGCCTTCACGAGTAACAAATTCGTTAGTAGCATAAGTGTGGAATAAAAATTAAAACGAAATGGAATCGCAACAACTTGAAAAATGGTTAGTAAGCAAGGTATACAAATCGAAATGGAATTAGCATGAACTATGTACATGAACAAATGAATAACCAAACAAATGATCATGATCAAAACTAAAGATTTAATGAGCAAGTTAAAATCTACAGAGTCTAAAAATCAAGTTGAAACTTAGTTGTGACACCCCGATTTAATCAATATTAAATAAGTGAGAATTAATTATTTAATTGATTTAAAGTCTTAAATATTTAATTCATCCGAATTAATTGATCATTTAATGAAGAAAGGCCTGAAGTGTGCGTAGGTAAAAGTCGGGTGTGATAGTAAACACCTACTAATTACTAAGTATTAATTAATTGTTTTATTGAATATTAAAGAAAATATAAAAGGAAAAGAAAGGAAAAGAGAAGGTTTTGAGAAACTATTTCATGAGAGTCGAGAAAGTATAAGAGAGG
>CM038792.1:2842890-3166614 GCA_021764765.1 Vicia sativa
ATACCTTGATCACTTCACTTTTCTTCTTGATCAGGTAAGTCCATAATTTTCGACTAAAATCATCTATGAACGTAACAAAGTATTTATTACCTCCAAGTGAATCCACCTGGATTGGCCCACATACACCAGAGTATATGATTTTGAGAACAACCTTCGATCTGCTTCCTGCATCCTTGCTGAAGCCATTCTATTGTTGCTTTGCTTGCACACATTCTTCACACACTTCATTTGGAATGTCGATTTCTGGTAATCATGAAACCATATTCTTCCTCTTTAAATCTTTGATGTCTCTAAAGTTTAGATGGCCTAGTCGATAATGCCATATCCATTCATCTCTGCTTGCTGCAGTCGAAAGGCACTTGTGCTCCATCACATTGAGTTCAATCTTGAAGGTTCTATTCTGGGACATAGGAGCCTTCAAGATTAACCTTCCATTTATGTCGACGACTCTCATCATCTTGTCTTCGACCGTCACTTTGTAATTCTTTTTGACCAACTTCCCTATGCTAAGCAAGTTGCTCTTAATGCCTGGAATGTATAACTGAAGCAACTCGATTTTCAAAAAAAATCATTTAAATAATTTTCAAAACAATGAAATCGCCACCTAATTTTATTTGTTCTAGAAAGAACGGTAAAATATAGATAAAACCCACAAAAATCGGATAAGGCGGTCTACAAGACCAAAAAGGATGGATTCGGGAGTCGGTTACGCAAGAGGAAGGTATTAGCACCTCTTACGTCCATCGTACTCGATGGGACCCATTTAGTTCAAAATGTGTTTGTGTGTGTGTAATCGCTAATTTCTAAATTATGAAATAAGAAAAAGAAAGGGGTTTGTTTATTATTATTTTGAGTTTGACACGGTTTCGAAACCGCGTGCCTACGTATTCCCTCGTGCAATGGGAAAGTCAAAACTCCGTAGTTCTTGTTGAAAATGTTTGAATTGGTTGTGTTGATTTTAATTGAAATGTTTTTGATTACCGCGTATGGGCGGAAAAGGAATTGAATGGGTTGAATTGATTTTAATGGTAGATGACAAGTACCAAAACGTCGGGATATCCTCTAACGATTCGATACTCGAGATTGGTGATTGAGGTCAACCGATCTTCTCTCATCAAAATCTTTATTATGAAAAGGGTGAGGTGAAACAAAGTTCACTTTTATTAAGTGTTATGGAATAAAGTATTTAAGTCATTGGGTTACCCTCTAATGGCCCAAATACTTTACATTTTAATTAAATCGTCGGGCGAACCTCTAACAATTTAATTAAATACCATATCACTATGTTTTTTTTGTTTTAGAACATGGATTTGAAGTTTCTCAATTTATTGGGATATCCTCTAATCAATTAGAAACTTCGATTTGTTTTAATCGTTGGGCTAACCTCTAACCATTAAAACAAATCTTATCCAAGTGTTCTTTTTCTTGAAAAAATTGATTTAGAAAACAAATTCAATTAATTGATTTAATATGAAAGTGTTTTAAATGTTCAAGTGTATGGAATAAAGTATTCAAGTCATTGGGTTACCCTCTAATGGCCCGAATACTTTACATTTTAATTAAATCGTTGGGCGAACCTCTAACAATTTAATTAAGTACCATAACACTATTTTTTGATTTGAAAGTGTGTTGAAAATTGCGGCGTTGGACGTAGAGAAATGATATTTCGGGTTATGATTAACCAAGTATATGGACTTGATTAACCTCGTGAGGATATGTGCTCCTATCCCCAACCATGAGACCCTGGTGCATGGTGATTGGTATATGGACCAATTGTTTTTTCGGGTTATGATTAATCAAGGCAACGAGGGCCCTAATTAACCTCGTGAGGATGGCCATGCCCATCCCCAACCATGAGACCCTTAGAGAATTTGGTGTGGGTAACCAAAATTGAGAGAGAGAGAGCGGAGGCGTTGTTGATTTTATATTAATGTGAGAGCGGAGTGTACAATCGCATATTAAACACACAAGCGGATAATATAATAGCGGATAATAAAAGAAAATAAATTAACACACAATACAAATCGGAATTTAAATAATTATTAGTATAGATATTCTTTTACTTGATGAAAAACCAACTAACAATTTAATTGATAATTCAACAAATAAAAAAACTACCATATGCCAAATATTATTTAATACATCATTAAAAAAAACTTGCATAACATTGAATTTAAAGAGAAAAGTTTAGAAATGGGCCTGTTTGAAGCTTTAAATCTGGGGGTGCAAACAGCAAATCTGAGCCCAAGCCCAAAAGCAATGCTGCTGGATCCTGTGTGAGTGTCTCCATAGATCCTGTTGTGTTCTGCCATTCTGGATCGCTGGATCTGGACTTCAACAGATCTGACGGCTTGATGCAAGAAGGTGCAAAGTAGATACAATACACATATACACACCAGATTCGAAATAAACCACACAGGTGGTGACAAGTGTCACCACCATCATGACCAAACATTTCTTCAACTAATATCTTCCTAAATTTATATTTATTATAGATCATAAAAGTAAATAAAACTAACTCTAATTAAATAAAAAAACTAGTATTAATATAAAATGAAAACAAAAGTCAGTTTATTATTATTATATTTTTATATATTATTATTATTTTTAATCTAAAAAAAAACTAAATTATTTTTATTACAATTAAAATCTTTATTATATAAATAACACTAAACCTATTTAAATTAGACTAATAACTCATCTTAAGTTATATATATTTTTATAAAATAAGAACAGAAATTATTTTTTGAAAACTAAAACTAAATCAGTTTTTAAAAGCAAAATTAGTTTATAGACAAAAAATTAGTTTAATTTACTAAAAAGAACAAACTAAAATGTGAAATAAAAACTCATTAGGATAAAATTAATCCCAGTTCTTGCTATTGACAGAATAAAACAACACGCTCCTTCTCGGTCTCTCTCGCCTTCCTCAGAAAACCACGATCTCACCGTGTTCGCTCTCATCCTCATGCAGACCCGTCTATGGCCGCCGCTCATCTCGTAGGTCTCTCGCGATCCTCACAGTTCGCTCTCGGTCCGGTCGCTTCTCTCACGATCCTCACCGTTCGCTCACACGCGATCCGGCCACGGCCGCCGCTCACCTTGCCGTCCCTCACCGATCCTCTCATCTCTCGTGGTTGATTTCACTGTGTGCATGTTTGTAATTTCTGAAAACTGATTCGGTGCGTTTGTGTTTTTTAGGCTTCGAAAATGGAAAGGGGAATGAACGAAGCCCTAAGTTTCTGAACAGATGATTATGATGCTGATGCAATACTGAAAACATAAAGTTGGAGAAAAGGAGAAGGATGGCGACACAGTGTTCGCAACCTCCTCCTTCCTCTGCGAATCGGGTACTACCTTTCGAATCTTTGCTTTCTGGCTATTTTCGAATTTCTGAAGGGTTTCTTTTCGGAAAATGATGATGATTTCTTTCTAGAAGGGTATTGTTCTGTGTTTTGTTTCCTAGTTTTTTGGCTTGACAGTATTTAGTATGAGGTTAGGGTTTGGTTCCTGACGAATTCGGCTAGGGTTTCTTGCTTGTGAACAGTTGCCTCCTTATGTTATAAACTTGAATGTTTATATACCCAGAACTTAGGGTTTTGTTATTCTGATCTCTTTTGAAAAACAAGGCTTTGTTTGCTTGATGGGCTTGCATCAATTTGTATTGGGCTGATAGTTTCTGGCTGTTTTGATGCTGTTTAATTGTTATCAATTCTGATATTTGGCTGCTTTGTGCATTAAACTGTTATTTGTTTTGATATGCTGGTTGTTGGATGCTGTTTATGGTAAAACTTGCCCGAAAAGGTGTATACCCTTGCTGCCCTGTATAAGGTTACAATACTGTCATGCCCAAACTGCTTTGAAAACTGCTTTTCCTCATCTTCTTTCCACACCTCCTGTTGTGAACCAAGGGTACACCCTTGAGGATTTGCAATAGTGAGTTTTCATGGCCAATGATTTGCATATGAGGCCCCGATTTTGAACGATCGAAACCTTTGCACAACCTGATTCCGGAAAGAAAATCCTAATGATGAGATAGAAATTGTGTATTGTCTTGTATTGTTACTGCTGTCCATTTATTGCTAACCAAGTTTTTTCGTTGTTTCATGAACCTGAGAAACGCTACGAGCTCGGAAAAACGATAAAGGGAAGCTTGGAGGAATGGAAGGCTTGAAGATAGAGCAAGGATGTAGAAAGGAAAGCAACAAAGACTTTCATTAGAATACAATAGGATTTGGACATAGAAGAAGAAATTTGCTTGTATTTTGAATTCAAAGTCATAGCTTATATTTGTATTCTTGAAGAATTTGTATCAAAAGTTTGAATCTTGTAATCAACACATATATTCAAATTGACATTGTAAACTTTGATGGTTCATGTAGAAATGGTACAAACCGAAGTTAAACGAATGTTGAATTTGGAAGTTGATTTCACTTGTGAACGGGCATTCTTCGAATGTCCTTTTGTATTCGAACAAGATTTTTGAAACTTGAATGACCAAAAGAAGTTGAATATTGAATGAAACTTGTTTGGCTTTTGGATTAGAACTTGTATTCGAAAATTTGATAAGTTGTAAAACCATGTACCCATTCTTGTACTCTTGTAAAACCTTAGAGTAATTCAACGCTCTTGAAATTTTATGAACACAAGATTCGGTAGTTATGCATCGACATGAGATTTAGTTCCAAATCCTTGAATACTACTAATGTGACCTTCAATGTTGTAGCATTTTGTGCATGGAAGTTGAAAATTCATGACGAATCAAACATTCCAACAAATTTGTCATAAACCAAAATTACTTTGGTTAGAACGATACTAAGTCGGAATGTTAATTTAAAATATGCGCCTAAATCCAAATCAATCCACCATTCCCATCCGTATTCATGAATCAAACGCGTAGTAACGTGATTGTTGCACTTTAGATTCTTGGGAAAAATTGCCATGTATGATCTTGATTCATGTTCTAAAAAAGAATGAGGTCTTAAGAGAACTATGAGTGGAATTTGAATATGTATTCAATTTTCTAAATCCTCCTTCGAACTCAATAATGCACATTATAAAAGCTTTGAACTTGTGATCAAAAATCTCGGAATCCAAGTTATCTTGTAATTACATTAATCCCATTTGAATTTCCCGGCCACAAAGTTTCCATTTTTATCCATTCTCGTAGAAATTCGGAGCCTTTTGCTTCTTGAGACAAGAATTGAAACTCTAAGTTTCAAAATGAAATTCTTGATCAAAAACCTCAGTCAACTTGTCGCTTTCATGATTCTTTTAAGAATTGAGCAATAGATTCCACTTGAAATTAATGGAATTATCACCGCGTTTCCAAATTGAACCATTCAGTAGTGGAGTAAGATTCGGAACCAAACGAATTCCAAAAGGAAGCTTCTAGTTTTTTTATAGAATGCCCCGAATCTTGTGAGCGATAAACGTGACAGGAAAAGATCTCAACATGCGGCAGTTTGACGTTCGTAAATCTTGTAAACAAGTCCTCTGGATGAATATCTTCACATACATCAACTATTGCCAAGAATGAACACAGTCGACGAGCAAGCCAAACGTACTAGAACTTGTATTGTTGATCAATAAATGGATAATCATAATCAACCCTTCTACATCTTGAACAATGAACTCGAAACAACAGCAAAACCCAAACTCATGATGAATTGATCTCCTGAATCAGGAGGTAATGACATTCAAAATAAACAGACCTCCGCAACTTCATCAAGAACAGACCGTTCAATTCAACAATCGACCATCAAGCCCCGAAAATCCATAGATACGAACGGATAAGATTCAACATTAAACCTCGTCGTTTTCAAACATCCCAGACTGGTGGAAAGCACCATGTCTTTTCTGCTCCACGGAAAATCTTTGGGAATCCACTCCAATCCGTAACCATAGACCCAGTGATATGAATGCATGTGAGTGTTATGATAAATGCGAAGCCTAAACCAAATAAAACCGAGATAGGAGGGAAAATTTTGGGGTGCAACAGTTGCCCCTATTTAATCGTCTTAAACCTGAAAGTGAGATTGGTGCTAGCCTTTCGAGCTTTCAAGGTAGAAGAAGATTAAATACTACAAGAACCCAAAAATTTGCGCTCCGAAGAACAAGTATAAATGTTTTTTTTTGCATTTTTTTTTTGATAATTTTGACTTTCTATATTTTTTGTGATTTTTTTTAACAGTGGGATTTGGAACAAAGATCCTGGTATGTCAGGTAAGGATATTAGACATACACTGGAAAGAGACCGACCGAAGACGACTCTTACAAAGGTTTCGAAATATACATGCCCGGTAAGGATATTGGACACGTAAAAATCGAAAATACATGTTCGGTAAGAATATTGAACACATATAGGAAGCATACGTCAGGTAAGGATATTAGACATATACTGGAAAGAGACCGACCGAAGACGACTCCAACAAAAGTTTCGAAAAGATACATGCCCGGTAAGGATATTGGACACATAAAGATCGAATATACATGTTCGGTAAGGATATTGAACACATATAGGGAGCATATGTCAGGTAAGGATATTAGACATACACTGGAAAGAGATCGACCGAAGACGACTCTAACAAAAGTTTCGAAAAGATACATGCCCGGTAAGGATATTGGACACATAAAAATCGAATATACATGTTCGGTAAGGATATTGAACACATATAGGGAGCATATGTCAGGTAAGGATATTAGACATACCTTTGGAAAGAGACCAATCGAAGGCGACTCTAACAAAGGTTTGAAAATATACATGCCGGTAAGGATATTGGACACATAAAGATCGAATATACATGTTCGGTAAGGATATTGAACACATATAGGAAGCATATGTCAGGTAAGGATATTAGACATACACTGGAAAGAGACCGACCGAAGACGACTCTAACAAAAGTTTCGAAAAGATACATGCCCGGTAAGGATATTGGACACATAAAGATCAAATATACATGTTCGGTAAGGATATTGAACACATATAGGTAGCATATGTCAGGTAAGGATATTAGACATACACCGGAAAGAGACCGACCGAAGACGACTCTAACAAAGGTTTCGAAATATACATGCCCGGTAAGGATATTGGACACATAAAGATCGAATATACATGTTCGGTAAGGATATTGAACACATATAGGAAGCATATGTCAGGTAAGGATATTAGACATACACTGGAAAGAGACCGACCGAAGACGACTCTAACAAAGGTTTCGAAATATACATGCCCGGTAAGGATATTGGACACATAAAGATCGAATATACATGTTTGGTAAGGATATTGAACACATATAGATAGCATATGTCAGGTAAGGATATTAGACATACGCAAGAATGAGACCGACTGGAGCAGACTCACTGGGGAAAAGATATATGAAATGGTAAAATCGTCGATCGAAGACGAATTCACGGGGAAAGAGGCCAAACAAAGGGGACTCTAACAAGGATTGCCAAACTATGTTGGACTTTAAAAGTTTGCAAATGTGCAAGAAGTACAATATCCCTCAGGCCAAAGGCGGGGTGTAATTCTTCAAGAGTGGCAATTACATGAATTACCACACACCAAGTATGGATACTCAAACAATTGAGAAGCAAGAAAGGTTAGACACCGACTCTTACTCGCGCTCTAACGACAGAGGCAAACATGGGTAAGATAACCAACAAGGGGAATTTACAAAAAACAAGACTCTTGGTGAATATATTGAATTTGAATGATGTAGGGGACCGACACAGGGTCAAAAATGCAGATAGCAACAACAAGAAGAATTTCTTGAGGGGACTCTGACGGGGAATACCGCTTGGGGATTTTTATGGATAGACTTTTCTTCGGAGACGCAAAAGGTACTCGAGAATCATTTTGATCTGGTTTATGCTTAGATGCATGTTTGAGATCATTATTTTTTAGCGTAATGCTCCATATTAATGGAAATGCTACGCGTTTTTTGGATGCTATGCAATGCAATGATGCATGTTTTAATGGTTCACCCAGAACTAAAAGCAATCATGAGCTGCCGAGGGAACATCAACCCTTCATGAATTGAAAACAAACATCTGGTCTTCAACAAAGAGATGATAGTCTGGACCCTGATAGGGGGGATTGTGGAATAGAAGTATCATCTTTCAATGATTAGCATCACTGGGGAAGTAACTCCTGGAGATTAACATTCATCTGGGATGACAATCGTGTGCGTAGAGTTCACGATTACGAGCTCTAGCATAAGAGGGTCGACAACATCTTACGCACAAGTGAGCTTTGGAAAGTGATCTTCTGGTGTGACCGTTCTTTGCAATCTTCCGCGGGGAAGGATCGATAACATCCAAGGGCGCACATATGCCATGGATATCCCTTGTGGGAGAGAAAGAAGTTTTGTTGGAGATTTAAGCTCAAGCGTGCAACGCTCTTTATTTAAAATCCTTGCATAACAAAAACTGTAAAACAGGAGATATAACAATAATTCTGCTACGGTGATCAACTGTTTCATTCGTTAATGCCGTGTACCCGTAATTCCGAGTAACTTCAGGAATTATGCCACGTGGTTGGGCGCGATGTTTTATCTGAAGTTTATCAAAAATATCGGACGTCGTTTTTGCAAACAAAACAGTTGAAAAAAAACATGAGAATAAGACAGAGATAAATAATAGAAAAACGCAGTTTGGATGAAAGTAATTTTATTGATTGATTAGCCCGTAAATGAGCATTTACATCAAGAAGCAAATCCCGAAAAGAGGCAATTGCCTTACATTAAAGTTAAAAGAAAAGGTGACAATAAAAATCATGGATTTTGTCGAATCCTGAATCCGCCATGCTCTTCACAACTTCAACATCCCTTAACATTGAGCTATCCGAAATGCTCCGATTGGCCTAACCCTCAATCCCTCTGGATTATCAAGTTTTTGTAGATAGCTGACCAAAACATGTGTCGTGCAGATTGTAGTCGTTCGCCTTGAATCCCTAATTTTTGCCTGGACCGCCCTTTCGGGTTTTCGATCCACCGGGATACCCTTTTTTGCCCAAGCCGCCCTTTCAGGTTTTCGACTTGCCGGGTGTACAATATTTTATGTTTATCCCTAACTTTTGCCCGAACCTCTTGGTTCATCGGGATGCCCTTATTTTGCTTAGGCCAGTCAACCTAACAGGTCTCTTTTATGCGAAGTATTTTTTGACTACATCTGCATTGATCGGGTGAGGGAAATCCTCTCCATCCATAGTCGCGAGCAACATAGCTCCTCCAGAGAACACTTTCTTTACGACATACGGTCCTTCATAATTGGGAGCCCACTTGCCCCGAGCGTCCGTATTGTTGGGAGGCAAAATTCTCTTCAGCACAAGGTCACCAGCTTGGAAATTCCGAGGACACACTTTCTTGTCGAAAGCCCTTTTCATACGCTTTTGGTATAACTGTCCATGACAAACAGCTGTCAATCTCTTCTCGTCAATGAGATTCAATTGATCAAGTCTGTTCTGAACCCATTCAGCTTCATCGAGTTGCACATCTGTTAAAATCCTTAAGGAAGGAATTTCAACCTCCACGGGTAGGACTGCTTCCATACCGTATACCAAGGAGAAGGGAGTTGCCCCCGTTGAAGTGCGTATTGAAGTGCGATAGCCGTGCAAGGCAAATGGCAGCATCTCATGCCAATCCTTATAAGTGACAACCATCTTCTGTACAATCCTCTTGATATTCTTGTTTGCCGCCTCCACAGCACCATTCATCTTTGGACGATATGGAGAAGAATTATGATGTTTTATCTTGAAACTGTCACACAGCTCCTTCATCATTTTATTGTTGAGGTTCGAACCGTTATCAGTAATGATCTTCTCAGGAACCCCATAACGACAGATGATATTATGCTTGATGAAACGTGTGACCACTTGTCTAGTGACACGAGCATAAGATGCTGCCTCAACCCATTTGGTAAAGTAGTCAATGGCAACAAGGATGAATCGATGTCCATTAGAAGCGGTGGGCTTAATTTCCCCAATCATATCAATGTCCCCCATCGCAAAAGGCCATGAAGAAGTCAAAACATTTAGTGAAGAAGGTGGCACATGCATTTTATCCGCATAGATTTGACATTTGTAGCAGGTTCTAGCATGGTTGTAGCAGTCATTCTCCATGGTGGACCAATAATAGCCCGCCCTCAAGATCTTCTTGGCCATGGTGTGTCCACTAGAATGCGTCCCGAATGAACCTTCATGAATTTCTTCTATAATCTTATTTGCTTCGTGTCTATCCACGATCCGAGCAAAAGCAGTCATAGTTCCTTTTGTACAACACACCCCCATTGAGGAAAAACTTAGCCGAGTACTTGCGCAAGGCCTTCTTATCAACGATGGAAGCATCATCAGGGTATTCTTTTGTCTCGAGATACCTTTTGATGTCATAGAACCAAGGTTTCTCATCCGCTTCACCTTCCACTTCAAAGCAGAACGCATGCTCATCCAACCTCATTATAGTGATAGAGCGGGCATCATTCGCCCATCGACCTTAAACATGGATGACAGAGTAGCCAGCGTCTGCCAAATTGTTCTCCTCCTTGGGATGTGGTCAAAGTGATCTCGTCGAAATAAGGGATCAACTTGAGACATGATTGCGGTATGGAATCAAATTCGGATGGCGAGTCTCCCAATCTCCGTTGATTTGGTGATTACCAAAGCAGAATCTCCGTATACTGCTAAGATCTTGATTCTCAGATCAATGGCTGCTTCGATTCCAAAAATACAAGCTTCGTACTCAGCCACATTATTGGTGCAATCAAAGCAGATTCTGGAAGTGAATGGGATATGGAAACCTGTCGGAGAAGTGATAACGGCGCCAACACCATTTCCTAATGCGTTCGAGGCTCCATCGAACGCCATCGTCCACCGCGAGCCAGGCTCGGGTCCCTCTTCAGGGCCAGGAATGTTACAATCTTTGATATACATGATGTCCTCATCAGGGAACTCAAACTTCATCGGCTGATAATCATCATCTAATGGTTGTTGAGCGAGATAGTTTGCCACCACACTACCTTTGATGGCCTTCTGAGTAGTGTATTGAATGTCATATTCAATCAGGATCATTTGCCAGCGGGCTATCCTTCCCGTGAGAGCCGGCTTCTCAAAGATATACTTTATTGGGTCCATTTTGGAGATCAAGAGAGTAGTGTGAGTTAACATATATTGTCTGAGTCGCTTTGCTTGCGCGAGTCACAACAAGTCTTTTCCAATAATGAATACCTCGATTCACATTCTGTGAACTTCTTGCTCAAATAGTATATGGCATGCTCCTTTCTGCCCGTCTCATCATGTTGACCGAGCACACAGCCCATGGAATTCTCCAACACGGTCAAGTACATGATCAACGGTCTACCTTCCACCGGGGGTGAGAGAATTGGAGGTTCTTGTAGGTACCTCTTTATACTATCGAACGCCGCCTGACAATTATCGTTCCACCAGGTTGTTGGATTCTTTCTTAACAGCTTGAAAATGGGTTCACAGGTAGCTGTAAGATGCGAAATGAACCTAACGATGTAATTCAGCCTTCCCAAGAAACCTCGCACTTCCTTTTCTGTCCTCAGCTCTGGCATTTCTTGTATCGCTTTTATCTTTGCAGGATCAACCTCAATTCCTTTCTCGCTCACAATGAAGCCTAAGAGTTTCCCTGATCTCACCCAAAGGTGCACTTACTCGGGTTTAATCTCAGCCTGAACTTTCTCAATCTATTGAATAATTTCAACAAGTGAACCAGGTGTTCTTCTTCTGTCTGGGACTTGGCGATCATATCATCAACGTAGACTTCAATATCTTTATGCATCATATCATGAAAGAGAGTAACCATAGCGCGCTGATATGTTGCCCCTGCGTTCTTCAAACCGAAAGGCATCACCTTGTAGCAGAAAGTCCCCCATGGTGTAATGAAGGTAGTTTTCTCCATATCATTGGGTGCCATCTTAATCTGGTTGTAGCCATAGAAACCATCCATGAAGGAGAATACTTTAGCTTGAGCAGTGTTATCGACCAAAATGTCGATGTGCGGGAGAGGGAAGTCGTCTTTAGGGCTGGCTCTGTTCAGATCCCTATAATCAACGCACATCCTTACCTTGCCGTCTTTCTTCGGTACCGGTACGATGTTTGCGACCCATGGGGGATAAGAAACAACTTTTAGGAAACCCGCTTCCATCTGTTTCTGAACCTCTTCTTTGATTTTCCTTGACATTTCTGGATGTGTTCTGCGAAGCTTCTGCTTTACCGGTGGGCAGCCTTCTTTGAGGGGTAATTCATGCATAACGATGTCAGTATCTAACCCGGGCATATCTTCATAAGACCAAGCAAAGATGTCCACGTACTCATGTAGCATTTCGACAAGCTTTTGCTTAACTCCATCTTCCAACGCTGCCCCAATCTTGACCTCCTTTCGAGCATCCTCGGTTCCTAGATTGATCACCTCTAGAGTCTCTTGGTGCGGCTGGATGACCTTTTCCTCTTGCCTTAACATCCTGGCTAATTCTTCAGGTAATTCACAGTCCTCTTCGGCTTCTTCTTCGGCTTGGTAAATCGGTTCGTCGAAATCATAATGAGCCACGGCGGAATCATCGTCGACAAAATCCGGGTCCGTCGAAGGACCGCATCTGCGTTGTTGGTAATTTTATTTTTATTATTATTTTTTAATTAAGTTTTTTTTAATAATAAAATGAAAAAGAAAAGACAAAAAGTTTGTATAAAAGGAAAGTAAAATTTGATATTGTCACCTTTAAAAGAATAAGTAAAGAAGAAAAAAACAAAGAGAGAAAAAATTTGAATGCAAAAAGGACGTCCTTCATTAATGATAAACTTGAAAGTTAAAAACACGGTGGCCCTACAGCATGATCACTACGTCTTGGGCATAACGTAGGAATTATGGCATGACATAAAAACAGAAAATTACTCTTCAACACGGGTAACCACAGCAACATCTTCAACGAACCAATTTGAAAGCTCACGTCCTGGAACAGTTGGGTAGATCCACTTGTCCACAGCATAGTCACCGTCTGCTTCATCATCAATTGCATCCACATCTTCAATCTGAATTCCACCTTTGACAAACTTGACAGGAGGAGACACCCCTTTGCTCATTGGGGTGGAGACTGGGACCTTCATTCCGGGAGCAAAACCCAAACCCTCTTATCATGCGGGTAGGAAGTTCTAGCACTCTTCCCCACCCTTGGGATGTCTGACTTGACAATAGCGAGCTTGCTTGTAGGATGCCATGGAGACTTCACCTTTACGCAAAGGGATCTTATCGGTGATACCGCCTCAAAAGCACGGCATGGAGTTTCGTGGATCTCTCCTTCCACTTCACATATCGAAAGTTGCTCGGATGGTGACGACATAATCTTCTTCACCATAAATGGTGACCACCTTTCCATTAATTAAGAACTTCAACTTTTGGTGCAAGGTGGATGTCACGGCCAGCCCCATGAATCCAGGGGCGTCCAAGCAAGCAACAGTAGGAGGGATTGATATCCATGACGAAAAAAGTTGCATCAAAAACCTGAGGGCCTATCTTAATAGGCAAATCCACCTCGTCAAACACTGACCTTTTTGACCCATCAAACGCCTTAACTATCAGATCACTGGGTCTTAGCACCACCCCTTCATAGTCCAACTTCAAGAGAGTAGACTTTGGAAGAACATTGAGGGATGATCCCGTGTCAACCAGCACACGGGATAAAGTAGTTCTCGCTATCTCCACGGAAACGTGTAGCGCTTTGTTATGTTTCCTTCCCTCGGGAGGTAAATCAAAGTCAGTAAAACCGAGACCGTTACTTGCCGAAATGTTGTTCACGATACCTCCAAATTGGTTAACCGAGATCTCTTGGGGAACGAAAGACGTTCCCAACGGTGCATCAGGCGTTGCGGTGAGGCTCGAAATCCTCAACAAAGCTAAGATAGAAATCTTGGCGGGCGTTTGGCTGAGCTGGTCGATTATCTTGTAATCGCTCTTCTTTATATACCTCATCAGTTCTTCAACATCTTTGGTCATCTCAGGGCTCAGAACAGGTTCTGAAATTTTTGGTATTGACTCACCCCCAATCATGACTCCTTTCCCTTTTGCTTTAGCCTTGGCCAAAGCTTGAACTTTTCTCAACAGTTGGGTGGAGAGAGATTAAATCCACTTAATCCGACTCTCTTCAGCAATATCAAGCACTACATGCTCATTTCCTTCAACCTTCTTTGCATCAGACTTTCCTTCTTCAAGGGCCTTCACATTCAATTTCTTGCCGTCACGGTAGTACTCAGACCCATAATTCCATGGGATGGCTTTTTCGCTAGTGTAGGGTACTGGACCCGGCAAAGTGATGATCACAGGAGGTTTCTTAGTCGGCACAGGGATCGTAACGGGAATCCTTCTAGAAGTGACGGGGATAGTAACCACGTCAACCTCATCTTCATCATTCTTCACACCAAACACTTTCTGGATGAATTGAAGAGTTCCTTCAGTAATCAGACGCTGAATCTCGTCTCTCAAATTATCACAACCTTCAACTTGGATTAAACATTGTTTACAACCAACATCACAACCAGGAAAATCTCCCCTCATCAACAATTGCTCCTTTATCCACCACAACGGGGTGGTCAGAACATTAACATCCATTATCAGGTTCAAACCTTCATCTTCGCAAATTGCATTAATAGCGTTTCCACCATGAGGAGGCAAAGGGTGCTGAGTGACATTAGGAGTAGGAGGAGGTCAAAGTTGATCGCCTCGTGTCAGCGAGGTTACGAACCTTGTATTTGAAGGCGATCAGTTCTCAATAGAATGCCCACATTGGAGTGGTAAAGGCAACGAGCATTCGCATTGAAATATTTTGGCGAGTTATCCGGTCGATCTTCAAAGTGCTTCAATCATATTCAAACTTTGCAAATGAGCAAAAACATCTGCATAAGACATTGGCAAGGGATCAAACTTCTTCACGGGTCTCGGTGGTGGTTGTCTTGGAACATCTTGTTTTGGAACACTAGCGGGAATAGTTCTGGACAACTTGGCGGTGAACTCTCGCTTCTCCTTTCCTCTTCGCTCATACAGGGCGCTCGACTCGCCCTCTTTCTTCTTCTGGTAACCACCAAAAGACTTTTTGGCGCCACCAACTTGATTCTTGTCAGTACTAAGATCTTGAATTTTTCCTAACTTGATCCCCATCTCAACTCTTTCACCAAACATCACCATGTCGGAAATCTTGGTCGGCAAGAGGCATAGTACGGCCCATCTAGTGTGCCGGTAAACATTTCCACCATCTCTCGTTCTACCATAGGGGGTTGAACTTTAGCAGCTACCTCGCGCCACCTTTGCGCGTATTCCTTGAAAGATTCAGTTTTCTTCTGAGCTAGGTTATGCAACTCGTAGGCGCCATATCAGTGTTAAAGCCATAGTGTTGAACAAAAGCTAAAACCAACTCTCTCCAAGTTCGAACCTGGGAGCCATCCAGGCCCATATACCACTCCAATGGTCCATCAGTCAGACTGTCCTGAAAAAAAGTGCATCAAGAGCTTCTCATCCTTCGTATAGGCAGACATCCTCCTAAAGTAGTACCTCGAGTGAGTTTTAGGGCAAGAGTTGCCCTTGTACTTCGAAAGCTCTGGGATTTTGAATTTTGGAGGAATCTTCACTCCTTGAACCAATCCCAAGTTGGACATGTCGAAACCCATGACTTCCTGATTCTCAAAGGCTTGCATGCGCTCTTCAAGCATCTTCAGTTTTCGATCAGCTTCAGTTGGCTCTTCTACATTGGAAAACCAATCTTCAAAGTTATCTTCATCATGTTGAGGAACAGGAATCTGAATAGTCCTTCTGCCTGGTGGAGGAACCAAAACGGGTTCAGGCCGCTGGCGACGTGTGGGGGTAGGTGGAGGTGGAACCACCGCAGCATGATCCATTTGAGCAGCCTGGTTTTCTCCGGCAAGATCAGCAAGACCGGCGTTAACTTCCAAGCTAATTTCAGACACAGCATTCCCTCGAGCGGCTTCTTCAGTAGTGCCCGCAGCGGGCCTTACAACCAGAGCTCTCAACTCCTCTTGTTGCAGAGCCATGTTTTGAATTATCTCCATCAATTGCCCTATGCGAGTATCCATTCTTGTCCCTAGGGCGGCCATGTCAGCTTCCATCTTCTCCATCAGTTTCTTCAAGTTACTTCTTGTCGGGTAACGATGTACGACGAAACCTGTAGTCTCTCGTCTGTGGAGAAGAAAATCAACGGCAGAAGTAAGATGACTGATCTCAATACCCTGTTATGTATGGTATGCTTATGGGAGTATGCATGCATGCCCATGATATGTTTTCGTACATTTTATTTTCAGGGACTCTTTGAAGACTCGTTAGTTAACAATAAACATTAGAGAAAAAACTGATTAAACTGCAATTCAACGAAATCTCATAGAAACTCAAAGTGTTAGTTGCGACTACAAGGTTGTTCGAGCTCAAACAGAGCAATAAGATTCATACTGGAATTTAAATCATTACATTAATAATTAGATTCAAATATTCAAATAAGATAAGTTGCTAAAAACTAGAAATGCTGTCCGCGACGAGGCTTCAAATCTCTAGTTTCCGCCTTGAACCTGTTCACCACATCTTGACAGAGGAAGAGGAAATCACTCACAGCAGGAGGTATCTGGTTGCCCTCGAGGTCTTCTAGGGTCGACCTGAGTCTCCAAGGTAACGTCAACAATCAAATGGTTACACATGTCAACCATCCTACTGTACTTCCAATAGAAATGCCCATTCTGCTCTTCTAGAAAGGACACCAGTTCATCCTTTTCATCTAACAGACGATTCAGCTTTTGGATCTCATCAATCCAACCTTGACATTGCTCTCTAAGGCCTTCGTAAGCATCCCTATTGCTATCTCTTTCTTCCTTCGTAATGTTCAGCTCTTGAACCTTTTCAGCTAGTTCAATCGCTTCCAATTCTCGGGCGATGCAAATCTCTTCTTTGGCAGTTATCTCATTCTCTAGCATTTTATTGGTTCGTGCTAGAGAAGCTTCTAGTTTTGAAATCTTTGATTCGAGGCGTGCTTTCAATGCTTTCTTTTCTCCAACGGCCTTTTCTTCATCTAGATAAGCTTGGCCCCTTTGATGCTGAGCAGTCTTCAATTGTCGACGGAGATCCTTTGCCCCACTTGCAGCACTCCTCAAGTCTTCAGAACATCTCATCAGGAGCTCTTCATCCTTTTCATTCTGTATCCTTCTTCCCTCTAATTCTTCTTTTACCTCCTTGAGGTTGGCTTCTAAATTTTCAGCTCTGAGAAAAATGCGAGAATTAGAGCTTTGTAGCTCCAATCTTTCCTCCTCCATCTTTCTGATAATTTCCTGAAGCCTCATATTCTCCTCTATTGGCACATGAGTGATTACAGGTTCAGGATGATCAAAGGGTACCTCCACAAAGTAAGGCAGCTTGATTTCTTGGACTCTCTCTATCACCCACTGGCGATAAGATCTTCCATCAATTCCGCCCCTCTTGATTAACTCTCGGCTTTCCCTATGGACTTGACCCCAAGCTCTTCGGATCTTCAATACTTCGTTGCGGTCCTTTTTACCAAGCTCGTGTACGATGAAGCTTTCCAAGTGCTCAGGCCTTGGTTCATTTTCCATCGGATACCCCAATTGTCTTGTTGCAAGTCTTGGGTTATAATTGATGCAACCCATAGACCCAATCAAAGGAACATTAGAATATCCACCACAATGAGTGATAACATCAACGAATCCCCAACTTGGAGAATGCCACAACACACCATCGGCTGTTAGTGAAGCCAATTTTTGAGACCAAGATAAGTTTCTTAGGATCCTCTCCCACGGTCCGCTTTGAGGAATATGAGATGTCAACCATAAATACAGCAGTGGAGAACAACATAGAACCACCCCTCGCTTCTTCAGATTTCTCTCATGGAGATGGTAAAGAACATCAGCCAACAGTGCAGGAACCGGGTTCTTTGACATGAATATGCCAATAGCAGACGGGCTCAAGTAACCAATTTCATTAGTTGGAAACAAAACCACCCCAAAGATGAGCAAAGCAAGAATGGAGCTGAAAGTCGGCCAATCGTCTTGAACACTCAAACTTACCAACTTATCCTCCAAGTTTTGCCTGAGAATACCTTTGTCTGTAATCCAAGGTGCCACCTCCCTTACAGGAAGAAACAAGGCAGCAGCTACCTTAGCCTTATCCAAGTCTTGCCCTATGTTGAGGAAAGGAGTGTCGTCCTTCAAAGGCCAATTAAGAATTCTCTCGAACTCTTCAATTGTAGGAACAAGCTGAAAGTCTTGGAAAGTGAAGCATCGAAGAGGAGGATCATAGTACTTTGCCAGTGCAATCAAAGTTTCCATGTCCACATTGGTAGTCAAAAGATCTAGGATGTTCCCAAACCTTTTCCCAAAATAAGCTCTACTGACAGGCGGAATTCTTTCACTTTGAGTTATCAGCCTTCCAAGTTCAATTCTTTGAATTTGAGACAAGGGACGATCTTCACAGTTGGATTCATTCTTCCTTTCTGCTTACTGCACCAACAAAATCCGTAAGGTTCCCTGAAAATAAAAGTTATATGCTAAATGGTTTTATGCAAATGTATGCAATGCATGTTGCAAATTAAATAGAATTGGTTCATAGGATCGGCCGACCATGGTTTCGACGTCTACCCAACAATTCCCCGGGTAAGGCTAATCTTATGTTTTTTTTTGGCTAAATGTTTCTTGGGGTCTCAGATCCCCTTTTACAAGCACTATCATCGCGCGAGAGGCCTACGTGGCGATAGTATTTGTAAAAGTATACCCCAAGAAACGGCTCTTAACGGGATGCTCGAAATCCGAAATTTGAGCGTTTGGTCTTGGTTAGGACAAAAAGAACAAACTTAGAGTTATAGGTCATTTGTCCAAAGATTGATGTCCTGCGCTAACGCGGGCCAACAACCTCCTTAAAACAACCAACTCTAAGCCGGAGTCTTCGCTTCGGGCCAACAAGACAATGGAGTCAAGTGGACCTAGGCTACACAACCCCTCTATTCCTAAAAAGGTGACCTAGAAGCCTGGGTAGTGGGCTTATCTATGTATCAATGCCCATGAATTCCCATCACAATAATATATCAACAAAATAATATACATAAAGTGCAAGGAGAACAATAAGCAATAAACAATAAATAAGCATAAAGAAGAAAGCGGTAAACAAACACACAAACATGCGAAGAACTAAACTAGGGTTGACTCGCTTAGTCAAAAAAAAAGTTTTAAAATTCTCCCCAGTGAAGTCGCCAACTGAAGCAACTCGATTTTCAAAAAAAATCATTTAAATAATTTTCAAAACAATGAAATCGCCACCTAATTTTATTTGTTCTAGAAAGAACGGGAAAATATAGATAAAACCCACAAAAATCGGATAAGGCGGTCTACAAGACCAAAAAGGATGGATTCGGGAGTCGGTTACGCAAGAGAAAGGTATTAGCACCTCTTACGTCCATCGTACTCGATGGGACCCATTTAGTTCAAAATGTGTTTGTGTGTGTGTAATCGCTAATTTCTAAATTATGAAATAAGAAAAAGAAAGGAGTTTGTTTATTATTATTTTGAGTTTGACACGGTTTCGAAACCGCGTGCCTACGTATTCCCTCGTGCAATGGGAAAGTCAAAACTCCGTAGTTCTTGTTGAAAATGTTTGAATTGGTTGTGTTGATTTTAATTGAAATGTTTTTGATTACCGCGTATGGGCGGAAAAGGAATTGAATGGGTTGAATTGATTTTAATGGTAGATGACAAGTACCAAAACGTCGGGATATCCTCTAACGATTCGATACTCGAGATTGGTGATTGAGGTCAACCGATCTTCTCTCATCCAAAATCTTTATTATGAAAAGGGTGAGGTGAAACAAAGTTCACTTTTATTAAGTGTTATGGAATAAAGTATTTAAGTCATTGGGTTACCCTCTAATGGCCCAAATACTTTACATTTTAATTAAATCGTCGGGCGAACCTCTAACAATTTAATTAAATACCATATCACTATGTTTTTTTTTGTTTTAGAACATGGATTTGAAGTTTCTCAATTTATTGGGATATCCTCTAATCAATTAGAAACTTCGATTTGTTTTAATCGTTGGGCTAACCTCTAACCATTAAAACAAATCTTATCCAAGTGTTCTTTTTCTTGAAAAAATTGATTTAGAAAACAAATTCAATTAATTGATTTAATATGAAAGTGTTTTAAATGTTCAAGTGTATGGAATAAAGTATTCAAGTCATTGGGTTACCCTCTAATGGCCCGAATACTTTACATTTTAATTAAATCGTTGGGCGAACCTCTAACAATTTAATTAAGTACCATAACACTATTTTTTGATTTGAAAGTGTGTTGAAAATTGCGGCGTTGGACGTAGAGAAATGATATTTCGGGTTATGATTAACCAAGTATATGGACTTGATTAACCTCGTGAGGATATGTGCTCCTATCCCCAACCATGAGACCCTGGTGCATGGTGATTGGTATATGGACCAATTGTTTTTTCGGGTTATGATTAATCAAGGCAACGAGGGCCCTAATTAACCTCGTGAGGATGGCCATGCCCATCCCCAACCATGAGACCCTTAGAGAATTTGGTGTGGGTAACCAAAATTGAGAGAGAGAGAGCGGAGGCGTTGTTGATTTTATATTAATGTGAGAGCGGAGTGTACAATCGCATATTAAACACACAAGCGGATAATATAATAGCGGATAATAAAAGAAAATAAATTAACACACAATACAAATCGGAATTTAAATAATTATTAGTATAGATATTCTTTTACTTGATGAAAAACCAACTAACAATTTAATTGATAATTCAACAAATAAAAAAACTACCATATGCCAAATATTATTTAATACATCATTAAAAAAAACTTGCATAACATTGAATTTAAAGAGAAAAGTTTAGAAATGGGCCTGTTTGAAGCTTTAAATCTGGGGGTGCAAACAACAAATCTGAGCCCAAGCCCAAAAGCAATGCTGCTGGATCCTGTGTGAGTGTCTCCATAGATCCTGTTGTGTTCTGCCATTCTGGATCGCTGGATCTGGACTTCAACAGATCTGACGGCTTGATGCAAGAAGGTGCAAAGTAGATACAATACACATATACACACCAGATTCGAAATAAACCACACAGGTGGTGACAAGTGTCACCACCATCATGACCAAACATTTCTTCAACTAATATCTTCCTAAATTTATATTTATTATAGATCATAAAAGTAAATAAAACTAACTCTAATTAAATAAAAAAACTAGTATTAATATAAAATGAAAACAAAAGTCAGTTTATTATTATTATATTTTTATATATTATTATTATTTTTAATCTAAAAAAAAACTAAATTATTTTTATTACAATTAAAATCTTTATTATATAAATAACACTAAACCTATTTAAATTAGACTAATAACTCATCTTAAGTTATATATATTTTTATAAAATAAGAACAGAAATTATTTTTTGAAAACTAAAACTAAATCAGTTTTTAAAAGCAAAATTAGTTTATAGACAAAAAATTAGTTTAATTTACTAAAAAGAACAAACTAAAATGTGAAATAAAAACTCATTAGGATAAAATTAATCCCAGTTCTTGCTATTGACAGAATAAAACAACACGCTCCTTCTCGGTCTCTCTCGCCTTCCTCAGAAAACCACGATCTCACCGTGTTCGCTCTCATCCTCATGCAGACCCGTCTATGGCCGCCGCTCATCTCGTAGGTCTCTCGCGATCCTCACAGTTCGCTCTCGGTCCCGTCGCTTCTCTCACGATCCTCACCGTTCGCTCTCGGTCCGGTCGCTTCTCTCACGATCCTCACCGTTCGCTCGCACGCGATTCGGCCACGGCCGCCGCTCACCTTGCCGTCCCTCACCGATCCTCTCATCTCTCGTGGTTGATTTCACTGTGTGCATGTTTGTAATTTGGCCGATTGATGCGTTTGTGTTTTTAGGCTTGAAAATGGAAAGGGAATGCGAAGCCCTAAGTTTACGAGCAGATGATTATGATGCTGATGCAATACCGAAAACATAAAGTTGGAGAAAAGGAGAAGGATGGCGACACAGTGTTCGCAACCTCCTCCTTCCTCTGCGAATCGGGTACTACCTTTCGAATCTTTGCTTTCTGGCTATTTTCGAATTTCTGAAGGGTTTCTTTTCGGAAAATGATGATGATTTCTTTCTAGAAGGGTATTGTTACGTGTTTTGTTTCTGGTTTTTGGCTTGCGATATTTAGTATGAGGTTAGGGTTTGGTTCCTGACGAATTCGGCTAGGGTTTCTTGCTTGTGAACAGTTGCCTCCTTATGTTATAAACTTGAATGTTTATATACCCAGAACTTAGGGTTTTGTTATTCGATCTCTTTTGAAAACAAGGCTTTGTTTGTGATGGGCTTGCATCAATTTGTATTGGTGATAGTTTAATGTTTGATCTTTGTTTAATTGTTATCAATTCGATATTTGGTGCTTTGTGCATTAAAGTTATTTGTTTTGATATCTTTGGTGTTGGATCTTTGTTTATGGTAAAACTTGCCGAAAAGGTGTATACCCTTGCTATAAGGTTACAATCTTGTCCCAAACGCTTTGAGCCTTTTCCTCATCTTCTTTCCACACCTCCTGTTGTGAACCAAGGGTACACCCTTGAGGATTTGCAATAGTGAGTTTTCATGGCCAATGATTTGCATATGAGGCCCCGATTTTGAACGATCGAAACCTTTACACAACCTGATTCCGGAAAGAAAATCCTAATGATGAGATAGAAATTGTGTATTGTCTTGTATTGTTACTGCTGTCCATTTATTGCTAACCAAGTTTTTTCGTTGTTTCATGAACCTGAGAAACGCTACGAGCTCGGAAAAACGATAAAGGGAAGCTTGGAGGAATGGAAGGCTTGAAGATAGAGCAAGGATGTAGAAAGGAAAGCAACAAAGACTTTCATTAGAATACAATAGGATTTGGACATAGAAGAAGAAATTTGCTTGTATTTTGAATTCAAAGTCATAGCTTATATTTGTATTCTTGAAGAATTTGTATCAAAAGTTTGAATCTTGTAATCAACACATATATTCAAATTGACATTGTAAACTTTGATGGTTCATGTAGAAATGGTACAAACCGAAGTTAAACGAATGTTGAATTTGGAAGTTGATTTCACTTGTGAACGGGCATTCTTCGAATGTCCTTTTGTATTCGAACAAGATTTTTGAAACTTGAATGACCAAAAGAAGTTGAATATTGAATGAAACTTGTTTGGCTTTTGGATTAGAACTTGTATTCGAAAATTTGATAAGTTGTAAAACCATGTACCCATTCTTGTACTCTTGTAAAACCTTAGAGTAATTCAACGCTCTTGAAATTTTATGAACACAAGATTCGGTAGTTATGCATCGACATGAGATTTAGTTCCAAATCCTTGAATACTACTAATGTGACCTTCAATGTTGTAGCATTTTGTGCATGGAAGTTGAAAATTCATGACGAATCAAACATTCCAACAAATTTGTCATAAACCAAAATTACTTTGGTTAGAACGATACTAAGTCGGAATGTTAATTTAAAATATGCGCCTAAATCCAAATCAATCCACCATTCCCATCCGTATTCATGAATCAAACGCGTAGTAACGTGATTGTTGCACTTTAGATTCTTGGGAAAAATTGCCATGTATGATCTTGATTCATGTTCTAAAAAAGAATGAGGTCTTAAGAGAACTATGAGTGGAATTTGAATATGTATTCAATTTTCTAAATCCTCCTTCGAACTCAATAATGCACATTATAAAAGCTTTGAACTTGTGATCAAAAATCTCGGAATCCAAGTTATCTTGTAATTACATTAATCCCATTTGAATTTCCCGGCCACAAAGTTTCCATTTTTATCCATTCTCGTAGAAATTCGGAGCCTTTTGCTTCTTGAGACAAGAATTGAAACTCTAAGTTTCAAAATGAAATTCTTGATCAAAAACCTCAGTCAACTTGTCGCTTTCATGATTCTTTTAAGAATTGAGCAATAGATTCCACTTGAAATTAATGGAATTATCACCGCGTTTCCAAATTGAACCATTCAGTAGTGGAGTAAGATTCGGAACCAAACGAATTCCAAAAGGAAGCTTCTAGTTTTTTTCATAGAATGCCCCGAATCTTGTGAGCGATAAACGCGACAGGAAAAGATCTCAACATGCGGTAGTTTGATGTTCGTAAATCTTGTAAACAAGTCCTCTGGATGAATATCTTCACATACATCAACTATTGCCAAGAATGAACACAGTCGACGAGCAAGCCAAACGTACTAGAACTTGTATTGTTGATCAATAAATGGATAATCATAATCCACCCTTCTACATCTTGAACAATGAACTCGAAACAACAGCAAAACCCAAACTCATGATGAATTGATCTCCTGAATCAGGAGGTAATGACATTCAAACTAAACAGACCTCCGCAACTTCATCAAGAACAGACCGTTCAATTCAACAATCGACCATCAAGCCCCGAAAATCCATAGATACGAACGGATAAGATTCAACATTAAACCTCGTCGTTTTCAAACATCCCAGACTGGTGGAAAGCACCATGTCTTTTCTGCTCCACGGAAAATCTTTGGGAATCCACTCCAATCCGTAACCATAGACCCAGTGATATGAATGCATGTGAGTGTTATGATAAATGCGAAGCCTAAACCAGATAAAACCGAGATAGGAGGGCAAATTTTGGGGTGCAACAATAACACATTCGAAATTATTGCTCTTTTGCCATCTTTCCTCATGATCATAACATCTCCAAATCCTTCAGCTGCTAGAGTATTGTCATTTGCAAATTTCACCATGTTCTTCATTGAGGGCTTTAGATTAACAAACCAATCTTTCCTTCCAGACATGTGTGATGAGCATCCTGAATCCAAGTACCATTGACCCTTGAATTTTTCTTCATCTCTTGTTGTGACCATCAACACCATCTCTTCTTATTCACAGTTAGAGAACTTTGCATCACTTTCTTTTGCCTTTCGCTTCTCTGGATAATCACTCGAATAATGACCATACTTTTGACAATTGTAACATTGAATGTGACTTTTATCAGGTTTTTGACCACCACTTCTTCCTCTATTTGCACCACCACCTCTTTAGTTGCCCTGGTATGGTCTTCTATGATTCAAAATGTTTCCTTCGTTCTGGTTTCCTCTTCCAGTCGAATTGTTGTAGCCACCTCTACCTTTGTCGAACCACTTTCTGTTTCCTTTGGTTTCTTTTGCTGAATTTTCCTGCAGCTCTTTCATTCATCCTTTGTTCATGAGATTAAAACGTCCCTTGAAGCTCTTCCTTTGTCAATTTCAACAAATTTTTCCCTTCTTCGATAGCCACCACCATGTGGTCAAACTTGGGAGCCAAAGATCTCAAAATATTCGAAACAACAGCCATTGTTGTTAATGCTTCTCCACATATCTTGATTTGATTCACTAGTTTTGTAACCCTAGTGAAGAAATCAGATATGCTTTCATTGTCTTTCATCTGAAGCAATTCATATTTTCTATTGTGATTTTGTAACCTCACCTCTTTCACCTTTTCTGCGCCTCCAAAATATTTCTCAAGAATATCCAAAGCTTCTTTTGTAGATTCTGTATCACTAACCTTTTCGAAGTTGTCTGGGCTGAGACATTGATGAATTATAAAGAGAGTTTTATAACTCTTCTTCTCTAATTCTGTGTGTTCTTGATTTTCTTCTTCTGAAGCGTCTTATTCAAGCTCTTTTACTCCATCCTTTACAAGATCCCATAGACCTTGACAACTGAATAAAACCTTCATCTGCTTGCACTAACTCTCATAGTTATCTACTTTCAGAATTAGAAGACTTGCTGGATAATTCGCATTCCCGTAGCCCACTACCATCGTGAATTCTTCTTCTATGATCGTTCTTGATTATTCTTCCCTTGAATCCATCAACCGGATCTCTTGATACCAAATGTTGGAAATCCACCAAAACCTATGATGAATTTCTACCAATCTTGATGAACAAGATTGATATCACTACACAATGATAATGAACAAAAGACATTGGTAACAATGATGAAAGTGATAAGAGTGATGAAAACAAAAATCGCGTGTCTGAAGAGGAAGAAGCGGATTATCAGGATGGACAATATTCCCTTATTGATGGAAAGTACAAACAGCTTAAAGATCGTTTGAATGCTATGGAAAACCAGAAGGTGTCAGGGCTGGATTTTGAAGATTTGGGATTTTGGTTCTAGGAGTTGTTATTCCTCACAAGTTCAAAGTTCCCTCTTTTGCAAAATATGACGATATTTCTTGCCCAAAGCTTCACCTGAGGTCCTATGTCTGGAAGATTCAACCACACACTGCTGACAAGAATTTGTGGATACATTTCTGTCAAGAGAGTTTGTCTGGGGCTCAATTAGAATGGTATTATTATCTTGAAAACACTCATATTCATACATGGAATGATCTGGCGAAAGCTTTTTATAAGCAATATCAGTACAACGCTAAACTGGCACTAACCCGGATGCAGTTACAAAGCATGCCTATGGGCTATGCTAAAAGTTTTAAAGAATACACTCATAAATGGAGAGATCTAGCAGGAAGAGTTCAACCTCCCTTGTATGACAAGGAATTGGTTGACATGTTTATGGGTACGTTGATAGGTCTATTCTTTAATCATCTGATTGGAAGATCTTCGATCGGGTTCATCGAGTTGATATTAATGGGAGAGCGTATGGAAACTGGAATTAAAAATGGAAAAATTTAGGTAACTACATCTTCAAGTACTGCAAAGAAGTCCTTTAAGGGAAAAGGAAGCCAATGTTGTGTATGGCTAAAATGGTCGTGGTAAAGATGATCGCCACCAATTTATGGGTGTTGTAATGATCTCCAATCCTGCACCAGCGTAACAACCAGATAATCAGCATAGGCAGGTTGCACCCAGGAGACAGTTCACAAAGATCAATATGTCGTTGTCTCAAGCATTGCAAATCATGTTGAAGGCATAGCTAATTACCTTGAAGGATCCTCCTCGGAACCCCAATACTTCCGCTCCTAGATACAATCCCAATGCAAGGTGTGTATACCATTCTAACAGTCCTGAACATGATACGAATGTCTGTTAGGCTCTAAAGAACAAAATTCAAGATATGATCGACTCTAAGGAGATTGAATTTGACCCTCACGAACTCCAAATGTGATTACCGCACCTATGCCTAATCACGACAAAAGTGTCAATACTATTGAAGATGATTCCTATGTTTTTGCTATGAGTGACTTAACCACTACCTTGGTGACTGTTAAGAAGAATCTGTTGCAAGCCGCGTTATTTTTGAGTTGTGTTGAAAATTGATACCATTGTGCGTCCCAATCCAACGATCGCGTGTGGCTGAAAAAAGGTATTAAGCGTTTGATGGACAACCGAGATTTTTTTTGGAGAAGATCCCTTATGTGGAGTGTGTGTGTGAAGATGTGTGTTCACGTTAAAAAGTGACGCGCAAGGGAATCGAATCTGAATTCGAATTCTCTGGCTCGAAACGATTTACTCTTTTGATTTGTTTATAAAGATGCCGCGAGCATCAAGCTTTATTATTTCCAACACAAGAAAAAATGATATGAAAAAGGGGAAAGCTGCAATACCCTCAATTGATATGATATGCATTACAACTAGCGCGAACTAGACGCAACGCATTGGGGAGATTCTGGGCAAGGGGGTTTGTTATATAAAGGGAAGAAATGTGGTACCCTAAATATATATAGTTATCTATTGCTTTATATATGAATAGTTTGATATGTTTGTGTGTTTTAATTTGCTATTCTATTCTTGGGAAAGTTTCTCCTTTGAATTTTAAGAAGGGTAGATTATGTGGGATCCTAGGTTTTGTTATTATTGTGCTCACAAAGATCATTGGGATCTTCTGCATACATATCCCTTAATGGGAATCAGAGCATTTGTAGCTCGGATCTAAAGGGAGCTATGGTTTTGTTTGATTTGAGGGAGAAATAAGTATGCTCGCCAAGGATGAGACCTTGTGCCTACGTATTCTCAAAGGGAGGTTGAGAAAGTCAGAGCAATCGTAGTTCCCACTTATGCTAGTGGAAGCAACGGGAGTTATTAAGAAAAATGTATCTTAATGAAGGGTTGATTGATTGAAAAATGTAAAATGAAAAATGTATCGTAGTTCCCACTCATCTTAATGAAAAATGTATCTAATCTATTTCATCACATACATTTTGAAGGGTTGATTGATTGAATCTTTCATCGTAAGTATTAGGTGTTTTTCTTGAGTGTACAAGCGTTACCACTTACGAGTTTAAGAAAGATGTTTGAAAAGATGATTGAATCTTTAATTGTAAGCATTGGGTGTTTTGCTTGAGTGTACAAGCGTTACCACTTACATATTAAAAGATGTTTTTGTTTGAAAAAAAAAGAGTTTTTTGAAAAGTATTTGATTGTATGTGATGTGATAGATGAGATATTTCTTCCATAGAGATGATAAATGTCTAAATCTCAAGGAGAAATTGATTGGATTAGGGGGATGCTTTTAAGAAGCCCGTGGGTCCTTGTATTGTTAGCCCAAGAGAAGGCATTCCGAGGGTCATCGAAGGTCCTTGTATGAAGCTCAAGAGGAAGCTATAGGGTATGAATGGCTTTTGCTTTAAGAGTGGTTTCATCGGGAAACCATCCTCTTAGGATTCAAGAGTGATTTCACCGGGAAATCATACTCTCAGGGTTCTATCGTAGCACGGGTGATTCTTTGTATTGGAAGCCCAATAGGAATTTTCTCTTTCTTCCCAAGAGAGGCTAAACTCTGGAGTTCTTTTGATGAAGCCCAAGAGGAGTGTTGTCTTGAAAGCTAAACTAAATGAGTTTTCTTATATGAAGCCTAAGAGGAGGCTAACTCAATAAATGAGTTATCTTGTACAAAGCCCAAGAGGAGGCTAAAGGGAACCTATTTGTTAGGCTAATTGTTATGTTATAACCAGGATGTGTATTCACGAGTTTATGAAAGAAATATATAAACAAGTGTATAAAGCGAGCAATTAAATGTTTGAAATTTATGTACAAGGAAATGAATATGTACATAGGAGGGTTGGGACTTACACCGTGAGGGAGGCCCATTGGTTTAAAAGCAGTTTCACCGGGAATAATGCTTCTCTTAATACCAATGGAATTGGTGTATAAACAAACGAATGAAAACAAACGAAAGAAGTTTGTTTATGCTTGAATATTTACAAAGATGATTGGATATGTACAAGAAATTGAATATGTACATAAAAAGGATTGGGACTTACACCGTGAGGGAGACCCATGATCAATTAAGAAATTTGAGGAAAAAACTGGTTCGGTTTTATCTTCAAATCGAGTCGATCATGGAAAAAGGTGTGTAAGTTTGTTGAAATATTTTTGAAAAGGTTTTAAAAATGATTTTGAAAAGTGAAATATATTCACAAGAAGTTTTGAAAAGATTTAGTTTTGAAAGTTTGAAAGAAAACATTTCTGAAAAGTATTAAGAAATACTTAAAATGTTTCATTTTTTGACTTAATAAAAATATAATCAAAAGAAAATATTTTTTGGATTTTTTTTGACATAATCATAAAATAGGTATATTAAATGACAAGTGTGCAAAAAATCATCTCAAAATGAGAAGTTTTGATTGGTTTTTGAAAAGTTTGAAGTTTGATAGAAAATGTGAAGAAAACAAGAGTTTTTTGGTCCTAAGGAGGTTTGAACCTTGGACATTTGGCTTAGAAATGAAGATTTTCCATTGAGCCATTTTCTTGACTTGTCATTTAATTACCTTGCTTAGAAGGAGTTTTGAAAAGAAAGAAAGTATTGAAAAAAAGTCCAGAAGTTGGTCTTGCTTCTAGGGGTAGAAGCATTAGAAGCTTGAAGCTTCTAGAGATGGAAGTACTAGAAGTACTTCTGGAGAGAGTGTAAATGAAGAGCTTCTAAGGGTAGAAGCTTCAGAAGCACTTCTGGAGGCTGAGCCTCAGAAGGACTTCTGGAGAAACAAGCTTCAAAAGCTTGTTATTTCTTTTTGTTAAAAAAAAGGTTCCAAGGGGATTCGAACCCTAGACCTTGAGAAGGAGGAAGTTTTTAAGGCGTGCTGGCTTTACCACTGGGGTGGCTATACATCCATTGTTTTAACTTAAACTATAAATATATATTTTAAGTCCAGCTTCAGAAATTGAAAATTAACTTCATCTTCTTCGCTGAGCAGCGCGCAAACATGGCCATGGCTGGGATTCGAATTTCTTCATTTCTTGATCAATTTTAAAAGTTCAAAATACAATTATGTTTAGATTTTCATCACGATTCTGAACATGTATCTTGTTAAAATTATTAATCAAAGAAGAACACGAATTTTAACAATCCCAATTTAAACCCTAACTGAAAAATGATTAATTCTTTGAACACAGTTGATTTTAGTTTAAATTAAGGATCCAGATAGCTTTAGTGATTGGATATCTACATTTTCCTTTTCAATTTTAAAGCTGAAAACGCATGTATGGAGGTATCAAAGTTTGAAAAAACTCACCTCTTGGTATGAAATACCAGTTCGAGCTGGGCAACTTCCAGGTGCAAAGTAAGGATTGTTTTAGCTTCCCTGAACCTCACTGAGTGTGTTCCTACTCTTAGTTTGTCCTGAAGATGGCTGGAACTTTCTGACCAAGTCAAGTTGCAAGTTGCTTAATTTGAAAATGGAAGATGGTGATGGAGTTGTTCCAGAACTTGTTTAAGTGTATGGACAGTCTCTATATGTTGTATAGGATGTGTTTGAAGTGAGAAATCAAGGCTAGCACGAGTAGTTTTCTAGTTTGGGAGTTTTGGCTCAAAGCTTGCACAAATGGAGTTTTGTGTAGAAAACTGTTTCTTAGCTTGTTTCTTGATGGTTTTAAGTTTTAAAATACTTCTAAATGATGTTTAGAACATGTTAGAAACTTAAGTTTGCTCAGATTTTGCAAGGTTTGAAGATTGCAAAATTTTCCCTCTTTGAACTTTGAAACTTGGAGTTTAAGAAAGAAAGAAGGAAAGCTTGATTATGATAGCTTTGGTGTAGTTTGAAAATGAAGAAATGACCTCTATTTATAGGCCAAGAAATCTGAATGACAAGGCATGGCTATCATTGAGAGGGCTTTGGAACTTGCTTAAGTGGTAAGAAGGAATCTTTTGCATTTAATGCAAAAGTTACTTTCTAACCATGGTTAGAAATTTCTCTTTGATTCAATCCTCTTCTCAATCATGCAAAACTGATATTTACCAGTTATAATCTATCCCTAGCTGATGACAAGGCTTCTAGAAGGGAGATTTATGAAAAATGACTTATAATCTTGAAGCATGAACTTGGAATTCCATGGTTTTGGAGCTCTATGTTTCAAAATCAAAAGCATAGCTAGACAAAGTGTTTTTGCAAGTTCTTGGACATTTTGGAAATCTTGTAACAAGAGCTACAACTTTCATGTTTTGAGTTTTTTCTGAATCCAAATGGATCGAGCTGAAAAATGGTCATGAAAGTGAGGAAAACCCATGTTTCTTAACACTTGAAAATTTTTCTAAGTGTTAGAAAAAATTCAAATCTTGACTTTTTGTTGACTTTTTCACATTTCTTGATTTTTTATGATCATGATGGATTATTTGAAATGTTTTTATGATGGAAAAAGTTTAGTCTTGAAAAAGTTGACCAAAAGTCAAAGTTTGACTTTTTTGAGCAGATGAAATTTTCATCAGATGGTTCGGAATTTGTTTGATGAAGAAACATGGACTTTTGCAATGTTTTGAATCAAGAAATCAGGTCAAGATGTTGAATTGAAGATGTTAAGATCAATCTTCAAGAAAATAGGTCATCCATTGAGCAGAAAGTCAATGATTCACTATCTTCGATCAAAACCCTAATTGGTCGATTCATGGTAGATCATGAGAAAAAGTTGGGAATCTGAAGATCAAATGTTGATGATTGATTAAGATAGATCAATTGAGGTGAGTGGAAACTCAAACCATAATTGATTATATCTTGAACATATGAAATTTTGAAGAAATCCTAATTTTGTCTTCTAGAAACCACGCACGATCTATTCTGTTCTAAAACTGTTAGTGATGCAGTGATGCATATGTAAGGTGGTATCATAGGTCAAAAATTGGGGTATGAAAATGTGTCTCGAGGCCCGAGACTTGAAGATGTGGTTGTAATTACCACTTTCAGTACTCCTATAAGGATCATCTCTAAAGGTCCTGTGAAGATTACTCATGAACCTAGAATTGCCCCTTTGATTATTACCGCACCTGGGCCAGTTCAATATTCTTGTAATAAGGCCATCCCTTGGAATTATGGAGCTAATGTCTACTACCATGGCGTCAAGCAAGAACCATTGGCTTTCGAAGATGAAAATACTGAACTCAACATCGGTAACATTGTTGGGACTAGTAAGATCATAAGGACTAGAAAGATCTACTCTCCAGAGATTGCTCCACTAGTTCATATCCGTGCTACTGAGTCAACTAGTGAGACTCAGGGCAAAGAAAATATGGTTGAGCCTGCTCAGACAGGGGTGCCAAAATAAGTTGTTAAAGATACCTCTAAGCAAGAGGTAGAGGAAATATTAAAGATCATCTGCTAAAATGACTACAATGTTGTTGAATAGTTGGGGAAGACCCCCTCCAAAATATCTATGTTAGCTCTATTGTTGTGCTCTGAAGCCCATGCTCAGGCTTTGGTGAAGTTTCTAAAATATGCTCATGTACCACAAGAAACTTCTGCTGATCAATTCGAAAACTATGTTGCTAGTCTGATAGTGAATAATGGGCTAGGTTTCTCTGATGTTGGCTTGACCCCCGCAAGACGGAACCACAAGAAGGCCTTGCATGTCTCTATTGAGTGCAGAGGCACCATTTTAGCTCATGTGTTGGTGGATACAGGTTCTTCGTTGAATGTCTTGCCGAAAGGTGCGCTAGACAAACTTGACTACGAAGGGCTAGTGCTGAAACCCAGTGATATTGTGGTGGGAGCCTTTGATGCTTCGAAGATAATGGTGCTTGGAGAGCTTGATATCCGATTAAAGTGGGTTCTCAGGTTTTTGACTCTACCTTCTATGTGATGGACATCCACCCAACCTATTCTTGTCTTCTTGGACGCCTTTGGATTCATGGGACAAATGCTGTTACTTTTACTCTACACTAGAAGTTGAAGTATCCGGTCAAAGGGAAAATTGTTACAGGCAATGAAGAGGAAGAATATATGGTAAGTCACTTACACTCCTTCAGATATGCTGATATGGATGGAGAATTCATCGATATTCCTTGTCATACTTTAGAAGTAGTTCCTCGAACAATTCCTGTAGCTAAAGTTGCTCCCACCATTCCTAAAATTATCAGGATTCCACCAAAGATGGCTTCTCTAATAGACGCAATGGTTGTGATAGAAGGCAGTGGGTGCACTATTTGGGGCCAGCTTCCTGATATTCCTTACAATTTTAACAAGTTTGGTTTGGGTTTTACTGTAGAAGCTCAAAAGGCTGTTCGTCATGCTCGTGCTAGAAGATCGCCATTCCGCGTTAACAAAAACAGCGTCAATTCTATAGAAGACGTTGGCAATGATTATGACATAGACAGTTGGATCTTCCCCACTACCGAAAATGGGCTCAAAAATTGGAGGGCTAAATAATTTATACCAATATCCTTTAGTCAGGAGTAAATGCTTTTTTCTGTTTTCTTGCTATTAAGTTTTCAGATTTGTAATTCTAAACAATAACCTTAAGTCTTGTGCCTTACCCGGAGCACAATGGTTTATTTGTTAGGGTGTTATTTATCATTCTCATATTTTAATTTAATAAATCATTGGATGTTTGCATTCAAATTTTGTGCTCTTTGTCTTTCTTTATTGCTTTCAAACTAGCTATGTGTTCTTACATAAACCCATATAATAAACTACAGATCCACGTCCACTCTGGATCCTATTGATGACACTTATGCTATTGCTAATTATGACTTCGAAAAACCGATCTACCAAGCCGATGACGAAGGTGAGGAAAATTGTGAAGTACCAGGAGAGCGTGATAGATTGTTATAGCAAGAAGAAAGAGTCATACAACCACATGAAAGGTTAATCCAAATGTTACTTGACTATGTTGATATTTTTGCTTGGTCTTATGAAGACATGTTAGGGCTTGATACTGATATTGTGGTTCACCATTTACCAATGAGGGATGGTTGTCTTCCTATAAAGCAGAAAGTTCGTCGGATGCGTCCCGAGATGTCTAAGAAAATCAAGCCTAAAGTCATGAAGCAATTTAATGCAAGTTTCTTAGAGGTTACTTCCTATCCTTAGTGGGTTGCAAATGTGATACAGATACCATATAAAGAAGGTAAGGTGTGTATGTGTGTAGACTACAGGGGTATGAATAGGGCGAGCCCTATGGATGACTTTTCGCTTCCACATATTAATGTTCTGGTTGACAACACCGCTCAACACAAAATATTTTCCTTCATAGATGGTTTCACTGGGTATAACTAGATCTAGATGGCACCCGAAGACATGGAGAAGACTACTTTCATCACACAGTGGGGAAATTTCTATTACAAAGGTTATGCCTTTTGGTTTGAACAATGTGTTGTACCCCAATTTCCCCCCCTAAGATTCTCTGATACTTCATACAATTGCATTGCACAAAGATCACAAGTTGGTTCTCTCTCTCTCATCTCTAGGGTTTGCCTTTGGGAGATCACCAAGCACCTTGTAGAGTTGACTATTTTTTGTGTATTATGATTGATATTGGATTAACCATGATATGTATCTGTAATACGGTGAACTGACTTTTTTAGGATTTTTGTATCCAAATGTGCGGATAGCAAGAGTCGCCACCGACTTTTATTTTTATCCAATTAAGGGAAGGTAAAAGTACAGAAAAAGACCTTCGCTAGATTCTGAGTACGGGAGAATGGTTATGAAAAGGGAAGGTATTAGCACCCCTTTCCATCCGTAGTTATCTACGGGCTCTTAGTTGCTCTTAGATCACTTAAAAAATTTGTGCTTTCTGTGTGTTTGAAAAATGTTTTGAAAGACATTTCGCTTTGACTTTGTAATGATTCATGTAGGAATGTATACAAAGTGTTCGGAAATGTTTCGTTTTGAAAAGAGTTTGAACTTTGAAAAAGTGTGAGGTGTGAAAAGTATTTGATTTGAGCAAGCAACTAGGAGACTTATTACCCACTCAGAATTTTGGTCGTTTTCGTATTTTACATTCCTTTAGAATAGCGCTAGCCGTACCATTAGTTAATAGGTAGCTCCATTCGTTGGATGTAATCGGGACAATCGAAGGGACATCGGATGGTCATTGAAGGCAACTTGTAGGAAGTATCCTAGCACATTCGAAGGGACTATCATCATTTTTCGTAGGCGACAATCGAGGGTCAAGATCATGTATTCGGAGGCGACATCGTGGGTCTATGATCTTTGTATCGAAGGGACTATGATGATTTGATTGGAAGGCAACGGTGCTAGAATACCTCTACGTTCGAGGGACATGACCATTTTGAATTCGTAAGGCAACGAGAGAGAATTACCCTAAGGGGTGCATGTGTGAAAAAGTGTGTCAAATTCAGAATATATTATCTTGAAGATTAGTGTGAGCTATGTCCAATTATAATCTTGCCATACACGCCTAATTACTAGCAATTGATAAGAGCGCGGAAAGTAAAATGCGGAATGTAAAGGTGCGGAAATGTAAATCTACGCTATTACATGGCTTTGGGGCAGATACATAATTTAAGATACGGAAAGTAAAAGTCCTAAATTAAACTATTACAACCCATGAGCAATTACATTATTGGAAAAATAGAAAATAGTAAAAGAAACCATCGAAAGAAACCGTCAAAATCGGGATAACCTGTGAAAAGATGAGAAAATCGGAAAATATGATGAAATCGGATAAGAGGAAAATGTTAGTAAAAATGCGAATTTTAATATGGAAAAATTACTACATGCTGGAAATAAGATAAATAGATTATAATAATTTTTTTGGAATTTTTGGAAAAGATTTAATAATTAAAATGCAATTTATAATGGTTTAAATGCTAAAATAAAAATAAAATAAATATGCATGCAAAAATTATATTTTTTAATTTATTAACTTAAATAAACATTTTTGTGAAAATAATGTAAAAAGAAAAAATGTTTTTGGTGTTTTTAAGATGCAGAATAAAAATATAGAAAACAATTAAAATATGATGGAAATATTAAATTAAACAAAAATATGAAGAAATAATGAGTTCTGGAAAAAGAAAGGCAAAACTGGTCCCTGGAGGGATCGAACCCACGCCATGGACTTCAAACTTCCAAATCCAAAGCGCTGACCAACTGAGCCAGACACGTCAACTGTTTGGAAACGGACTGAGTGGGTTTTACACGCGTCGCCGTCTCTCTCGCCACGAACTCGCGCCAACCATCGTCTTCTCCAATTCAAACATTTGAAAGTTAGCGTCGGCTTTCCATGGACGCTACATTCCTGGCTAAAACACAAAATGCAATACACATAATATAAATTAATTTTGAAACCATGGTTCGATTCAGGAACTCAATCCGAATTCACTGGTACCGGTCTCGTTGGCCAATCTTTCTTGTATAAGGAAACCCTAAAACGAACACATAAACCCTAATCATGGTAGTACACGATTTCGGCCATAGAAATCCAATTAAAGTGCCAGAAAGTTTGTAAGCTTCTCACTAAATACAAAAACACAATCAAAACAAGTTAATAATGCATGAATATGAGAAATCGAAATTTGAAAATTCAAGAACAAACCAAATTCGGTTTTCACGATTCTTGATGGTTTTTGGCAAAGTGAAGGTCTGGATCGATTGTAGAGATGCCAAGGAATGTGTTTGACACCTTAGAATGGACTGAAAACGGCTGGAATAAGGATTGCTATTGGCTTGAAGGTCACGAATTTTTGACTTTAGGTTAGGGTTGCTGGAGCAATTCTTCTGTTCTCTTGCAATTGGAATGCATTGTATATTTATAGTAGAAGGATTTGGCATTGTTTTTGGTAAGAATCAATCACCATTCAAAGCAAATCAAATTTGATTTTTGCATAAAATCAAATTTTCAAAACTTGAATAAATTCCAATCCAATCTTGCCAATTTGATCAAATTTCGAAATTGTTGGCTTTTAATGAGTTGATTGGATCACAAGAAAGCAAATAAAATCAATCTTCCAATTAATTTTGATTTTATAATTTATTTTAAGATTTAATTTGCATTTAAATGAATAACTTACAAATTAAATAGAAAAATAAATCAAAAATTCGTGGCATTGGGCTTGGATATTCCTAATTGCATGAGGAACAAGTTAGGATGAAGAAAAAATAGGCCCATTTGCAAAAGATTTGATTTTTTGAAGTAAATCTCTTTGTGCATTCTTCCAAAATTGCCCAACTTGTGAATGGTGTATCTTGCTCAATTTTCCACATTTTTGAGAGTTCTTGGACTTTTTGGAAAGCTCTAGGAGTCCTCTAAACAATGTCTTTGGTTTCACTTCAATTGGAGTTACCATGCTCAATATATGTTCAAAACAAAAAGTTGACTTTTTGTTGACTTTGAAAAGGACCTGTAATGTTTTGAGCTATACCTCTCAAATGAAGCATTTTTTGGACATTCTTGTGAGACATGAAGTTGTAGAGCATTGAATTTCCTTCAAAACAAGAGGTGGTGGAAAAATTTCTGAGAAAGTATGAGAAAGTTATGATCAGTCAAAGTTCAGTTGACTTTGCACCTAGAAACCCTAATTTAGAAAGTTTGACTTTTGAGCAAATCTTGAGTTTTCTTGATGAATCATGATCAACCCTTGATCAAATGATGAATGTAACTTCAAAATGAGGATGTTGACCAAAAATCAGAAGTTTTGATGTATGTTGACCACATTGACTTTTGACCAATACTGGTGATTTTCACCATCGAGCAATTATCGAGGAAACTTGACTTGTGAAGCTTGAAACTTGACATGGAGAATCTTTGAAGCATATGAGGAAGCATGGAAACCATTGGAGGTGTTAGAAATCCATCTGGATCTGAGGAATGCCAAACCCTAGTTTGGGTTGATTGTATAGGAGAGTGTTCATCTGATCGGCTCTTGAGGAATCCTTGAGCATGGATGTATGGAATGTCTTGGGAAACATGAGGGCAAATTTTGGGGTATGACAGCTGCCCCTGTTCAATCTTCTTGTACTGGAAGGGATAGATTGGCACGCCTTGCCTTTCGTGACCTGGAGGTAGAAGATGATTGAACACTCGAGTACACCTGAAAATTTGCACTCGCCGTTGGTTGATAATGCGGGAATGGGCTTATAGATGCCATTTGGAGAGGTTGGAGACTTCGCTGGGGAATGAGTCGTACGCTAGACTCGAGACTGTTGTATAGGAGATGGGCTTAGGATGCCATCTGGAGGGATTGATGCTGGGGAGTGAGCCGTACGCTAGGCTCTGTAGACGTTTCTGAAAGGAGATGGGCTTAGGATGCCATCCGGGGGAGTCGTACGTTAGACTTCGCGCTTGCTTTTGAATGAAGCTATGGGCTCGTATTGATTTTTAACCAAATATGTAGCATTCTGAAAATGGAGAAATGTTGACAAGTAGTCGGAGATGGGCTTAAGATGCCATCCAAGGCAACTGAGTCGTACGCTAGACTCTCGTAGTTGCTGTTGATAATAAGAGAGGGTAAAACGTGGATATTTCTCTGTTGTGCATTGGGTGTTGATCCACTGCCTGTTATCGGAAGATAACTTGTGATCGTTCGGATAAGGTTTCCCGTCTGGCTTCGGGTATTAATCCTGGATCCGTTGTTGGAGAACAACGAGGTTGGTCGTTCAGATAGTTTTCCCGTCTGGTTTCGGGAATTAATCTTGGACCTGCTTGCGTTAGAAATGACTTTTACCTGTTTTGGAGAAAACAAGAGAAATTTTGATAGAATATTGTTAGTCTTATGCAAAACGTGATGCATGACGATGCGTATGGATGATATATGCACAAGTTATGATATTTATGAATAATGTATGAATGATGGATGCTGTGGTATTTCAAAACATATCCATCTTGAGGATGATGGGAATATCCCGCTTTGAGAATTTCTGACTTCTGCTTGGGGACGAGGTGGATCGGAAACTTTGAGAAGGAATATTGCTTTGAATTCTCCGATGCACTATCTGACCAAGTCTCGAGCCTAGATACCGTTGCGGATGGGAGGGACTAAGGAACACGATGCCAAAGATCTTGTTTCTGGACCCTGCTGGGGAAGATTCAGGAGGCGCTTCATTGGGGAGAGGTTAGGAGGCACTCTACCGGGGAATCTTTCGTATAGCTTGCTGAGGAGTAGTTGATGAACTGCCTGGAGGCCGGGTTGGAAAGATCTGGAGCCCGTCGAAATCTCGGGCTGGGGGAATAAAAATGTAAGTTTCCTCCGATGCACTATCTGACCCAGTCTCAAGTCTAAACACTGCTGCTGTCGGGGAAAGGGTTTTGTTGAAAGACATCCCGTTGAGGACAAATGTCTCTGCGGGAGATAAAGCTGCTGGCGATGATGAGTTTAACTATATGGCCTTGAAAAGGAATTCTGTACTCTGATGGGGAGAATTTGTAGGGATATTTCTGTGGGGGTTGTACTCTGCAGGGGAATGTATAGGTGACTTTCGTCGTCATCACAATTCCTGAAGCTTGTAGTAAGTACTCTTGTATGTTCACTTTTCGCATGTTTGCAAACAAGTTCTTATTGTCGGATGCGTATAATCATTAAAGCAGACGTTTGGACTTTATGCAGACAACAATAAACAAACATTGTAAAGAGAAAGAAACTTGCATTTATTTGAAAGGTGGCGTATGGCCAAGTAGTTTGTACAAAAGAAAAGTAAAAGGCTATGCGGAAACAATCTCGTTAAGTTCCAACTATGCTAGTACTCATATATATCAACTATCTCATCTCCTTGCTGTCAGTAGAAAGTGATTGAATTGATCTTCGCCATTTGAACTTGAATGCTGACGGTAGTATTCTGAAGATAGGTGATCTGGACGAGACATAGTCGTACGCTTAAATCCCTAACTTTTGCCTAGACCGCCCTTTCGGGTTTTCAGTCTACCGGGATACCCTTTTGCCCAAGCCGCCTTTTCGGTTTCGACTTGCGGTGTACATATTTTGTATATATCCTTAACTTTTGCCCGAACCCTTTTGGTTCAGAGGATGCTTATTTACGCCTAGGTTCGTCGACCTAGCGGGTCTCTTTTATCGTAGTATTTTTGACTATGTCTGCGTTCACGGTGTGTGGAAGTCTTCACCATCCATGGTGCTAAGTATCATAGCTCAGGAAAATCATCTTGACTACAAATGGTCCCTCATAGGTGGGAGTCCATTTGCCCCTGGGATCACCTAGTGGAAGAATGATGCGCTTGACTACTAGATCACCGACTTGGTAAACCCGGTGCTTAACCTTCTTGTTAAATGCTCTGATCATTCGTTTCTGATAAATCTGTCCATGGCAGATGGATGCGAGTCGTTTCTCATCAATCAAATTAATCTGGTCAAGGCGCGTCTGTACCCAATCATCTTCATCTAGCTCTGCGTCCTGGAGGACTCTGGTTGGGGGTATCTGAACCTCAATGGGTAGGACGGCTTCCATACCGTACACGAGAGAGAAGGGGGTTGCCCCTGTTGATGTTCGTCTTGTGTCGATAACCATGAAGAGCAAATGGTAACATCTCATGCCAATCTTTGTAAGTCATCATTTTACGTATAATCTTCTTAATGTTCTTGTTGGCGGCTTCCGCCATTCATCTTAGGCCGATAAGGAGAAGAGTTGTGATGCTTGATCTTGAGCTGCGTGCGAGTTCGGTGATCATCTTGTTGTTGAGATTAGAGCCGTTATCGTGATAATCCTTTCGAGTGCCATACCGAGGATAAGATTATGTTTGATGAATCGAGCCACAACATTCTTGGTAATGATCTGACGAGGTACTTCTACCCACTTGGTGAAATAATCAATTGCCACAAGGATGAAGCGATGTCCATTGGAAGCTGGGCTTGATTCCTCAATCATATCAATGCCCCATTGCGAAAGGCCAAGGAGCTGTTAGGACATTAGTCTTGGAGGTACATGTACTTTGTCTGCGTCGTCGGCATTTGTGACAAGATCGAGCATAACGGTGACAATCGACTTCCATGGTGGACCAATAGTAACTTTGTTCTCGAATCTTCTTAGCCATCGCATGCCCTTTGGAGTGGGTACCAAATGCGCCGTGTAACTCTTCCATGATTCGTTCATTGTTTCGGTCTACAGTAGAGTAAGCCTGTCGTGGTTGCGCTTGTATAAGATGCCGTTCTTGAGGAAGAATTTGGATGCAAACCTTCTCATGAACTTCTTATCATTGACGGATGCCCTGCGGATATTCACGAGTCTCAAGATACCTCTTCACGTCGTAGTACCAAGGTTTCTCTTACGTGTCAAGCTCATAACAATCTGTTGGTTAGTCAAACTTCTCAATGATAATCAGGGGAGCCTCGTTGTCCCATCTAACCTTGAACATAGATGACATAGTAGCCAATGCGTCTGCCAACTGATTCTCTTCTCGTGGAATATGATCAAAAGTAATCTCTTTGAAGTAGGGGATCAAATTCAGAACATGCTCTCGATACGGAATGAGATGCGGATGCTTCGTATCCCACTCGCCTTTAATCTGACTGATCACTAAAGCTGAGTCTCCATACACTTGCAAGAACTTGATTCTTAAGTCAATAGCAGCTTTAATACCCATGATGCACGCTTCGTATTCGGCCATATTGTTGGTACAATCGAAACATAATCTGGCGGTGAAAGGCGTATGTCCGCCCGCAGGGGATGTAATGATGGCGCCAACGCCATTGCCAAGTGCGTTTGAGGCTCTATCAAAGACCATGGTCCATCGGGATCCTTGTTCAGGTCCTTCGTCTGGGCACAGTTCTTATGTCGATAACTAGTAAAACATCTTCATCCGGAAACTCGAGCGCATAGGCGGTAGTCATCTACGACGATGAGCCAAGTGATCGGCTACTACACTCCCTTTGATCGCTTTAAAGAAGTGTCTTGGATGTCATATTCGGTCAAGATCATTTGCCATCTTGCTATTCTTCGGAGAGCGGTTTCTCAAAGATGTATTTTATCGGATCCATTTTAGAAATCAACAAGGTAGTGTGAGTCAACATATCTTGTCTTAGCCGGCGAGCAGCCCAAACCAAAGCGTTGCAAGTTTTCTCATTGTGAGTATCTTGTTTCACGATCGGTAAACTTTTGCTAAGGTAGTATATTGCGTGCTCTTTTCGACCAGACTCGTCATGTTGCCCCAACACACACCCATTGAGTTCTCTAACACCAAGTACATGATGAGAGGTCTTCCTTTGGTAGGCGGCATCGGGATAGGAGGATTCATGGGTACTCCTTGATTTTGTCAAAGCGATCGGCAATCGTCATTCCATTCTACCACTTGATCTTTCTTTAGTAACTTGAAGATTGGCTCACAAGTAGCAGTTAGGTGTGCGATGAATCTGGCAATGTAGTTCAAACGGCCCAAGAAACCTCTGACTTCCTTCTCGATGCAGGGGCTGGCATCTCTTGTATAGCTTTAACCTTGGCGGGATCAACTTCAATACCTCACCGACAACAAACCCTAGGAGTTTACGGATCGACTCCAAAGTGCACTTGTTAGGATTAAGTCTCGATCAGCTTCTTCATCATCAAACAATTTACGCAAATGATCAAGGTGTTCTTCCTCGATGTCCGTGACCGAGCTATCATATCGTCGACATAGACCTCTATTTCGTGATGGATCATGTCATGAAATAGTGCTACCATGGCACGCTGATAAGTGGCGCCTGCGTTCTTCAACCCAAATGGCATAACCTTGTAGCGAAAGTACCCCATGTGTAACAAAAGTAGTCTTCTCCATGTCTTGGAGCCATTTTGATCGATTATGTAGGAGAAACCATCCATGAAGGAGAAAACCTTATCTTTGGCGGTATTGTCAACGAACATCAATATGAGGAAGTGGGAAATCATCTTTCGGACTTGCTTTGTTCGGATCTACGTAATCCACACACATTCGTACTTTGCCATCCTTCTTGGTGCGGTACTACGTTAGCGACCCAGGGATAAGAGGTGACGGCTAGAAAACCGGCGTTGAGCATTTCATAACCCGGCTTTGATTTTCTCGACATTTCCGGACGATACGACGAACCTTACATTTCTTGGAGAAAACCTTCTTTAGTTGGCAATCGATGAACCACAATATCAATGTCTAACCGGGCATGTCTTCGTATGACCAAGCAAAAACCTCAATGTAGTCTCGTAGCATCTGTACCAACCTTTCTTTAACACTTTGCTCTCAAGACCCGCTCCTATCTTGATCTCTTTTCATCTTCGTCGATACCCAATTCACAACCTCAACTTGCTCTTCGTGTGGTGTATAACTCGATCTTCATGCTAGTAATCGACAAGTTCTCCGGCACTTCACAATCTTTCTCACTTTCATCTTGGCTTGGTAGATCGGATTATCGAAGTCATATTTAGCACTAGCATAGGTTATTAGAGATTCGGAGTGATTCGGTGTATCACGTGGGTGTGTGTAAGAACACATAGCCTTTTGAAGGGGTGATAAAGTAAAGAAAGAAAGACACAATTGAATGCAAAAGTCCAACGAATTTATTGAATGAAAATATGCAAACGACAGATAATAACCCGCACAAACGAGCCATGATGCCCCGGGCAAGGCACCAGGCTTTTGAGTTTATTGCTTAAAGCATAGAAAATACGAAAAGCAAAACAAAACAAGAGCAATTACTCCTGTCTAAAGGAGATTGGTATAACGTCTTCGGTCTTCCAATTGCTGAGCCCACGACCTAGAGTTGGAAAGATCCAATTGCTGATGTCGAAGTCGTTATCGTCGTCTTCTATAGCATGGATTCCACTCTGACTGATGCGGAAGGGAAGTTGGCCGGGACGTTCGCGGCGTATCATCTTCTGACCTTTGATAGTGAAGCCTAAACCAGTCTTGTCAAACTTGAAAGGAAGATCAGGGAGCTGACCCCGAATAACACTACCACCCTCTTCAACTGCAGCTTGAGCATCTTTCAGGGAGGCCATCCTAGAAGGAGCTTGTGTAACCGGTGTGGAGAATCAGGGCATGACTCTGGGGATGTTTGAAAGCTTGTCTCGAAGAATTCACCCTCCATCTCGAGATATCGGAATGACTGTAGATGACTGACCATGTATTCTTCTTCACCACACACTATGACAACCTTCCCTTTCACTGGGTACTTCAACTTGATGCAGTAGAGTATGACCGCCCATGTATCAAGGGTCAAGTAGGCAAGAGTAAGTGGACGGATGTCCATGACAAAGAAAGTAGAATCAAAAGTCTGGGAACCGACTTTAATAGGCAGAATGAGCTCTCCAAGTACTGTTCGCTTAGAACCATCAAAAGCTCGCACAATAATGTCACTGGGTCTCAGAACCAACCCTTCGAAATCAAGTCGATCAAAAGCAGTCTTTGGAAGGATGTTCAGAGCAGAACCAGTATCCACCAACACATGAGATAATGTCACGCCCTTGCATTCAACAGAGACGTGCAAGGCTTTGTTGTGTTTCCTTCCGGCAGGAGTCAAATCAGCATCAGAGAAGCCTAGGCCGTTGTTGGCAGCCAGGCTAGCAATACAAACTTCAAACTGGTCAGTAGTAGTGTCTTGCGGCACGTGAGCATTCTTCAGAAACTTCACCAAGGCGTTAGCATGAGCCTCGGAGTACAAGAGCAGTGCAAGCATGGAGATCTTGGACGCAGTCTGTCCCAACTGTTCCACAACATTGTAATCACTCTTCTTGATAATCTTGAATTTCCTCCATTTCTTGTTTGGAGGTGTCTTGAACTTCCTTTGGTATACGGTTGAGCGGGATGAGTCCTTGGTTCTTTCCCTCTGGGGATGTGGGTTGAGTAGTGGAATCGAGTTGAGTCGCGGTGTCTTTGGAGGAGAGATATCTGGAGAGAATACCCTTCCAGTTCTGGTTACCTTGCTAGATCCGGTGATGTTGTCAATGTCAGGAATTGTAAGATCTTCAACAGTCAGAGGGTCTTGCTTGACGCCATGATAGTAAACATCAGATCCATAATCCCAAGGAATGGCCTTGAGGAATATGGGCTGGTCTTGGAGAAGTGATAATGAGGGTGCCACCTAGGCACGGGATCGCAGAGGAAATCCTTATGGTGTTAACATCGGATAGTCTTAGGAAGTCGTCACCCCATCCGGTTGCTTTAATATCTTCAATAGGAATCTTGTAACTTTCGGGAACGGAATACTTCACCATGTAATCATACTTTCCACTTGGCTGCCCCAAGGTATCCCACACAGATGGTTCGGTCTCATTCGTATTGTCAATCTTCAGCTTAGACATATCTTCACACAACTTCTGCACAGGTGGTTTCAGAAATAGTATCTCACGGTTATCCATCATGCACTGGACGCGTCTTCTCAACCAAGCACAACCATCAGCGCAGACGGGCACCAGCGACAATTCTCCGGGCATCCTGGATTGATACCGGCTTGCAGCAAGTTCTTCTTAATAGTCATCAGAGGAATGGTCAAGTCATCTATGTTGAAAACATAAGTATCATCACCAACAGCATTGGAACTCTTGTCATGGTTAGGCATAGGAGCGTTGATCACATTCGGAGTCTCGACAGGAGGATCAAATTCAATCTGCTTAGCTTCAATCATATCTTGAATCTTGTTCTTCAGAGCCCAACAGTTGTCGATCGTGGGCTATTGGAGTGATAAGCACACTTAGCATTAGGATTGTATTTCGGAGAGGAAGTTTTGACATTCTGAGGAGGATCCCTCAAAGTAATCAACTCTGCTTTCAACATGTGTTGCAAGGCTTGCGACAATGGCATGTTGATCTTCGTAAACTGTCTTCGTGGCGCATTCGCTCGGCGTTGTCTCGCGAGGTTGTCTTGATGTAGGATTGGAGATCGCCCCCACAGTTGAGCGGTCGGTCTTGGCTCGACTTTTCGACCATACACATTGGCTTCTTTCTTACCACCAAAGATCTCTTGACATTTGAAGATGACTCTACATGAATCTTTCCACTCTTGATACCAGCTTCAATACGCTCGCCTGTAAGTATCAGCTCGGTGAATCCGGCTGAGGAGTTCCCAATCAGATGATTGAAGAATGGACCTGACAATGTTCCCATAAACATGTCAACCAACTCCCTATTGGACAAGGGTGGTTGAACTCTGCCTGCTAGATCTCTCCATTTCTGAGCATACTCCTTGAACTTCTCATCGCGACCCATAGACATGCTTTGTAGTTGCATGCGAGTGGGTGTCAATTGACATTATACTCATCTGCAGAAAGCATCAGCCAAGTCACTCCAAGTACGGATACGGTCATTCTCTAACTGGTAATACCACTCCAACTGAGTTCCGGACAAACTCTCTTGAAAATAGTGCATCCACAACTTTCTGTCATCAGTGTGGGGACTGATCTTCTGGACATAGGACTTCAAATGCAGCTTCGGACAAGAAATGCCATCATACTTGGCAAAATTAGGAACTTTGAACTTAGGAGGAATCACAACACCAGGAACAAGACTCAGATCATCAAAATTCAGCCCGGACATTTTCAGATTTTCCACAGCATTCAGACGGTCTTCGAGTTGCTTGTACTTGTCATCTCCGTCAGAGTACTGGTCATCATCATAGTGGTCTTCTCTGTCTTTCTCAGGCTCACGCTGGTTGCCTTCGCCATCACCCTTGTTACTCCCTTCATTCTTGACACTGTTGTCAGAGTACTCAATCCGACTGACCACTCTAGGACCACCTTTGTAGCGTCTGCCCATGTTGAGTAGACCCACAACCTTCTTCTTCTTGTTGATGAGCTTCTTCAGATCTTCTTGGCCTTGGACCAAGCTGGTGAACATCTGCTGAAACTGAGCATTCTGAACCTGGAGATCTTTGACAGTCTGTTCGAGAGCCATTGCTGCTAAAATAAATAGCAAGAGGATGAGAAACCAATCTCCAATGTACCTGTGATGCAATGTTATGCTATGCTATGCAATGTTTATGCGAATGTAATGCAATGTTTTCAAGGACCTCTAAGGATTTAAATTTGTTAGACAAACAATGAACAAACAAATATTAGTTCTCTTTTTATTCCTTTTCTTTTTAAGTACAAAGATAGTTCAAAACAATAAAAGAAAAACATGATATAAAGCTTCTAGGTCTCCCATGGGCGCTTCCTTTTGGTGCCGAGGTAGGCGTTGATGTTGCGCTCCTCGTGAAGTAGCTTGGTCAACTCTAGCACTTTCTTCTCACTTGCATAGCCCTGAGCTTCAAAGGTATCCCTCTCTTCTTTAAGCTGAATCCAGGATCTCTTCAAGTCTTCGAAATCGGTAGGCATGTCAGGATGGAGAACAGTATAGGGTACGTCACCTATAGCAACAGGTTCCATAATTACGGGTACAACAGGCGTGAATGGCATCATGAGGTTTTGAGCTCGAGCTCGCACCCATTTGAGGTAAGGTTCCCAAGGAGTGGAGTTTTGGTGCCCCAAAGTCTTGGTATCGGTCTTCTTTACCATGCCCCAAGCGTGTATGAACCTTCGTCGGTAATTCTGGAGATCGTGATTGTAGTCGAACACAACATCTTGGAGAAGCATATCATGTGGACCATCTTTTCGAGCAAAACCAAACTGACGTAGAGCTAGAGAAGGGTTGTAAGTAATACCTCCCCTTATACCAAGGAGTGGTACATTAGGGAATTCTCCACAACGCTCAATGAAGATGAAGTCCTTTTGAGAGAAAAGACTCCAACGGATATCTGAATGAGAGAGTGACATTAACCTTTGAGACCATCTCATCCTTTGTTCGTTCTTCAAAACTGATGGAGGGAGGTGCGAAATAAACCACCTGGATAATAACGGTATACAACACATGAGAGTGCCTTGTCGTTTAGTAGTACGAGTGTGGAGAGAATGTAGGATGTCTCCAAGTAAGGTAGGCACTGGATTGCGGGTAAGGAACAACTTGATGGCATTGACATCTATGAATTGATCCGAGTTAGGGAATAGAACCAAACCATAAATTAGCAAGGCCACAATGTTTTCAAATGCATGGAAACTCATAACTTTGAGGAATTCTCGGGCTTTCTTAATCAAGAACTTGGCAAGTAAACCCTTAACTCCACTTCTAGTTTCCCAATTGGCTTCAATGTCTGAGCGCTTAAGATGTAAGGCGGATGCAATGTCTTCGTACTTAGGAACCTTTTCCAAACCGGTGAATGGCATTTGGTCAAGAATAGGTATCCCTAGTAACTTAGAAAACTCTTCCAAGGTAGGAACCAACTGATAATCTGGGAATGTAAAGCAATGGTGTTTCGGATCAAAGAACTGGAATAGGACATGCATCATATCTTCTTCAAAACCGGAGATAACCAAATCAAGTAGATAACCATGTCTTTGATGAACGAGCACGGTCGGAATTTCAAACCAATTCTTTGAGTGAGAAGGTATACCCATAAAGTTGATTCGGATAGTTTTTCTAGAAGCCATAACACCTACAAAGCAGAGCAAAGATAAATCCTAGGTCCTTGAAATGGTTAGAAATGATATGCAATGCGGATGATGTCATGATGTCATGTATAGCACACACAAACAAATCACACAATGAGCCTATGGTTTAAGGCTTGCATGAGGTCTAGGTGATTACCCCACCAAAAGTTTGAGTTGGTTCATCCGTCCTATAATAGTAACCGGTTCTAGGAATCTCACATCATTGATCTTTCGTAGGCGCTTATTTCAATACGACTACCAAGTGGTCGATCGAAAATGTCCCAAAAGTCTGATCTCAATGAGCGTAGCATCGAGTATCAACCAACCTCGGTCTACACCAAAGCCGGCCATCTCACTACCTTCTAATGGCCAAGATGGGTCAATTAAGGTTCTAAAAGTTTAGTTAGCGCTTGATGACACCACGCAGAAGCCAAATACTATCCTCAACTTGGAAATGAGGAGCATCGGGACAACCAAAGTGTCACGCTAACGTAGCCATCATGTTGACCGTTAAGTTATACGTCTAGCGGTCGCAATGATCTAATGCCACTTACCTAAAGGAAACCGGATCCGGTGTAGGATCCCCAACAATATAATACCCAAGCAACCCTTAAAAGTAAAGCAAGCAAATCAAACAGAAAGCAATAAAAATGATCTATGAATCCTTAAGGCAATTCTCTCTTTAGGTGTCTCCGTGAGTCAGATTACATGTCTGGTGAACCGACTTTTTAGGATTTTGTATCCAAATGTGCGGATAGCAAGAGTCGCCACCGACTTTTATTTTTATCCAATTAAGGGAAGGTAAAAGTACGAGAAAAAGACCTTCGCTAGATTCGAGTGCGGAGAATGGTTATGAAAAGGAAGGTATTAGCACCCTTTCCATCCGTAGTTATCTACGCTCTTAGTTGCTCTTAGATCACTTAAAAATTTGTGCTTTCGTGTGTTTGAAAAATGTTTTGAAAGACATTTCGCTTTGACTTTGTAATGATTCATGTAGGAATGTATACAAAGTGTTCGAAATGTTTCGTTTTGAAAAGAGTTTGAACTTTGAAAAAGTGTGAGGTGTGAAAAGTATTTGATTTGAGCAAGCAACTAGGAGACTTATTACCCACTCGAATTTTGGTCGTTTCGTATTTTACATTCCTTTAGAATAGCGCTACCATTAGTTAATAGGTAGCTCCATTCGTTGGATGTAATCGGGACAATCGAAGGGACATCGGATGGTCATTGAAGGCAACTTGTAGGAAGTATCCTAGCACATTCGACTATCATCATTTTCGTGGCGACAATCGAGGGTCAAGATCATGTATTCGGAGGCGACATCGTGGGTCTATGATCTTTGTATCGAAGGGACTATGATGATTTGATTGGAAGGCAGCGGTGCTAGAATACCTCTACGTTCGAGGACATGACCATTTTGAATTCGTAAGGCAACGAGAGAATTACCCTAAGGGTGCATGTGTGAAAAAGTGTGTCAAATTCAGAATATATTATCTTGAAGATTAGTGTGAGCTATGTCCAATTATAATCTTGCCATACACGCCTAATTACTAGCAATTGATAAGAGCGCGGAAAGTAAAATGCGGAATGTAAAGGTGCGGAAATGTAAATCTACGCTATTACATGGCTTTGGGGAAGATACATAATTTAAGATACGGAAAGTAAAAGTCCTAAATTAAACTATTACAACCCATGAGCAATTACATTATTGGAAAAATAGAAAATAGTAAAAGAAACCGAAAGAAACCACAAAATCGGATAACTGTGAAAAGATGAGAAAATCGGAAAATATGATGAAATCGGATAAGAGGAAAATGTTAGTAAAAATGCGAATTTTAATATGGAAAAATTACTACATGCTGGAAATAAGATAAATAGATTATAATAATTTTTTTGGAATTTTTGGAAAAGATTTAATAATTAAAATGCAATTTATAATGGTTTAAATGCTAAAATAAAAATAAAATAAATATGCATGCAAAAATTATATTTTTTAATTTATTAACTTAAATAAACATTTTTGTGAAAATAATGTAAAAAGAAAAAATGTTTTTGGTGTTTTTAAGATGCAGAATAAAAATATAGAAAACAATTAAAATATGATGGAAATATTAAATTAAACAAAAATATGAAGAAATAATGAGTTCTGGAAAAAGAAAGGCAAAACTGGTCCCTGGAGGGATCGAACCCACGCCATGGACTTCAAACTTCCAAATCCAACCAACCGAGACATCAACTGTTTGGAAAGCAGATGAGTGGGTTTTACACGTCGCCGTCTCTCTCGCCACGAACTCGCCAACCATCGTCTTCTCAATTCAAACATTTGAAAGTTAGCGTCGGCTTTCCATGGGCCTACATTCACAGCTAAAACACAAAATGCAATACACATAATATAAATTAATTTTGAAACCATGGTTCGATTCAGGAACTCAATCCGAATTCACTGGTACCGGTCTCGTTGGCCAATCTTTCTTGTATAAGGAAACCCTAAAACGAACACATAAACCCTAATCATGGTAGTACACGATTTCGGCCATAGAAATCCAATTAAAGTGCCTAGAAAGTTTGTAAGCTTCTCACTAAACACAAAACACAATCAAAACAAGTTAATAATGCATGAATATGAAATCGAAATTTGAAAATTCAAGAACAAACCAAATTCGGTTTTCACGATTCTTGATGGTTTTTGGCAAAGTGAAGGTCTGGATCGATTGTAGAGATGCCAAGGAATGTGTTTGACACCTTAGAATGGACTGAAAACGGCTGGAATAAGGATTGCTATTGGCTTGAAGGTCACGAATTTTTGACTTTAGGTTAGGGTTCTTTGGAGCAATTCTTCTGTTCTCTTGCAATTGGAATGCATTGTATATTTATAGTAGAAGGATTTGGCATTGTTTTTGGTAAGAATCAATCACCATTCAAAGCAAATCAAATTTGATTTTTGCATAAAATCAAATTTTCAAAACTTGAATAAATTCCAATCCAATCTTGCCAATTTGATCAAATTTCGAAATTGCTGGCTTTTAATGAGTTGATTGGATCACAAGAAAGCAAATAAAATCAATCTTCCAATTAATTTTGATTTTATAATTTATTTTAAGATTTAATTTGCATTTAAATGAATAACTTACAAATTAAATAGAAAAATAAATCAAAAATTCGTGGCATTGGGCTTGGATATTCCTAATTGCATGAGGAACAAGTTAGGATGAAGAAAAATAGGCCCATTTGCAAAAGATTTGATTTTTTGAAGTAAATCTCTTTGTGCATTCTTCCAAAATTGCCCAACTTGTGAATGGTGTATCTTGCTCAATTTTCCACATTTTTGAGAGTTCTTGGACTTTTTGGAAAGCTCTAGGAGTCCTCTAAACAATGTCTTTGGTTTCACTTCAATTGGAGTTACCATGCTCAATATATGTTCAAAACAAAAGTTGACTTTTGTTGACTTTGAAAAGGACACATAATGTTTTGAGCTATACCTCTCAAATGAAGCATTTTTTGGACATTCTTGTGAGACATGAAGTTGTAGAGCATTGAATTTCCTTCAAAACAAGAGGTGGTGGAAAAATTTCTGAGAAAGTATGAGAAAGCTATGATCAGTCAAAGTTTGGTTGACTTTTCACCTAGAAACCCTAATTTAGAAAGTTTGACTTTTGAGCAATTCTTGAGTTTTCTTGATGAATCATGATCAACCCTTGATCAAATGATGAATGTAACTTCAAAATGAGGATGTTGACCAAAAATTAGAAGTTTTGACTGTATGTTGACCACAGTTGACTTTTTGACCAATACAATTGATTTTCAGCCATCTGAGCAATTGTCTGAGGAAACTTGACTTGTGAAGCTTGAAACTTGACATGGAGAATCTTTGAAGCATATGAGGAAGCATGGAAACCATTGGAGGTGTTAGAAATCCATCTGGATCTGAGGAATGCCAAACCCTAGTTTGGGTTGATTGTATAGGAGAGTGTTCATCTGATCGGCTCTTGAGGAATCCTTGAGCATGGATGTATGGAATGTCTTGGGAAACATGAGGGCAAATTTTGGGGTATGACAGTATCCCTTGCTCTCTAAATGTTGTAGGTGAATGGTGCACAAATTCCTCAAAGAGTTGGTAGGATTCATGTGTTTATTTCCATGCCTTCTCTCATCATTTCTCAAGATTTTGAAAGTGTTATATCTCATTGAAGACTCCTCTTATCATCAATCATGCTCTCTTATCTTTAATATGTACTCCATGCTTGAAAGAGAACATCAACTTCCAGAATTCCTTCACCCCATGGCCATCTCTCTTGAAATTAGGGTTTTGAACTTCTGAGGACCATATCTTGATGTGTGTGTAAAGTTTGTGGATGAATTCAAGATCATTTTTTTTAAAGGACTTCTAATATGTATATGTTTTTATTCAAGAAGTTTAAGTGATGAGAATATTATTTTGAAGACCTATGGTTGCCCACTCTCTAGATTGATACTTCATCTATCTTGTATGACTTCAAAGGATCATATCTTGGTCATCCCTTGCCTCTTTGAGCTCATTTTTATTTCAAAATGAACCTAAGGATGTTTACAACAACTTAGTTTAATTGGTGAGAAAAGAAAATGCTTGGAATTTTTCCTATGAGGTCAAAAGATTACAAGTCCTTGATGAATTCCTCAACTTTTGGTTAATCAACTTCAAATAAACATATCATGATGATCATTTATCATTTTGAGGTCATTCTTTTTGAAAAACAATCTTTAAGATGTCTACTTTACCTCCATATAAGCCTTGAAGATTGAAAGTGTTTGGAAATTTCTTGAAAGAATCAAAAGATTATAGGTCATTTCACAAATTTTCATCAACTTCACAAGGCCATAACTTTCTCAATTCTTGTTATTTTGAATTTGCTCACTTGAGCTTTATTTTTCTTTTCAAAATACTTAATAAGTCAACTTAAACATAAAAAACTTTTAATTGGACTTGGTTACTATCCTTGTGCTTAGAGCTTGATCTTTGGACTTGGGATTAGGACCTTTACCTCAGCTTAGGAGATCTATGTGCTCTTGGTGTTATTCTGTCTTTGTCTGATTATTATCTTTGTATGCATGTTATTCTGTTATACTCAAATGATGAGTGGATTTCCTCAAAAAATAGTCGTTACTCTGCCCGTTTTTCTGTAGACAAGAATTCATCTGAGACATGGAATTATCTGAAGCATGGTTTTTTTGTCTGGTTATTTGTTGCTTGTGTGGGTTATCCAAAGGATGGGATGTAGTATTGGCTCTTGATGTAAAGTACTAATTTTCTCACCCGGTTAGATCTTTCTTTACCCTTACCTTTTACTTTATGTACATAGGTTAGCCTCTTCATCTCCTCCCCATTTTTTAATTTTCAAAATCTTCCCTCTTTTTCAAAGGATTCTTGTTTTCAAAACTCGAACCACTTTCATAAAAAACTTGGACTTAGGTCCATGAATTTTTCAAACTTCTTTTCTTGATAAACTTTCAATCCATTTAATTATACTTTGACTTCCTTTTTCGTAAGACTAAAAAACACCTAACCTCATTCAAACCCTTTTTGAGCTCTTTGTAGCTTTTCCAAATTAACATTTTCTTAAAATCAACCAACACATAATTTTGGTCCTTTTTTAGCCGAACTACTTGGTTTTGATTTCAATATTGCACATTGTTGGTATGTAGGCCTAGAACTCATTGGAAGTCTATCAAACCCAAAATCCTAAAAAAAAAAATACTTTTTCTTATTTTATTATAAACCCTCCAGACACTTTTGTACAAACTCTTTTTAGCACACATATACAAATTTTCAAAAAGGTTCTTGCGGAGTACCGTAGATGCTTTGGGTGCCTAACACCTTCCCTTTGCATAACTAACCCCCGATCCCAGATCTCTGATATTTTAGGATTTTATTCGCTCTTTTTTCTAGTCCTTTGGATAAAATAAAAGCGCGGTGATGACTCTTTTGTTATTTTTTGAGTTAAGTCAATTCAATGGCTTATACTCCCAGTTTTTGCCGCTACACAATGTTGGCGCAACATATCAGCATGCTATGGTAGCATTATTACATGATATGATCCATCACGAGATAGAGGTTTACGTTGATGACATAATATCCAGGTATCAAACTAAAGAAGAATACCTTGATCACTTGTACAAGTTGTTTGAGAGGTTGAAGAAATACAAGTTGAGATTGAATCCGAGCAAGTGCATCTTTGGGGTTAGATCCGGTAAAATTTTGGGTTTCATCGTTAGTGGTAAAAGAATTAAAGTTGATCATGCTAAGGTGAAGGCCATTCAAGAAATTTCAGTTCCCTAAACTGAAAAGGAAGTCAGAGGTTTCTTGGGACGTCTGGATTATATTGTCAGGTTTATTTCCCATTTGACCGTTACTTGTAAGTCAATCTTCAAGTTACTGAGGAAATTTCAAGTTGTGAAGTGGAACAACAAATTCCAGATATCTTTTGATAAGATCAAAGAGTATCTCCAAGAACCTCCAATTCTGATGCCACTAGTTGAAGGAGGACCTCTAATCATGTACTTAATAGTGCTAGAGCATTCAATGGGGGTTAACATGACGAGTCTGGTCAAAAAGAGCATGCAATATACTACCTTAGCAAAAAATTTACCGACTGTGAAACAAGATATTCACTACTTGAGAAAACTTACTGCGCTTTGGCATGGGCTCCTCGCCGACTAAGATAATATATGTTGACTCATACCACTTTATTGATCTCTAAGATGGATCCTATCAAATACATATTTGAGAAACTGCTCTTTCCGGGTGAATAGCAAGACAGAAGATGGTCTTGACAGCATACGACGTCCAGTACACTACATAGAAAGCACTCAAATGAAGTGTGCTAGCTGATCATTGGCTCATCAAGTTATGGATGACTACCAGTCTATGAATTTTGAGTTCCCTGATGAGAATATTATGTTTATTAATAATTATGAAGAACCTAGATCATATGAAGGACCTGAACCGGGATCCTGATGGACTATGGTTTTTGTTGGAGCTTCTAACGCACCTGGAAATGGTATTTATGTTGTAATTATCTCCCTTAAGGGTTGCCATACGCTGTTTACAGATAGACTTTGCTTTGACTCTACCAACAATATGGATGAATATGAATCATGCATCATGGGTATCAAAGCTTCCATTAATATGAGGATCAAATCTCATTCCTTACCGAGAACATGTGTTGAATTTGATTCCATAATTTAAAGAGAAAATTGTTTAGCATATTCCACGAGAAGAGAATCAGCTGGCAGACGTGTTAGCTACCATGTAATCTATGTTCAAAGTCAGATGGGACAACGAGGCTCCTAGGATTACCATTGACAATCTAGACGAGTCGGTATACTGTTATGAAGTTGATACTGATGGGGTAGAAGATAAACCTTGGTTCCACGAAGTGAAAATATATCTCGAAGCTCATGAATATCCTAAAGGGGCATCTATAAATGATATAAAGTTTCTAAGAAGGTTCTCTACTAAGTTCTTTCTGAGTAACGAAATTTTGTACAAGCGCAACCACGATTCAACCTTGCTTCGCTGTGTAGATAAGAATGAAGCAGAAAAGATTATGGAAGATATGCATGATGGAATCTTTGGTACTCACTCCAGTGGGCATACAATAGATAAGAAGATTTTGAGAGCATGTTACTATTGGTTTACCATGGAAGTTGATTGTCATCATCACTCCAGAACTTGTCACAATTGTCAGATCTTTGCCGACAAAGTACATGTACCTCCGGTTCCGTTTAATATTCTAACTTCTCTTTGGACTTTTGCAATGTGGGGAATTAATATGATTGGATAGATTAAACCTACTGCTTCCAATGGACATCGTTTCATCCTTGTTGTTACCGATTACTTTACGAAGTGGGTAGAGGCAACCTCGTTCGCTTCTGTTACCAAGAATGTTGTGGCTCGGTTCATCAAGCATAATCTTATCGGTCAATATGGCATCCTTGAAAGGATTATCACAGAAAATGGTACTAATCTGAACAACACTATAATCACTGAACTCTTCACGCAGTTCAAGATTAAGCATAACAATTCTTCTCCATATCGACCAAAAATGAATGGCGCAGTGGAAGCCGCCAACAAGAATATTAAGAAGATCTTGCAAAAGATGACATGACATAAAAATATTGGCATGAGATTTTACCATTTTCTCTTCATTGTTATCGCACCTCAGTACGTACCTTAACAGGGGCAACCGCTTTATCTTTAGTCTATGGTATGAAGGCAGTTTTACCTGTTGAAGTTCAGATTCCCTCCCTAAGGATTATGAAAGATGCAGACTTAGACGAAGATGAATGGGTTCATACTCGACTTAATCAGATAAATTTGATTGATAAGAAGAGGCTCGTGGCTGTCTGTCATGGCCAGACGTATCAGAAACGTATGATCAAGGCCTTTAACAAGAAATTCAAACACCAAGTATACCATGCCGGCGATTTGGTAGTAAAGCGTATCATTCTACCACAAGGTGATCCCAGGGACAAATGGACTCTCACATATGAAGGGCCATTTGTAATCAAGAAGATATTCTCTAGCGGAGCCATGATGCTTACTACTATGGAAGACGAAGATTTTTCGCACCCTGTGAATGCGAACATAGTCAAAAAAATACTATGCATAAATGAGACCCGTTAGGTTGACAGACCTATGCAAAAGTAAGGGCATCCCGACGAACCAAAATGGTTCGGGAAAAAATTAGGGATATATATAAAAGAACTGTACACCCGACAATTCGAAAACCTGAAAAGGCGGCCTTGGAAAAAAGGGTATCCTGGTGGACTGAAAACCTAAAAAGGTGGTTCAAGAAAAAGTTAGGGATTAAAAATCGTACGACTATGTCCTGTTGCATCACTCATCTACTTCCAGCTAGTTTTATTACCATTATCAAGTTCAAACGGCACAGATCAGTCCAGTTATCTTTCTTCTGATAACAAGGGATGCGATGCTTGAAGATATAGCGGCAATAACATAGTTGAAACTCAATGGGATCATTTCCACATAGCTATTTTTATTTGTTTATCACTTTGTACATGTTCAATTTTTTATGACAGTTTCCTCTTACTAGGATTTATGTCTCCTTGTACAAAACTTCCTGTTTATAGGCCAATTTCGAAATCAATATGAGTTTATTTTCAAATTCAAAATTGTTTTTCCTTGCCCTGTTTTGTTTGCGTAAATTTCCAATGGGTACTTTGAATGAACATATGCACTTGAATACGGTTAATGTTTTAAAAATACTTGAAAATTGGAATGACATTTACTAAGGACTCTAGGAGTTGGGATAACGTTCAAGATATTCACAACCCCCCATAGAGCTATTTTCATGGAAATTTCCCCACAAAACAATCTCTATAGAGCTACCTTCATAAGCTCATCCTCAACAAAGATATATTCCCCAACAAAATTAGAATGCTCTCAGATAGAAATTGGGACATTTTACAGCGGTTCACTTCCATATCCTCGACGGACAACTTGGCATGATCATTTGCCCAATAGGTCCCTTAGCAGATAAGGAAGTTGATCATTTCCCCAACATACAATAGAAATTTCCTCAGCGCAGCCTATGAAATTTTATTCCCCATCAAAGATTATCCCTTCTTTGTAGTATAGAGAATTTAATTCCCCATCTGAATTTATTTCTCTAACACCATAAATTCTCAAACAGAATTCTCTCTCTCGACAGAGTTTATTCAAGGATGCTATCCCTAAAAGAGTTGACCCTCATATCTAAAACCTGGCCAGATGGTGCATCAGAGGATTATCCATCTCGTTTATCCCTAGTCAGGGAATATACAGCCAAACTTTTCATTAAAAAAAAGAACGACAAACAACCAACTCTCCTTAAACGCTTTTATTCCCAAACAGAAGTCAGAGATCCCCAGCAGAGTATTCCGAAACAGAAGAGCGGGAATTCACAATATAGTCGTTATAAACAAAAGATGAAGAGGGATATTATTCATTCCCAGCAATAGACAGGGATTTATTTTCCCCAGTCGGACGTTGCTATTCAAAGCCACCGCTATCGTCAATAATATTTACATCCATGCATCATTTATAGAATATCACAGCATATGCATGCAAAACATATAACATTCTCATTTATTTAGAAAGCATCATTACACAATGCATTACATACAACAATGACATTGCATAAAACTAACTTTTCCTTTTCAGAATAGTTCACAATCAGATAAACATTATCATCTTCTAGATACGGTGCATAGATAATTGAGACAATGACTTAACTCTGACACTCATTCAAGACAAAGATTTAATTTTGATACTTATTTCCGGATATTTTCCAGAGACAGTTCAGAGAAGATCAAGACTAATATTTTGTTCTAAGACTTTGGACAGTTTAGAGATCATTAAAGCAAAGATTTAATTCTGATGCTTCAACGGTTCAAAGACCCAAAGATTTAATTCTGATACTTATTTTAGGATACTTTCCAGCGAAAGTTTAGAGACGATCAAGAAAAAGATTTAATTCTGATACTTATTTCAGGGAATTTCTAGATACAATTCAGATACAAGATTTCATTTTGATATTCGTTCTGATACAGTCATTCCAGTATACATAGATATAATCACTCCATATACCTTGATACAGTTCAGATGCGATCGAAATATAGATTCGTCCTGATACTCATTTCAGTATATTCCCCATATACGGTTTAGAGTTGATCTATACATAGACTTAATTTTGATACTCATTACAATACATCTTCATATACAATAAATACATAGATTTATTCTGACACTCCCCAATACATCTGCTAGATATAGTCCGATATAGACTCACCCTGGTTTACGCCTTAAATATAGTCGAACACAGACACATTCTGATACTCTTATCAACAATTACTCCGAATGGCATCTTTAATACCATTCAAGCAATATTATCAACAAGCAGTGTTACTTTGTGCACCAGTGAGTGCAAATTTCTGGGCACGTAAGTGTTTAATCCTTTTCCACTTTCAGGTCACGAATGGTGGATACACCAATCTAACTTCTTAGGTTTAAGAAGATTGAACAGGGGCAGTTGTTGTACCCCAAAATTTCCCCTCACATATTTGAGACAAATTGACTCAATAAGCTTCTGCACACTCATAGGAGTCTCAAAAGCTCAAGGATTGACCATACAAGTTCTCCTCCTAAGCAATCAACCCATAACTAGGGTTTTGCTTCTATCAAAGGAAATTAAGCTTCCAAATACTCAAGTGGACTTCATGGTGTCTCATATACCTCAAAGTATCTCCATTACAAGTCTCAAGCCTTTCTTCACAAGATTGCTCAGTTAATTGTTCAAATGATCAACAATCGATTGTATTGAGTAAAAAGTAAATTGTGGTCAATATACAGTCAAACTTCAAGTTTTTTTTATCAACATCAACATTTTGAAGTTAGATTCATCATTTGATCAATATTTGATCATGTTCATCAAGAAATCAAGATTTACTCAAAAGTCAAAAAAGTTGCTAAATTAGGATTTTCTTAAGGAGAAGTCAACTAAACTTTGACCAAGCACAACTTTCACATACTTCATCAGAAATTCCTCAACCAAATATCATCTTGAAAGAAATTCAATTCCCTACAAATTTGTCTCTCTAAGATCACGGGCAAAAATGCTTCATTTGAGAGATATATGCCAAAACATTACAGGTCATTTTGAAAGTCAACAAAGAGACATTTTTTGTCAAAGCAATTTACATGAAGATAAAGGCTTCAAATCAAAAAGTGATGAACATAAAAGTTTTAGGGAACATCTTGAGATTTCAAAAACATTCAAGATCACATTCATGTGATGAAAATTTAGAGAGTTGTGATTGGTGCAAGTTGAGCATTTTTTTTGAAAAGTGCATGAAATCTACTTTGAGCAAATTGGAATTTTTGGGCTAATAGACTTAAATTTTTAGGTCCAAGCATGTTCATGACCTCTTTAAGGACCTCGAAATTCATATTTTTATTTATTTGCATTTTATTTAATTTAACTTGGATTTTATTCATAAAAATTCAAAGTAAGATGAAATTAAACAAATGGGTAAAAGGAAGTAGTAGACGCCTAGTCACAAGCTTCTAGAAGGAAAATAAACTCATTAAATCCTCCTTAAAACCCCTCAAATTTGTGATCCTCAAATATGGAAGTTTTTCAATTAAATTTGGAAAGAATCCATTCCTTTCATGACCATTAAACCGTGTGGAAGCCAAGACAAGACAAAATCTAAAAAAAAAGGAAACTTAAAAAAAACATGTTTCATGAAGTTTAGGTAACCACTTGATGGCTTGATCTTTTCCTCATTTGTTCTACTCTCATTATTCTCCTATAAATAAACAAGCCCCTCACACAAGAGAAAAAAAGAAAGAAGAAGAGCTATAGAAACAAGATTTTGATCACAAAATATATTCAAGAAATAGTGAAATCTGAAAATCCAAAGTCCATCCAGATTTGAAGGAATTCAAGCCTTCCATTCAACTCCTGAAGTATTATAGAGTAAAATACTCATTCTATTTTCATATTTTTTTCTATGATATATTGATGCAAACTAACATTTTTCTTTGTGTTCCTAAAGATTGATAAAGCAGTTTTTGTCCATCGCATGAGGCCCATAATGCGTAAACCATTACCCACCATTGTTATGCCGTGATTTCGTATTTTGTTCACATCTCTCTGTACAGGAACTTTTATCTAATTCTAAACCACCAATGGATTCCTGGTGGTCGATTTAGGTTGATATGACTTTTCTTTTGTTTCGATTCTCAATATTTTGCAGGTTTTAATTTCGTCTTCATCGAAGAAGATGGTTGAAAATGATTTCTTAATTATTTTCTCTTAATTAAAATTAACAAAAAAACCAATAAGGATTGGACTTAATTTTTTTTTAAATCTTAGGACTTTCTTTATTAAACTTAACCATTTTATGATTAACTATGTAAATAAGTTTTTTTAGACAATTAATTATTTTTAGCATGAAAAACATATAAAGTAAAAAAATGGTTTGTCTAATTGATCTTTTTATCAAATTAATTTAGACTTAGGATTTTCTATTAATTTGTTTTGTAAAATAAATTAGACTTAGGATTAATTTATATTAACACTTAAATTATTTCTAACATTTCAAAAAATACTAACTTAGATATTTAGGACAATTTAATTCCATTTTTTGACATGTATTTACATTTTATTTACTATTTATTTTCTTAGAATAAATTGTATAGGGTGTACGCGAATATTGTAATAATCGTAGATTTTACATTCCCGCAATTTTTCTTATTATGTATCTCTCCCAAAGCAATGCAATAGCTTATGAATTTTTTTCCTCGCACTTTATGTTATACATGTAGCTATATAACTGTGTTAGTAACTAGGCGTGTATGGAAAGAAGAAATAAAAACAAACGATAGATAACTCTAATCTAAGACAAAATAACTGTAATCAATACACTTGCACACATGCACCTCTAGAGTAACCTCTCTTCGTTGTCTTACAAATTGGTCATGTACCTCGAACGTAGGGATACTTTAGAAAAAGATGCTTACAAGTAATATCATCATAGTCTCTTCGATATAAAGATCATAGTCCCTCGATGACCCTTCGAGTTGCCTACAAAAGATGATCTTGTCCCTCGATGACTCTACGGAAAAATGATGATGGTCCCTGTTGTACATATTTTCTGAAACAAGTATTTTTAATTATCGTTTTCCACAGGGATTGATGTGATATTACAACCCTTCAATAGTTAAAGTGTCTTTTAAGATTTGGTAACAAAAGGGTTTTGTTTTCTAACTACAAAAATCATAAATTTCAATCAAACAAGTTTAGTCTTGTTTCCAAAAGAGAGTTGTTTGAATTAAAGAGAATTTTTGTTAGTTTTCAATTGGTAAAGACATGTCAAGATTAGTTTCATTAACCTAATTTCATATAGATTCAATTAACCAAGCGGATGAACTAGATGATGATCGATATAATTATGTATCCTCTCAATATTGTTGATTTCCAACCAATATTGTGAGTTTTATCATGTTAATCTTTAGATTATGTCTCACTCCAACTATTGACATGATAGTCTTTAAGTTCAATACAAGTAAATACTAACTCACAAATCTATATCTAGCATTTGTTCCTTAGTAGAAGAATATCTTAGGTCATCTTTGAAGCATACTTCTCAATCATGATTCAAAGCATAAAAAGATAGTAAAACAAAGATATTCAACATACACACACACACACACACACACACACACACACACACACACACACACACACACACACACATATATATATATATATATATATATATATATATCATCAACCAAGTTCATACACCAAGAGATAAAAAAAATACATAAAAGTTAGGTTAACCACCTCTAATCTTGACACAAAGGAGCTTAGATACCCATTCTCATGGTAGCTTCACTTGCAAGAATTGGAGAGATGATGATGAACATGAATGGAAAATATAAAGAAAACAAGATTCTAGGTTAATTTTTTTGTTACAATATGATAATGAAGAATAATAGTGTTACTTGTTTTCTAGGTCAGATTTGGTGAGGAAATGAGGGAGTGGGTCAAGAAAATATCTACGCATGGGTCATTGTACTTTTTCTAATTTCGCAAACCGCGCTAAGCCCACTATATGGCGCTAAGCGCGTCCTACTTTACAACTAACTAATTTAAAACCTCCAGATCAATGCTTTAACCGCGCTAAGTGCGCCCTGAAGCATGCTCCTCCCTCCAAAAATAGCTTGAAATTGCTCCCTAAGCTCTTCAAGCTTCCTTGAATCCAAGCTTGAAGGTATAGTTACCAAAAACCTACAAATTAAACATAAAAAAGTTAAATAATAGATTATAAACAAAAACTAAGTAAAAACATAAATATATCAAAATACTATATTAAATATTACTAATTAATCAAAAGACATTGTAAAGGACCACAAAATTATCTACAAAATATCTATATTTTGGTCCTTAATAGTCCCTTTGAATTGCTAAGGTATCCCTACATATTGCCTTTTATGACCATTCGATGACCCTTCAGTGTCCCTCTACATCCAATAGATAGGACTACCTACCCATTAATGGTATAGACAATACTACCTCTCAAGGAAAATGATAAGTACAAGAAATACCTTACAATTAGGGGTAAGTAATTGTTAAATGCTTGCTCACAACTCAGAAAAATAAAAACAAATACTTTTCACACCTCACACTTTCACAAATATTTTCAAGAACAAACATTTTGTATACATTCTTACACAAATTATTAAAAAGTCAAACTTTTGCAAAAATATTTTTAGAAACAAACACTTTCATACATTCTTACACAAATTATTACAAAGTCAAACCTTTACAAAATATTTTTAGATATTCACACACATTCAAAAACCAAGTAAAAAAAAGGTGAGCTAAGAATTTAAGAGCCCATGGAGAACCATGGATACAAAGGATGCTAATACCTTTCCTTTGTATAACTTACCCCCCGAACCCAAAATCTATTATGGTCTTTCCTGTTCTTTTCAGCCTTTCCTTATTGGATAAAAGAAAAGTCAGTGGCGACTCTTTCTAACCGCAACATGTTTTGCGAAAAAGAAAAAAAAACAAAAAGTCAATTCTCCCACTGTATTACATATATACTTGAGGGAAACTTATGTTGGGAAGACCATTCACTTGGATCCATGATAGTTTCTCCGTCCCTTTTACCTCGTAATAAGAGAAAAATAGACTGACCGTGGTGATGGTATCCATTGCCTCCCAGATTATTTTAAAAGCTTTTATAAATCCCCAACTATTGGGATGAAGTTGGGAGGGTGCAATGTTCATGGCTTTCAGGACATCGGCCTCAAACTCATAAAATGGTAAACGAACTTTGAAATCCTCCTAGACTCCGACATAAAAATAAAAGAAATCTTCGCCAGTGCTCTTTTGACGTAGTAGCATACACGTTCTCCTAAAGCACATGATTCTAGAAGAACATCGTTTTCTTCATTATGAGAAGAGATTGTTATCTGAGATTGCAGTTTAGCAATCTCAGTATTGTCAAACATGATGTTCTTGTAGCTCATAACTTCAGTATCAAAAGGGGAAGTCAACTCTATTATGAACTCTACAAAATCTGAGGAGGAAGAATCATAATCATAATCGCCCAAAGAGGAAGGCGTGAAGTCATAGACCTCTTTACTGATTTGATTGAACTCTCCTAGATCTAAAACACCTTTCATCTCTCGCATGAACTGATCCCACAAATCCCTCATCTCTTCGACATTTGAAGTTTTTTTATGTTTCCCTCATCATCACACTCTCTTAGGGTAACCATAATCTAAAGAAAAAGGCAAAGAAAAAATGAAAGGAGAAGTGGAAAATACCTAGAGAAAGAAGAGCACTCAAAGCTAATTTGAATATCTTTGAAAGATGTAAACATCTTCTGCAATATTGGAGATAGAAAGGGAAAAAAGGAAAAGTAGGATTTTAATAGAGTATAATAAATAGTGCACTAGGATAAGGAAATGCCCCAATGAGAGACGGTTTAGGTGGAAGTCATCATTACTTCATGAAAGATAAAATGGTGACTATTCACTTTGTGACACGTGTGTTGGAGTAGACCAGCAACCCGGTAGGACCTACATTACCTTCCCTGACTACGTGACCAAATTCGATGTCTTTACAAAGGAAAGACTTGAACTCCGAGGGGATTATGTACATCCAGAAAATAATATGCCCGACCGAGTTAGGAAATCGGCGAAGAAAAGGGAAATATAGAGGTCGGACCAAGATTAGGATACCTCGGGTAATAATTCATCATCATCACAGACCCATGTAGGGTAAGCAGCCGAGAAGCGTATATCTGTGTCTGCTCAAACAACTTGGCTCATTAATGCTCGTAACTTCCGGTGGCACAATGATTACGATGTTATACAGTCCTAACTCCATCATTCATGGGGACGACGGAAGTTACATGAGTTATGGAACTCAAGAGTCACTCATTGATTGAGGCTCTTGATGACGCCAAGATACTCACTATATAATGGGGCTCCCACATGAGGGATAAGAAAGACATACATTCTTGGGACAATACGCATCACTGTCGTCGATCCCAAATCCCTCAATCATATCATAAACTCACTCCTGTAGGCTCTCCCTAGTAACCTTCTGGGAAGTCGGACAAATAATAGTTTTACACAACCCGCTAATAGGAAATCACCAACCGCCAAATTATAAAAGTTATTTTAAATTATCAGCATAATATGGTGGGATGCACGTCGTTCATTGGATAATAGTTTAAAACTTCTTTACATCGTCAGTGCACCACTCTCTCTCTCTCTCTCTCTCTGTGTGTGTGTGTGTGTGTGTGTGTGTGTGTGTGTGTGTGTGTGTGTGTCACCCTAAATTTCACCCCGATTTCTTTTAATTCAATCATACTGGTTTCAATTTGATTACCTCATTGCACCATAAATATTTTGTCTAATTCACTTGCATCATCTCGCTCATTTTTCATCACGAAAAAGAGTTTACTTTTCTTCATTTATTCATACATGATCATTTCAATTGCAGGTCGTCGCTTTATTTGAACGTGGATTTTTATCAATTATCAGAGTAGACATTTCTTTTAATTTGCATTCTTATTATAAACTAATTTTATTATTAATTAAATTTATTCATTTAATAGTTAAATTAGTTTTTAATTAAGTTTACATTTTTTCAATTATATTTTGCATCTTTACTTTTTTTTATATACACCTTAATCTTTCTTTTGCATTAATTGAATTTTTTATACTTTTAACATTGAATTCATCTTTTTAATAATTATTTTTTAAAATTGTTAGAATTTTATTCTTTTCAAGAATATATATTTTTATCATTATTTAGAAAAATAGTAGTAATTAGTAGTATCTATATTGGTAGTAATTAATAGTGGAAAGTGATATAGTTTAATACTAATATTTTTTTTTTATTTGCATAACTATAGAAAATATATGCTAGTATTGTACAAAGTATAAAAAAAACAAAAAATTGAAAATAAGTTTTGACAGTTCCAGTTACTTTCGGTCCATCCATATTGCTGCATTATCACTAACCTGCAAATTTCAAAAAAAAGACACAATATCAATACAATTTCCCACCATCCCATTATACCAATTTCTCCCCCACTACCTCCATATTGTTTCTGTTGCGTTTGGGGAATAAGGGTTTTATTGCTGTTGCATTTTGATGAGAAGTCACAGAGAGATTACGATGGAATCGAGAGAGAAGAACAGAATCGCAGAGAGAGAGAGAGAGATAGCGGTATAGAGACCGATTAGCGTAAGAAATGGGAAAGAAGAGCGTGCGATTTGAGTCCTACTGACTCTATTATTTTGTTTTTTTAATTCAAGTACATAATATTTTTCTTTAAATTTATATTTTACTTATATTTTTATTTTTTTATCAAACATTTAAAAAAAAATACAAAAGTAATAGGTTAGATTTAAATTTTCTTTGTTAAATGATTTTAGAATAAATTTTGTTTTATTTAATGGTTGAATTATTGTATATAAACTTTTTATTCATTCCCATTTGTAGATATGTATCTCCACTCTTCATGAGATATAATAATTAGTGAATATTTTATCGCTTTATCGTATTTAATTATTCATTCACAATGCACAAATAAAATTTTTTCAAACTAATACTCATGAGCCATTTTTAACTTTGAGTCGATAAAGCTTAGAAGCGCCGCAATGGCCACACATGGTGCACACATCACGCTTGCTCTTGGGCTTACAATGAGACTTTAGTTGATTAGTTAAACTTCATTTTAACTATCTAATTGGGCTATTTAAAATTGATTAGTTTATCTAATTGTTTTTTTTAGTCTAATTACTTGATTAAATTTCGTTTAGTTAATCGATTAAATTTATTTCGTGCATGTACCTACACAATTGTAGTTGTCTTATAATTTGTGTGAGCCACCTTGAATGAGTTTTTATCGATTTATTTATGCTTCCATAAATGCTAGCAATTACTCGCCTCATTTCCTTTCTCGCGCCTTGATCCACAAACCAAGTTTTCAATAAAGGGCATCATGGTAGGGAGTAGATATTTGTCTATTCTCTCAAGATTAATCAAGCTTTCTTGGTTAATCATAGCCTAAATTAAATCTCCTCTCATTGTCTATTCACCACTTTCATAATCAAATTCTCAAACCTCGATCCAACATCGAGTGACTTTCCAAAAAAATCTTTTCTCATAATAAATTCTGAGTATTTAAACCCTTGGTTGTTAGACTAATTCTTTAAAGACTTGTGCCAAATGAACTCCGAGTATTTAAATCGTTGGTTGCTAGACCAATTGTTTAAAGACTCAAACTTAATAAACGTGAACCTCATTTCACTTCACCATTTTCATAATAAACTTTTCGGATGAGAGACGATTGGTTGAGCTTACTCGCCAATTTATAGTATTTGAATCAAAGGATGTTAGATGATTTGACTATTCCTCTGATGACTGTTAAGAAGAATTTGCTGCAAGCCGGTGTCAATCCAGGATGCCTAGAGAATTGTCGTTGGTGCCCATATGCGCCTGACGGTTGTGCTTGGTTGAGGAGACGTATTCAGTGCATGATGAATAACCACGAAGTGCTATTTCTGAAACCATCCCCTGTGGAGAATCTGTGTGAAGATATGTCTAAGAAACTGAAGATCGAAGATGTGAGCGAAACTGTACTAGAAGTTTGGGATACCTTGGGGCAGCCAAGTGGAAGGTTTGATTACATGGTGAAGTATACTGTTCCTGAGAGCTACAAGATTCCTATTGAAGATGTCAAAGCCACTGGATGGGGAGATGAGTTCCCAGAAGACTATGCTGATGTTAACACAATAAGGATTTCCTCCGCTGATCTTGTGCCTAGAGTGGTGCCTCTCATTATTACTTCTCCCAGACCAGTTCCATACTCCTCTGACAAAGCTATCCCTTGGAATTGTGGAGCTGATGTTTACTATCATGGTGTCAAGCAAGACCCTCTGACCATTGAGGATCTTACAGTTGAAGCTACCATTCCTGATGTTGACAACATCACCGGATCAAGTAAGGTGACCAGAACCGGAAGAGTATTTTCACCAGACATCTCTCCTCCAAAAGACACTGCGACTCCAACTCGCATTCCAGCTATTCAACCAATTTCAGCAACTAATCCTGCTCAGACAGAAGTACCAAAGGAAGTTGTTGAAGATGCCTCCAAACAAGAAATGGAGGAAATTCTGAAGATTATCAAGAAGAGTGACTACAATGTTGTGGAACAGTTGGGATAGACTCCGTCCAAAATCTCCATGTTTGCTCTGCTCTTGTGCTCTGAGGCTCATGCTAAAGCCTTGGTGAAGTTTCTGAAGAATGCTCACATATCGCAAGACACTACTACTGATCAGTTTGAAGTTTGTATTGCAAGCCTGGCTGCCCACAACGGCCTAGGCTTCTCTGATGCTGATTTGACTCCTGCCGGAAGGAAACACAATAAAGCCTTGCACGTCTCTGTTGAATGCAAGGGCGTTACATTGTCTCATGTTTTGGTGGATACCGGTTCTGCTCTAAATATCCTACCGAAGAGTGCTTTTGATCGACTTGATGTTGAAGGATTGGTTCTGAAGCCCAGTGACATTATTGTGAGAGCTTTTGATGGTTCTAAATGAACAGTACTTGGAGAGCTCATTCTGCCTATCAAAGTCGGCTCCCAGACTTTTGACTCTACTTTCTTCGTCATGGACATCCGTCCAGCTTACTCTTGCCTACTTGGATTCCCTTGGATACATGGGGCAGGCGTTGTTACCTCTACCTTGCATCAGAAGCTGAAGTACCCGGTGAAGGGGAAAGTTGTTACAGTATGTGGTGAAGAGGAATACATGGTAAGTCATCTGCAGTCGTTCCGATACCTTGAGATGGAAGGTGAATTCTTTGAGACTCCCTGTCAAGCTTTCGAAATAGTTCCAAGGGTCATGCCTGTTGATTCTCCTATTACTCCTGAAGTTACACAAGTTCCGCCTAGGATGGTCTCGCTGAAAGATGCTCAAGCTGCAGTTGAAGAAGGAGGTAGTGCTATTTGGGGTCAACTCCCCGATCTTCCTTTCAAATCTGACAAGACTGGTTTAGGCTTCACCATCAAGGGTCAGAAGATGATACGCCGCGAACGTGCCAGCCAACTTCCTTTCCGCATCAGCCAGAATGGAGTCCATGCTATAGAAGACGACGACAACGACTTCGACATCAGCAAATGGATCTTCTCAACTCCTGACAACGGACTCAGCAATTGGAAGACCGAAGACGTCATACCAATCTCCTTTAGACAGGAGTAATTGCTTTTTTTTTCCGTTTTTGCTTTTCGTTTTTATGCTTTGAACAATAAACTTTAAAGCCTAGTGCCTTGCCCGGGGCATCATGGCTCGTTTGTGAGGATTATTATCTGTCATTTGCATATTTTCATTCAATAAAATCGTTGGACTTGTTGCGTTTAATTCTTTCTTTTTACTTTATCACCCCTTCAAAAAGCTATGTGTTCTTACACGCACCCACGTGATACACTGCAGAATCACTCCGAATCTCGTTGATAACAGCTATGCTATTGCTAAATATGACTTCGATAATCCGATCTACCAAGGCGAAGACGAAGGTGAGGAAGATTGTGAAGTGCCAGGAGAACTTGTCAGACTGCTACAGCAAGAAGAACGAGTTATACAGCCACACGAAGAGTCAATCGAGGTTGTGAATCTGGGTACTGATGAAGACAGAAAAGAGATCAAGATAGGAACGAGTCTTGAGAACAGTGTCAAAGAGAGATTGATTCAGATGCTACGAGACTATATTGAGGTTTTTGCTTGGTCATACGAAGACATGCCGGGCTAGACATTGACATTGTGGTACACCAGTTACCGACAAAAGAAGGTTTTCTCCCTGTGAAGCAAAAGGTCCGTCGTATGCGTCCTGAGTTGTAAGAGAAAATCAAAGCCGAAGTTATGAAATAGTTCAACGCCGATTTTCTAGTTGTTACTTCTTATCCACAGTGGGTTGCAAACGTAGTGCCCGTACCTAAGAAGGATGGTAAAGTACAGATGTGTGTAGATTACAGAGATCTGAACAAAGTGAGTCCGAAAGATGATTTTCCACTTCCTCATATTGATGTTCTGGTTGACAACACCGCTCAGCACAAGGTTTTCTCCTTCATGGATGGTTTCTCTGGTTACAATCAGATCAAAATGGCTCCCGAAGACATGGAGAAGACTACTTTCGTTACACAGTGGGGTACTTTCTGCTACAAGGTTATGCCGTTCGGACTGAAGAACGCAGGCGCCACTTATCAGCGTGCCATGGTGGCATTATTTCATGACATGATTCATCACGAGATAGAGGTCTACGTCGACGACATGATAGCTCGATCACAGACTGAAGAAGAACATCTCGATCATTTGCAGAAACTGTTTGATAGGTTGAAGAAGTATAGAGTAAGACTCAATCCTAACAAGTGCACCTTTGGAGTCAGGTCCGGTAAACTCCTAGGATTTGTTGTCAGTGGTAAAGGTATTGAAGTTGACCCCGCCAAGGTTAAAGCTATTCAAGAGATACCAGCTCCCCGCACCGAGAAGGAAGTCAGAGGTTTCTTGGGACGTTTGAACTACATTGCCAGATTCATTGCACATCTAACTGCTACTTGTGAGCCAATCTTCAAGTTAATGAAGAAAGATCAAGTAGTGGAATGGAACGACGATTGCCAGATCACCTTTGACAAAATCAAGGAGTACCTACAAAATCCTTTTATCCTAATGCCGTCTGCCGAAGGAAGACCTCTTATCATGTACCTGGCAGTGTTAGAGAACTCAATGGGGTGTGTGTTGGGGCAACATGACGAGTCTGGTCGAAAAGAGTATGCAATATACTACCTTAGCAGAATGTTTACCGACTGTGAAACAAGATACTCACAGCTCGAGAAAACTTGCAGCGCTTTGGCTTGGGTTGCTCGCCGACTAAGACAGTATATGTTGACTCACACTACCTTATTGATTTCCAAGATGGATCCTATAAAATACATCTTTGAGAAACCAACTCTCTCCAGAAGAATAGCAAGATGGAAAATGATCTTGACCGAATACGACATCCAGTACACTTCTCAGAAAGCGATCAAAGAAAGTGTAGTAGCCGATCATTTGGCTCATCAAGCCATAGATGACTATCAGTCTATGCAATTCGAGTTTCTAGACGAAGATGTTTTGTTGGTTACTGACTGTAAAGAACCTGGACCAGACGAAGGACCTGAACAAGGATCCCGATGGACCATGGTCTTTGATGGAGCCTCAAACGCACTTGGCAATGGCATTGGCGCCATCATTACTTCTCCTACAGGCGGGCACACGCCATTCACCGCCAGACTTTGCTTCAGTTGTACGAACAACATGGCCGAATACGAAGCGTGCATCATGGGTATTAAAGCTGCTATTGACTTAAGAATCAAGTTCTTGCAAGTGTATGGAGACTCAGCTTTAGTGATCATTCAAATTAAAGGCGAGTGGGATACGAAGCATCCGAATCTCATTCCATATCGAGAGCATGTTCTAAATCTGATCCCCTACTTCGAAGAGATTACTTTCAATCATATTCCACGAAAGGAGAATCAGTTGGCAGATTCATTGGCTACTATGTCGTCTATGTTCAAGGTCAGATGGGACTACGACGCTCCCCAAATCATCATCGAGAAGTTTGACGAACCAACATACTGTTGTGAGCTTGATACAGAAGAGAAACCTTGGTTCTACGATGTGAAGAGGTATCTTGAAACCCAGGAATATCCCGCAAGGGCGTCTGTCAACGATAAGTAGTTCTTGAGAAGGTTTGCATCCAAATTCTTCCTAAGCAACGACATCTTATACAAGCGCAACCACGACTTGTGCTTACTCCGATGTGTAGACCAGAAAACAGCAGAACGGATCATGGAAGAATTACACGAAGGCGCATTTGGTACTCACTTCAGTGGACATACAATGGCTAAGAAGATTCTGAGAACAGGTTACTATTGGTCCACCATGGAAGCTGATTGTCACCGCTATGCTCGGTCTTGTCACAAATGCAAGATATATGCATACAAAGTGCACGTACCTCCAGTACCGCTGAACGTTCTAACCGCTCCTTGGCCTTTTGCAATGTGGGGCATTGACATGATTGGAGAAGTCAAGCCCACTGCTTCCAACGGACATCGTTTCATCCTTGTGGCAATTGACTATTTTACCAAGTGGGTAGAAGCAGCCTCGTTCGCATCTGTTACCAAGAATGTTGTGGCTCGGTTCATCAAGCATAACCTTATCTGTCGGTATGGCACTCCCGAAAGGATTATCACAGATAACGGTTCTAATCTCAACAACAAGATGATCACCGAACTCTGCACGCAGTTCAAGATCACACATCATAACTCTTCTCCATATCGGCCTAAGATGAATGGCGCAGTGGATGCCGCCAACAAGAGTATCAAGAAGATTATACAGAAGAAGACAGTGACTTACAAGGATTGGCATGAGATGTTACCATTTGCTCTTCATGGTTATCGCACTATAGTACGGACATCTACAGGGGTAACCCCCTTCTCTCTTGTATACGGTATGGAAGCAGTCTTACCCATTGAGGTTCAAATACCCTCAACCAGAGTCCTCCAGGATGCAGAGTTAGGCGAAGACGATTGGATCCAGACTCGCCTCGACCAGATCAACTTAATTGATGAGAAACGGCTCGCATCCATCTTCCATGGACATATCTATCAGAAGCGAATGATCAGAGTGTTCAACAAGAAAGTCAAGCACCGAGTCTACCAAGTCGGTGATCTAGTAGCTGTTGCACCCCAAAATTTGCCCTCCTATCTCGATTTTATCTGGCTTAGGCTTCACATTCATCTGCATACGCGTCCAATAGGTCATTGACATTAAACAGTCATTCATTCATTGCATATGCATCATTTCGTCGTATTTAAATTGACCAAAAGTCAGTTTAAATCGACATTTGCATCGTTTTATAATTATAAAATATCCGATATTTCATTTCATTCATTTTTATCTCCTTACCTGTTTATTGTATCGTTTTAAGTTGATTATATGACGATGATATCAATATTTCGATTTTACAAACAGACTGCTAAAAGCGATTCGACCTTTCAAAATTAGTGGGAAAAATATTTCAAACTTTAGCCTCTAACTCATGTTTTATGAATCTACGTGTCGCGTAGATCATGAAGATGTGATCTCCCTAATTTTTTGATACATTTCGAAGTTTTGTTTTTAACCGTAAGTGTTTTAAAATCAGGTATTCTTCATTATCGTTTTATTTCAATTTTTAATTATTTCGATAATTTTCCTTTAATCTATTAAACCCGCAGTTTATTTTAATATGCTCATTTAATTTTTTTCGGATGATTATTGTCCGAATTTTTACCGTTTTTGACAATTTTAGATGCCCAATTTTTATCTCTAAAAATCAAACAAAAAATACTATTAGGCTTTTTAATTTTTGCTAGATCCATTTTTGAGGCCCATTTTATGAGGGACATTTTTGGTATTACTTAAAAATTGCCAAACCCTAATTTATTGGGTATATATATGTGTTATAATTTATGTTAAGGGGCCAAAAAAAAATTGAAACGAAAAACAGTGCAAGAAAGAGGCAGCGGCTGATAGGAAACTCATTCAACATCCATACCCCCATTACTCACTCCCATCTCCATCTTCCTCTCCAAACTCCATCCATCCAAACATCACCTTCTCACCAGCCTCTGTTTCTCAACTCGCCACCTTCAGAACCTCCAACCCGCCGAACCTGCTCTCATACTCCATCAACCTTGCTCTTCATCTTCCTTACCATCAACTACCTCCAAATCGCCGCAGCTCACTGTGTTCCCTTCACTCATCGCCGTGTCCAACTCACGATCTCAACTCCCACTGTTACCTCCCATCTTCAATCACAGCAACTACAAACTCCCTCAGCTCAAACCCTTGCTAACTCACTTTCCTCCACCGCCGGAACCCACTCTCTCGTGGCCTTCTTCAACTCGCCCTCCACCTTCTCACCGCCACTGCCCTTCATCCGTTCCATTTCCTCCTCTCAATCCTCAGCCGTGACCCAACGACCTTCCACACCGCACTGTCACTTCTGTTTCTTCCATCACCAGCCGCAAGCTCCTTCGTTCACTCTCCACCTCCCATTCTCATCGCCGCTAACCTTCTCCATTCCATAATCATCTTCAACCCCACTTCATCCTATCTCCGGCCATCGCTGTCTCTCCGTTCCATCTCCACACCTCCGTTTCTCCCCCTGTTTCACCGCGACCGAAATCACTCTCACTCACAACCCCTGTTCATCTTCTCCAGCAATCCGCAATCCCCTCCGCTCCCTCTATCTCGTCCCTGTTTCCATCTTCACAGAAATCTCCCTCCGTTTCGTTAACCCAAACTCTCACAGCCACACCGAAATAACTCCATCGTCTATCCCGCCGTAACCCTCCACTCATTCCATCCTCTCCCTGTCACTGTTTCGCTCTCACGCCTTTTCCCTTCCTCCATACCCTCTGTTCCGCCGTCTCTCTCCTTAACACTCCCTAATCGAAACTCATCTCACCATAAAACCCTATTTCTCTTGTTCACACAACCACTAGCCAATCTTCCACCATACATCTCCAACGATCGACGCTTCCTCCTCGTTCTTCTACAAATGCCGATTCTGCAGAATCTTCACTGCCACTCTCAAACTTCCATGCTCTCCAAATCTTCAACAACAACGCCCAGCATCTCCGTTCAACAACATACTCTGCTTCAGCACTCCCTCCTATCACGTTCTCAGTTCGACAACACCACGGCAGCTCAGTCAATAGCCACATGATTATCGGCGTTTCAACATTATCATCACCGCCGCTGTCCATCCGCGAAGCTTTGATCAGACATCCTTCGGAAGTTTCGGTAACATTCATTTTCTTTTCAATTTGTGCTGGTTAGGTTTAGCTGCTGATAATCATTGTGATAATTTTGAGGAAATAATTCTGATGCAAGATGATATGCCATGAGTTTAATCATAAAACTACAGTTTGATGTTTGTTTTTGGTAGGATGTTTGTTTGTGATAGGATCTGTTTGCGGTGAATCTGTGATGATTAGGTGTGAAGTTTAAATAGAACTTTGATGATGTGATGAATCTGTTTTTATTTGGTTTTGCTTGAAACTTCGTCAGTAGTAGGTTATTTGTGTTATCTTGTGTTAAAAATGATTCAGGCTAATTCGGAATCGCGTCAATTTGCTAGCGTTATTCGGTTTGGTTTTAATTTGAAAATGGAAGTTATCATGTTGTGTGAATCATTTTGAAAGAAATATCAATAGCCTTTCTGTTCGAATTTGAAAGATAAACTCGGTTATGGCTTTATGTTTGTTCCTTTGTGGTATTTGAGTATGTTTGCGATGAATTCTATTGAGCATGTTTTGGTTTATATAGCTTCTGCCCGAAATTCGGTTTAGAGGTTTAGAGGTCCATTTTGAATCCGTTTTCTCTTGATTCCAATCTAATTTCTCCCTCCCGTATCATTTGTGGTTCGAAAACCCTATTTACTTTTGAGTTTAATTGTTTGAACGTGTTGGAAACCATGTGTTTGAATGCTAATTTTTGTATGAGCGTGAGTTAATAACATGAATTTTGTTTGGTTTAAGATCATGTTTATCTTTAAGTTTTTTTGTGTGATAACACATTAAATAGTTGCTGCCCGAAACTTGATTTGGTTGGTAAAAGCTTGCGTGAAATTCATTTTTCCATGTTTTGGTTTTGGTTTAAATTATAGCATGAATTTCAAACTCTTTGTTTCGTTTGTGAATCAATAATCATGATAATTGTTTGACGATTTGATATTCATGTTGCATTCATGTAGTTTATCTCGATTTTATACTTTGTAAATAATAACTTGTTCATTATTTCTTTGGTTTCGATTACAATCCGTGGCTTATCCATGAACATTCATTTAATTGCATTTCCTTCTAATTTATCACAATTTTATTGCTTTTATCTCACTTATGCTACTAACCAATTTGCTTTTTGTGAAGATATCAAGGATTGTGCAAGCATTCTCTTTCATTAGCACATATACAATTACTCTTAGCATCCATATAACTTCTCTCCAATTGCATTTTCATTATAGTTTATTCTACTATTTAGTATTTAGTATTTTAATTTTATGAACATACAAATATTTAGTATTATTTTTATTCTTATATTTAGTATTGTAAATATAATTATATAGTATTTCTATTTCATATTTAATATTGTAAATACAATTATACTACTTTTATTTATATATTTTATTTGGTTCATTTTGTAAATCAAATCATATTGTAATTATTATTCTTGTGTTATGATTTCGAATTTAGAATTTAATTCAACTTTCGAATGATTTTGAATACAAACATATCTATTCTTCGCATAGTTTTTGTTTGTATCTTGAGTGATGTAGGAATCTTCATTTGGTATTCATCCGATACATCAAGCTTTATCCGATCTTGAAAACTACTTGGAGCTCATTTCTTTCACCGCATAGAAGCTATTTAATTATTCAAACTAATTCGATTTGGTTGTAATAGCTTAGCATTTATTTCCTTGTGTGTTCTAATTACCGTTTAATCACGCGTTTATCATATTAGAACACATAGCCTCCTCTTGGGCTCTTCATCAAAGAAGCAGGTAAACATACACAATGCACACCTGCACACATTTATAGTTTGGTCCGGGGCTTTTCTACAGCGACAACTATTCGATCGATTGTTCCAATCGGTCGTTTAGAATACTAGTGTCACGCTAGTCCCACTTTTAGGAGCATACATAAAGCCACCTTGTATGTGCTCGCTTGTTTTCCTAATCAAATTATTCTATCCACAACCAAACCCTTAAAACACTTTCATATTAAATTAATTAATTGAATTTGTTTTCAAAAATCAATTTTTCAAAAAAACAAAAAAACATAGTGATATGGTATTTAATTAAATTGTTAGAGGTTAGACGATTTAATTAAAATGTAAAATATTTGGGCCATTAGAGGTAACCCAATGACTTAAATACTTTATTCCATACACTTAATAAAAGTGAACTTTGTTTCACCTCACTCTTTTCATAATAAAGATTTTGGATGAGAGATGATCGGTTGACCTCAATCACCAATCTCGAGTATTGAATCGTTAGAGGATAGCCCAACGTTTTGGTACTTGTCATCTACAATTAAAATCAATTTAACCCATTCAAATTCCTTTTCCGCTCATACGCGGTCATCAAAAACATTTTCTTCTAAAATCAACACAACCAATCCAAGACATTTTCAACAAGAACTACGGAGTTTTGACTTTCCCATTGCACGAGGGAATACGTGAGGCAGCGGTTTGAAACCGTGTCAAACTCAAAATAATAACAAACAAATCCATTTTCTTTTTATTTATTCATGACTTAGAAATTAGCGATTACACACACACAAACACATTTTGAACTAAATGGGTCCCATCGAGTACGATGGACGTAAGAGGTGCTAATACCTTCCTCTTGCGTAACCGACTCCCGAATCCATCCTTTTTTGGTCTTGTAGACCGCCTTATCCGATGTTGTGGGTTTTATCTATATTTCCCCGTTCTTTTTAGAACAAATAAAATTAGGTGGCGATTTAATTGTTTTGAAAATTCATTTTAAATGATTTTTTGAAAATCGAGTTGCTTCAGTTGGCGACTTCAGTGGGGAAAAATTTTAAATTTTTTTTTTTTGACTAAGCGAGTCAACCCTAGTTTAGTTCTTCGCATGTTTGTGTGTTTGTTTATCGATTTCTTCTTTATGCTTATCTATTGATTATTTGCTTATTTTCCTCTATGCTTTATATATTATTTTGTTGATATATTATTGTGATGAGAATTCATGGGCATTGATACATAGATAAGCCCACTACCCAGACTTCTAGGTCACCTTTTTAGGAATAGAGGGGTTGCGTAGCCTAGGTCCACCTGACTCCATTGTCTTGTTGGCCCAAAGCGAAGACTCCGGCTTAGAGTTGGTTGTTTTAAGGAGGTTGTTGGCCCGCGATAGCGCAGGACATCAATCTTTGGACAAATGACCTATAACTCTAAGTTTGTTCATGTCGTCCTAACCAAGGCCAATCGCTCAAATTTTGGATTTCGAGCATCCCGTTAAGAGCCGTTTCTTGGGGTATACTTTTACAAATACTATCGCCATGTAGGCCTCTCGCGCGATGATAGTGTTTGTAAAAGGGGATCTGAGACCCCAAGAAACATTTAGCAAAAAAACATTAAAACCACCTTGTTCGGGATTATTGGGTAGAAGCCTAGAGCCATCCTATATTAGGAAGCCCACCTAAATAAGTTATTCTGATTACCAGTATCATCCCTGTTTCACGTCTTTGTGAACCTGATATTATCATCATGTTGCATTCCATTTGCATCAATCATCTCAAAAGAGTTTATTTCTCTTATCATCCATGCATCATCATGCATTTCATTCATTTCAATCAAAGGACTCATTTCAACCTGGCTTCTTATTCAGAATCTCAAGACTGCAAGACTGATTTCCTGGCATCGTCATCATCATGGATCAACTTCAGGCAAGTGTGGCTGCGATGAATACTCATATAGATACCCAGTTGGATCAATTCATGGAGGTTATCCAGAAGATTGCCATTGGACAAGAAGAGTTAATGCAAGTTGTTCAGAGGTCTGAAGTTGTTACTACTGATCATGTTAATCCACCAGGTGTCAATCTTAACCACATGGAGGTCCTTTCAGATCAAAATGTCAGAAACACTGTTCAAATGCATGTCAATGGAACTCTTCATTGTGAGGACATCTTCGAGTCTTCGTTTGACACCTTCAGGTTTCCGATTGAAGAGAGTGAGTCTGAGAAAAAGCTTCAACTCCTTGAGAAAAGGATGAAAGCAATTGAGGGTCGTGATTCCCTTGGTTTAGACGCTCTTAGTTTGTGCTTGGTGCCTGGTATCAAAATTCCTGCAAAATTCAAAGTCCCCACTTTCGAGAAGTATAGGGGTACCTCTTGTCCGATTACCCACATCAAAGCCTATTGCAATAAGATGGCTCCCTATGTAGAAAATGACAAGCTCCTCATGCACGCTTTTCAAGATAGCCTCAGTGGAGCATCTCTCGAGTGGTACACTCAGCTTGAACGAACTCACATCCAAACTTGGAGGGAATTGGCTGAAGCTTTTGTCAATCAGTATGACTATAATAGGGACATGGCTCCCACCAGAATTCAACTCAAGGTTTAACTCGGTGAAGAATCTTTCAAAGAGTATCTTGAGATGGAGAGAATTAGCTGCTAGAGTTCAACCTCCTCTTTTGGAACGAGAACTCATTGAGATGTTCTCTGATACCTTGAGAGGCCCCTATCTGATTGCTGGGTGTACTTCTAAATTTTCGCACCTGGTTGTTGTAGGAGAACGAATTGAGCGTGGCCTCAAGATGGGTAACATTCAGGATGTTGCTATTACTTCTGAATTTCCAGAGCAAATTGATGAAGAGGCAAGTACAATTTTCGAGGACGAGGAAGAAGCTCCTGTTTACCCTCCATTTCAGATTCCTAATCAAGTGACAGAAGTTAATTCTAATCACTGTGCTCCACAAATCTGTGCTGCAACTGTCTGTCAAACACCCGTTCAGTATGCTCCCCAGCAGCATAACGCTCCTCGACAACAAGCTTATCGACAAAATCGTCAACAACGAGGTGGGAAGAATCTGATAAGGGCAAGAAAAGTGCATAATCCAATCCCTATGCCTCATAGTGAGTTGCTAACTCACCTTCTCCAACATTCTTTGGTGGAGTTAAAGGAGCTCGGGACGCCTCCTTTTCCGTATCCTTTGGGATATGATCCTGATGCCTACTGTGAGTTCCATTCTGGGGCACCTGGCCATACAATTGAAGGATGTAATCTTTTCAAAGGCACAGTTCAGAAACTCATTGATTCCAAAGCAATCACGTTCACACCAGAGGGCCTACACATCAATTGACTCTCTTTTGACTCAAAGAACGCCACGACTACAAAGTGCATCTTCTGAAGCAAGAAATCCATACGGAGACCAGTCTCCTCAACATGGAGATTTATAGTTTCATCTTGCATGTTCATTTGTAATATTTTTTGTTTGTTCAGTACTGTTTCATATGCTAAGTTTGTTCACTCTGGAATATTAATCATAATGCATTGAATATGTTTGTCTTGAATTAATCCATTCGCTATCACTCTTATTTGTTTTACTATGCTTTTGATATTCAACTCTTATTAATAAAGCAACACCTCTGTAGGGAGGATGATGAATAATTTACCAAGAATCTCAAACGCTATGCTTTCGAGTAAAAACCCTGCTAACGATGTACAAGCCTTGTTTCAAATTCCCAAACACCGGAGATATAAGGGAGTGAAACCCTCGTTAACCCCTTTTGAGCCTCGAAGTAGGAGTTTCTTTTTTGTTCAAAAGAAAAAACCCTCATTTTTTTAACCTAGGGCAGGGTAGTGTTCAGTTAACCTGATCGAGCGTTCAAAACTCATCAAGAGTACGCATCCAAGGATACAACAATGGTTATCTTTCAAAAGGTTGAGGAAAGTCAAAGCCGCGATGGTCAATCTTCACCTATCAACAACGTGCTTCAAAAAGGTTGAAACCGTAGTGGTTATTTCTTGCACATCAAGAGATCAACAGATGACGATACCACAATTGTCATCTCCCATCCACTAAGGATTCAAGCAGTCATAATCACTTCCAATCAAACAAGGGTGCAAGATCACACGACTTGTTAAAAAAAATGATAAAAAAAATAATGATGACAAAAAGCCCGCTAAGTCGAAACTTCATAATAAGTCGCTTAGGCAAAAATGGCAAAAGAAAAAAATAAAAATAAAAAGGAAAAGGATAAAAAATCCTCCTTACAAGAACAAGGTCGTGTGATCAGACACTAAAAGAAAAAGGTGAGTGACTATCGTGTCCAAGAAACCTCAGTGGTTCCTCAACCGCATCATAAATTTCTATCAAGAGATGAATGCTCGCATCAAGTTATCTGAACCTAGGATTGAAGAACATCACGGAGAATGGGAAGGCACCAAATATTTTGAGCCTAAAAATCATTTTTTCTAAAAACCCGTGAATCAGACCACGTTACAACCCTTAAAAGTCCTAATTGAAGCATGGGTTAACTCGAAAGAAAAATTGTTACAAGAGTACGGTAACCTGACTCCTAGGAGGCTTGCTAAACATTTGAGTTGGTATCACTCCATCTTTTACAAAAAAAATTCAATGTTTCAATATCTTTTCAATAAAAGTTTCTTTAACTTCAAGACAAACATGAACTTTGCATTAGAATTATCATTCGTAGAATAAAATATTCTTTGCATATAGATAAGTGCTTAAACATCAAGTAAGGTTGCATAATGAGCATCAGATGGATAATTTGATTGTCTTGAAGGACATATTGCTTCAAGTATTCGATTGAGCACAAAGCAGCTCGAGTTGAGAAGTAAGGTTGTGAAGTAGCCTACTTTCAAGATGAAAACCACCCTGAGCAGGTGATATCTTCAAAGTTCAGTCAATCTGGGGCATTTATGTCGAGATTCGAAGAATCTCTCAAAGTGCTGAGTAATCAGGGGCATTCATCCAAGCATGGTTGAAACCATCTTTACCTTTTGGTTAGTCAGGGGCAATATTTCCAAGTTTATAATATTGGGGCAGATTGTCTTGATGGTCCAGATCTCAGGAAGCTTTCTCGAGGCTATTTTCTTCAAAATCCCTACAGATTGGGGAAAAGCATTATGTAGGGGCATTCGTCCACCTCATAATTAATCAAGTCCAGGCGCAAGCTAAACAACTATTGAGTTTGAATGGCATGTCAGGAAGTCAGGATCATCATCATCAGCTCATCAGAGATCTAAGTCTGTGTTGGCATTTTCTCCATCAGAAACCAAGGATCATTATCTCCAACTCAAGTCAGGATCGTTATCCTCAGCTCATCCGAGATTAAGATTTAATTCTTGGTTATTGGTTTCTTTCAACAGAAGTTAGAAGACGAGATTCTATCCATTGAATTCCAAAAAATGTCTTTGCTTCGACACATTGCATATAGTAATCATCATTGCATTGCATAACATCCTCAAAAAATGCGTAGCATTTCCATTTATATGGAGCATTACGCTAAAAAAAATAATAATTCAAAAATGCATCTAAGCATAAGCCAGATTAAAGTCTTTATCGAGTACCTTTTGCGTCTCCGAAGAGAAGTCTATCCTAAAAATCCCAAGTGGTATTCCCTGTCAGGTTTCCTCAGGACATATCTTCCCGTTGTTGCTATCTGCATCTTTGACCCTATGTCGGTCTCCTACATCATTCAATTCAATTACCAAGCGTCTTGCTTTTTGCAAATTCTTATTTTGGTATTCTTACCCGTGTTTGCCTCTGTCGTTAGAGTGCGAGTAAGAGTCGGTGTCTAACCTTTCTTGCTTCTCAATTGTTTGAGTATCCATACTTGGTGTGTGGTAATTCATATAATTGCCACTCTTGAAGAATTACACCCCGCCTTTGGCCTGAGGGATATTGTATTTCTTGCATATTTGCAAACTTTCAAAGTCCAACGTAGCTCAGCAATCCTTGCTAGAGTCCCTTTGGTTGGCTTCTTTCCCCGTAAATTCGTCTTCGATCGACGATTTTACCATTCCATATATCTTCTCCCCAGTGAGTCTGCTCCAGTTGGTCTCCTTCTTGTGTGTGTCTAATATCTTTACATGACATATACTCCCATATGTTCTCATTTTTGATCTGCGAAGCAACTTATTTAAGTATGCTCGTTCCAAAGATCTATGAGTTATTACCTTTCTGATCTGCGAAGCAACTTATTTAAGTATGCTCGTTCCAAAGGTCTATCTGGTTTCATTTCTGATATGCGAAGCAACTTGTTTAAGTATGCTCGTTCCAAAGATCTGTCCCTTCCTTGATCTGCGAAGCCGCTTATTCAAGTGTATTCGTGCTAAAGATCTATGTTTGGAGTTAAATCTCTCCTTGAGTAAAACTTTTCTCCCCGGTAACCTTACCGATGCCAGTAACCTTATTGTATGTCTCAGTTTCCCCGATCACCTGATCGATGTCTTCCGGTAACCTTACCGTTGTAGCAACTTTGCTAGTTTTGTTTCACCCGATCACCTGATCGATGTCTTCCGGTAACCTTACCGTTGTAGCAACTTTGCTAATTTTGTTTCACCCGATCACCTGATCGATGTCTTCCGGTAACCTTACCGTTGTAGCAACTTTGCTAATTTTCTTTTCCAATCACCTGATTGTGATCCCCCGGTAACCCTACCGACGTTATGGATCTTGCTACCTCTTTGGTTTCCCGGTGACCTCACCGACGAAAATGACCTCACTATGGCTTTCTTTTCCAATCACCTGATTGTGAACCACGGTAACCTTACCGATGTCAGCCACTTTGATATCATTTTAACCGAAAGTTGGTAAATTTACCATAATTTCTTTTCAAAATACTTATTTCCTGGTGACCTCACCGACGATAATGACTTCACTATGGCTTTCTTTTCCAATCACCTGATTGTGATACCCCGGTAACCTTACCGACGTCGGCCATCTTGATATCATTTTCATTCTAATCGCCTGATCGACTCGTAAACCAGTAACCATACTGAAGTCGAGCCTTTTTACCAACAATTATTTTTCAAAACTTGGTCAGCACCCAGTAACCTTGATGTCGAGTCACCTAGTTGTAAATATTCAACGTAATTCCTCTCCTTTTTGAGGAAATCTTTTGGGAATATTATACCATTATCCGCCAAAGCTTGTTAGTGGAGGCTTCCAAAAACAGAAAAAAACCATAAAATATTTCTACTAGTTCTTCGGAGCGCAAATTTTAGGGTTCTTTTAGTATTTAATCTTCTTCTACCTTGAAAGTTCAAAAGGCTATCGCCAATTTCACTTTCAGGTTTAAGACGATTAAATAGGGGCAGCTGTTGCACCCAAAATTTGCCCTCTATCTCGATTTTATCTGGCTTAGGCTTCACATTCATCTGCATACGCGTCCATTAGGTCATTGACATTAAACAGTCATTCATTCATTGCATATGCATCATTTCGTCGTATTTAAATTGACCAAAAGTCAGTTTAAATCGACATTTGCATCGTTTTATAATTATAAAATATCCGATATTTCATTTCATTCATTTTTATCTCCTTACCTGTTTATTGTATCGTTTTAAGTTGATTATATGACGATGATATCAATATTTCGATTTTACAAACAGACTGCTAAAAGCGATTCGACACTATACGAAAATTAGTGGGAAAAATATTTCAAACTTTCGCCTCTAACTCACTGTTTTATGAATCTACGTGTCGCGTAGATCATGAAGATGTGATCTCCCTAATTTTTTGATACATTTCGAAGTTTTGTTTTTAACCGTAAGTGTTTTAAAATCAGGTATTCTTCATTATCGTTTTATTTCAATTTTTAATTATTTCGATAATTTTCCTTTAATCTATTAAACCCGCAGTTTATTTTAATATGCTCATTTAATTTTTTTCGGATAATTATTGTCCGAATTTTTACCGTTTTTGACAATTTTAGATGCCCAATTTTTATCTCTAAAAATCAAACAAAAAATACTATTAGGCTTTTTAATTTTTGCTAGATCCATTTTTGAGGCCCATTTTATGAGGGACATTTTTGGTATTACTTAAAAATTGCCAAACCCTAATTTATTGGGTATATATATGTGTTATAATTTATGTTAAGGGCCCAAAAAAAAATTGAAACGAAAAACAGTGCAAGAAAGAGGTGATAGGAAACTCATTCAACATCCATACCCCCATTACTCACTCCCATCTCCATCTTCCTCTCCAAACTCCATCCATCCAAACATCACCTTCTCACCAGCCTCTGTTTCTCAACTCGCCACCTTCAGAACCTCCAACCCGCCGAACCTGCTCTCATACTCCATCAACCTTGCTCTTCATCTTTCTTACCATCAACTACCTCCAAATCGCCGCAGCTCACTGTGTTCCCTTCACTCATCGCCGTGTCTAACTCACGATCTCAACTCCCACTGTTACCTCTCATCTTCAATCACAGCAACTACAAACTCCCTCAGCTCAAACCCTTGCTAACTCACTTTCCTCCACCGCCGGAACCCACTCTCTCGTGGCCTTCTTCAACTCGCCCTCCACCTTCTCACCGCCACTGCCCTTCATCCGTTCCATTTCCTCCTCTCAATCCCCAGCCGTGACCCAACGACCTTCCACACCGCACTGTCACTTCTGTTTCTTCCATCACCAGCCGCAAGCTCCTTCGTTCACTCTCCACCTCCCATTCTCATCGCCGCTAACCTTCTCCATTCCATAATCATCTTCAACCCCACTTCATCCTATCTCCGCCATCGTCTCCGTTCCATCTCCACACCTTTCTCCCCTGTTTCACCGACCGAAATCACTCTCCTCACAACCTGTTCATCTTCTCCAGAATCCATAATCCCTCCTCCCTCTATCTCGTCCTGTTTCCATCTTCACGAAATCTCTCCGTTTCGTTAACCCAAACTCTCACAGCCACACCGAAATAACTCCATCGTCTATCCCGCCGAAACCCTCCACTCATTCCATCCTCTCCCCCTGTTTTCGCTCTCACTTTTCCTTCCTCCATACCCTCATTTGCTCTCTCCTTAACACTCTAATGAAACTCATCTCACCATAAAACCCTATTTCTCTTGTTCACACAACCACTAGCCAATCTTCCACCATACATCTCCAACGATCGACGCTTCCTCCTCGTTCTTCTACAAATGCCGATTCTGCGAATCTTCACGCCACTCAAACTTCCATGCTCTCCAAATCTTCAACAACAACGCCCAGCATCTCCGTTCAACAACATACTCTGCTTCAGCACTCCCTCCTATCACGTTCTCAGTTCGACAACACCACGGCAGCTCAGTCAATAGCCACATGATTATCGGCGTTTCAACATTATCATCACCGCCGCTGTCCATCCGCGAAGCTTTGATCAGACATCCTTCGGAAGTTTCGGTAACATTCATTTTCTTTTCAATTTGTCTTTGGTTAGGTTTAGTGCGATAATCATTGTGATAATTTTGAGGAAAAAATTCTGATGCAAGATGATATGCCATGAGTTTAATCATAAAACTACAGTTTGATGTCTGTTTTTGGTAGGATGTTTGTTTGTGATAGGATCTGTTTGCGGTGAATCTGTGATGATTAGGTGTGAAGTTTAAATAGAACTTTGATGATGTGATGAATCTGTTTTTATTTGGTTTTGCTTGAAACTTCGTCAGTAGTAGGTTATTTGTGTTATCTTGTGTTAAAAATGATTCAGGCTAATTCGGAATCGCGTCAATTTGCTAGCGTTATTCGGTTTGGTTTAATTTGAAAATGGAAGTTATCATGTTGTGTGAATCATTTTGAAAGAAATATCAATAGCCTTTCTGTTCGAATTTGAAAGATAAACTCGGTTATGGCTTTGTGTTTGTTCCTTTGTGGTATTTGAGTATGTTTGCGATGAATTCTATTGAGCATGTTTTGGTTTATATAGCTTCTGCCCGAAATTCGGTTTAGAGGTCCATTTTGAATCCGTTTTCTCTTGATTCCAATCTAATTTCTCCCTCCCGTATCATTTGTGGTTCGAAAACCCTATTTACTTTTGAGTTTAATTGTTTGAACGTGTTGGAAACCATGTGTTTGAATGCTAATTTTTGTATGAGCGTGAGTTAATAACATGAATTTTGTTTGGTTTAAGATCATGTTTATCTTTAAGTTTTTTTGTGTGATAACACATTAAATAGTTGCTGCCCGAAACTTGATTTGGTTGGTAAAAGCTTGCGTGAAATTCATTTTTCCATGTTTTGGTTTTGGTTTAAATTATAGCATGAATTTCAAACTCTTTGTTTCGTTTGTGAATCAATAATCATGATAATTGTTTGACGATTTGATGTTCATGTTGCATTCATGTAGTTTATCTCGATTTTATACTTTGTAAATAATAACTTGTTCATTATTTCTTTGGTTTCGATTACAATCCGTGGCTTATCCATGAACATTCATTTAATTGCATTTCCTTCTAATTTATCGCAATTTTATTGCTTTTATCTCACTTATGCTACTAACCAATTTGCTTTTTGTGAAGATATCAAGGATTGTGCAAGCATTCTCTTTCATTAGCACATATACAATTACTCTTAGCATCCATATAACTTCTCTCCAATTGCATTTTCATTATAGTTTATTCTACTATTTAGTATTTAGTATTTTAATTTTATGAACATACAAATATTTAGTATTATTTTTATTCTTATATTTAGTATTGTAAATATAATTATATAGTATTTCTATTTCATATTTAATATTGTAAATACAATTATACTACTTTTATTTATATATTTTATTTGGTTCATTTTGTAAATCAAATCATATTGTAATTATTATTCTTGTGTTATGATTTCGAATTTAGAATTTAATTCAATTTTCGAATGATTTTGAATGCAAACATATCTATTCTTCGCATAGTTTTTGTTTGTATCTTGAGTGATGTAGGAATCTTCATTTGGTATTCATCCGATACATCAAGCTTTATCCGATCTTGAAGACTACTTGGAGCTCATTTCTTTCACCGCATAGAAGCTATTTAATTATTCAAACTAATTCGATTTGGTTGTAATAGCTTAGCATTTATTTCCTTGTGTGTTCTAATTACCGTTTAATCACGCGTTTATCATATTAGAACACATAGCCTCCTCTTGGGCTCTTCATCAAAGAAGCAGGTAAACATACACAATGCACACCTGCACACATTTATAGTTTGGTCCTGGGCTTTTCTACAGCGACAACTATTCGATCGATTGTTCCAATCGTTCGTTTAGAATACTAGTGTCACGCTAGTCCCACTTTTAGGAGCATACACAAAGCCACCTTGTATGGGCTCGCTTGTTTTCCTAATCAAATTATTCTATCCACAACCAAACCCTTAAAACACTTTCATATTAAATTAATTAATTGAATTTGTTTTCAAAAATCAATTTTTCAAAAACAAAAAACATAGTGATATGGTATTTAATTAAATTGTTAGAGGTTAGCCCCGATTTAATTAAAATGTAAAATATTTGGGCCATTAGAGGGTAACCCAATGACTTAAATACTTTATTCCATACATAATAAAAGTGAACTTTGTTTCACCTCACTCTTTTCATAATAAAGATTTTGGATGAGAGATGATCGGTTGACCTCAATCACCAATCTCGAGTATTGAATCGTTAGAGGATAAACGTTTTGGTACTTGTCATCTACAATTAAAATCAATTTAACCCATTCAAATTCCTTTTCGCTCATACGGTCATCAAAAACATTTTCTTCTAAAATCAACACAACCAATCCAAGACATTTTCAACAAGAACTACGAGTTTTGACTTTCCCATTGCGAGGAATACGTAGGCAGCGTTTCAAACCGTGTCAAACTCAAAATAATAACAAACAAATCCATTTTCTTTTTATTTATTCATGACTTAGAAATTAGCGATTACACACACACAAACACATTTTGAACTAAATGGGTCCCATCGAGTACGATGGACGTAAGAGGTGCTAATACCTTCCTCTTGCGTAACCGACTCCCGAATCCATCCTTTTTTGGTCTTGTAGACCGCCTTATCCGATGTTGTGGGTTTTATCTATATTTCCCCGTTCTTTTTAGAACAAATAAAATTAGGTGGCGATTTCATTGTTTTTGAAAATTCATTTAAATGATTTTTTTTGAAAATCGAGTTGCTTCAGTAGTCAAGCGTATCATCCTTCCAAAAGGTGATCCCAGGGGCAAGTGGACTCCCACCTATGAGGGACCATTTGTAGTCAAGACAGTATTTTCCGGCGGAGCTATGATACTTAGCACCATGGATGGCGAATATTTCCCACACCTTGTGAACGCAGACATAGTCAAAAAAATACTACGCATAAACGAGACCCGCTAGGCCGAAGGACCTAGGAAAAAATAAGGGCATCCTGACGAACCAAGGAGGTTTGGGCAAAATTTAAGGATATATAAAAAAAATGTACACCCGACAAGTCGAAAACCTGAAAAGTCGGCTTGGGCAAAAAAGGGTATCCCGATAGGCTGAAAACCCGAAAGGGCGGTCTAGGCAAAAGTTAGGGATTTAAGCATACGACTATGTCTCGTCCAAATCACCTACCTACAGACTACTATCAGCGTTCAAATGGCGAAAATCAAATTCACTCACTTTCAATTGACAACAAGGAGATGAGATAGTCGATATATAAGAGTACTAGCATAGTTCGGAACTCGACGAGATTGTTTCTGCATAGATTTTTACCTTCTTTATGTACAAACTGCTTGGCCATACGCCACCTTTCAAAATTAATACAAGTTCTTTCTCTTTACAAGTGTTCATTTTTGTTGTTTTTTGCACAAAGTCCAACGTTCACTTTGAATGATTATATGCATTTGACAATAAAAATCTGTTTACAAACATAAACGAAAACAAACAGGTATACGAAAGTAATTACTACAGGCTCTAGGAATTGAGATGACGACGAAGGTCACCAACACGTTCCCCTGCAGAGTACAAACCCCCACAGAGCCATCACTCATCACAAGCCTTCCCCAGCGAAGTTCATATCTTCTTCCCCTAGTCTTCAAGCAGTAACGTTTCATCTCCAGCAGAGGTATTTATTCCCAACAGAGTATCTCTCAATCACCATTCCCCGGCAGTATCCAGACTCGAAACTTGGTCAGATAGTGCATCGGAGGAAAACTATAACTCTTACTCTTCAGTAGGCTCTACGCCAAGATCCCCAACGGAGTGCTCACCGGTTCCCACTACCCTCAGCAGGGTTGACGCACAAAGTCCCCAGAGGAACATCTCCCAGCTTTATTCCCCGGCAGCAATGTCCAGACTCGAAACTTGGTCAGATAGTGCATCGGAGGAATCAAAGTCTCCTATCCTTGTTCCAAGTCAAGGTTTCCATGGTTTCGTTCTCAAGCAGAAGCCAGAAATCTCCAAGCAGAATGTCCACACCTTCTTCAAGATGGATATGTTTTGAAATACTGACATACACATTCATACATTATTCATAGAAGTTATAGCATGTGCATATATTATTTATACACATTGTCATATGCTTGCATGCATCATAATCTGCATCAGTCTAACTATATCCTGTCAACATTTCTCCTTCTTTTTTCCCCAGCAGGTGAAAAACATTTCTAAACGAAAGGTCAAAGATTAATACCCAAAACCAGACGGGAAACTTATCTGAACGACTACAACAAGTCCAGGGTTAATACCCGAAACAAGACGGGAAACCTTATCCGAACGACTACCCCGGTTGTCCTTCGACAAGAGGCACTAGATCAAACACCCGAAGCACAACAAGGACGCTATCCACATTCTGCCACCTATTATCCCCTCAGATTAATCAAGACAAATATTGATTCTGACTCTCTATTATCAAAAGCAACTACAGAGTCTGGCGTACGACTCAGTTGCCCTGGATGGCATCTGTCGCACCCCAAAATTTACCCTCCTCAGTTCAGAACTTCGTCTTCAGGATTGACTTTAATTGATTTAAGGGTTATTGCAGTTACATGAACAGTTGGGTATGTTTCATAAGAATTGGAGTTGTTGGTTTGTTATGCATTCCAATCATTTCATAAAAGAAGAAGGTGACTGATGGAATCAAGGTATCTAAGGCCTTTGAGACATTAGGACAGAGTTGAATTATTTGGATATTCTTAAAGTGTAAGTTAAGTTTGGATTTGATAATCGGAGTTTCGGATTTATAAGTATCTACTTGATACATTACAGTTGATTTGCTTAAAAATGCGTGTTTCAAAAGAAGATTGGTGCTCAAGCTGTTCTATGCAATAATTCAAATGAACTCCATTTCAAATCTTTCAAATGTCAAGTGAATCTTTACGATTTTTTAAATAGGATTTGTTTCCACTTGTTTACGAATCAAAGTTCTGTGCTCTACTCAAACCATTCAAATGCTTATTATTCAAGTTGTGTGGTAATGTTCTTTTGATTCATCACGGCATTAAGGTATTTCAAATTCATTCAAGAATTCTTACAAGCTGTGGAAATTTTGTCAAGTTATTTCATTCAAAGTTCAAATTATGAGAACAATTTTATCAACACTTCAGATGATATTCAAACAAATTTCAAAGGATTGTTATGTTATTACAAGCATGGAATGATTGTTACAATTAATGGTAGGATTATTCAACATCTATTCAAACTCCAAACAGTTTACATTTGTATCGATTCCAAACTACATAAGAGTTGTTTTTTTTGTTGTTACAAATTTACAAGTTTCTAAAGCAATTTCTACAATGTCTACAAAAAGTCTTGAAGTTTCTAAGAGTCTTGACCTTTTTCTCCGAGTTACGAGACTTTCGACTCCGCGGTTATCTTGAGTTATTTCTTCATCCTCCGCCATCTTCTCTTCAAGCGTACCAATTCATGCCACATGAAACAAAGAAAAGAGCAAGTTAGAAGTTACAAAACATAAATGAATTAGGAAATACAAGAAATTATCAAAGAGTTATTCTTTTTGTCAAGGCTCATCATTAGGTGTTGGCGGGAATCAGGTTTTATGTTAAGCCTCAGAATCTTGTTTAAAGATTAATCATCGCCGAAAACGGCTTGCTTGCAAATCGCGGGTTAACCCGGTTCACAAACAAGCATAACAGGCAACAGCGAGCAAATCGAGGCAACAATTCTCACAGGCGATACAATATCCCACAACATAGCAACATAGCAAGCACAAGCATAAAACATATAGTGACAGAGAAAGCAGAGCAGCAGACCAAAAGAAAAGCTCAAAGTGTCTTGAGAAAAAGCAAGTCAAGTTGGCCAAAAATGGGAATTATATAGCAGACCACAGAGCAGGCAGCATAGCAGAAAGAGTATCAGAAAGAAAAAAACAAAATTTGAGTTCCAATGAAGACAAGGACAGGCAGAAGCAAAGTTGGAAGTTAATATAACCAACAGCTCTATTGTGTAAAAGGAAACCCAATCAGAAAAAAGACTCAAGCATAATATCTGTTCTATAACCATAGAAGACCATAGCATATGTTCTAAAAAAAAAACTTTGTTTTCAAAACCAGAGAAAAACCAGAGTGTAGTATTTGTTCCTAACCACAACAACCCAAGCCAAATCGTGTAGTATCTGTTCCTAACCAGAAAAAACTCAGCAAAAAAACCAAACACCTGTATCTGTTCTTAGTAAACACCAACACTGAACAAAGAGACCAACCAAGAGAGAAAAAAGAAAGAGTTCAATCAAAACAACAGCCTAATCATCACTTTCCAAACCAACAGCCTTCAGAAATCCTTTGTTTCAGAAATCCAGTTCCAAAATCGAGAAAGAAGAAGAGTTTTAGAAAGGTAATACCGGGTTTCGACGAGGAGGTTGCGACCAACGTCACCATCCTTCTCCTCCACGTTTTTCCTCTTTTTTTTCGCATTACACTGTCGCTGTCACCGAATAGGGCCTAGGGTTTATTGTTCCCTTTCAGTTTCACAACAACCTGTACCAACAAACGAAATCAAAACAAACATCAGAAGTCAAACATGCAAACAATTCGAGAAAGAGAAGAGAGATTTCCGGAGCGGTGAGAGAGAGTGACGAAGAGCGATCGCGGCGAGAGAGAGAGAGACAAAATCGCGACGCCGGCGAAGAGAGACAGAGCGATCGCGGCGAAGAGAGGATGAGGGTTTGGGTTCCGGCGAGAGAGATGAGAAGACCGTGAGGGTCTGTGAGGGTGAGAGTGAGAGAGATGAAACACGGGCAAGAGAAAGACAGAGTCCATGGTGTTTCCATTTTCCTTTTCCTTTTTCTTTTAAAAAAATTAAAAACTATTTTAATTCATTTTTATTTGTTTTTATAATAATGATGTGTCTGGTGGTGACAAGTGTCACCACCTTGCTTTTTAAGATAAAAATTCTTTTATTTCTTTTTATTTGTTTTTTCATTTTTAGTTTAATTTTAAAAAAGAAAAGAAATGCTAGTTAAAAAATTTGTAGTGATACAATGATATATCACTTAGGCCGGTCGGAGTATTTTGGATCGGAAGTTGTGGTACTCAGTTCGCTAGCACGGGGAGGTATTTTGGACCAGTCAAAGTTCAGATGATTTTCTTTCCACACCGTCCAGAATCACGGCAATACAGGCTATTTCTGAATTTTTATCTATTTCCATTAATTTATTTTGTCGTAAATAATATCTTGTTGCGATGTACTAAATAATTATTGGATCTGATAGTTTGTGTTTGATGATTTATCGATTAAATTATTAGTCGATTTTTCATCAAACAGAAAAAATCATCTCTAATAATTATTTAAATTTCCGATTGTATTGAATGATATTTTTGTATGTTTATTTACTCGTTCAGTATTTATTCACTAATGTACACTTTGCACACAACTAAATGTTAAAATTAACCATAACCCGCTTCCATCTCAAAAACACTTTCGCAATTAAAGTTTCAAACCTCGATCCAACGTCGAGTGCATTTTCGAAATCTTTTTCATAATAAAGTACAAGTTTTTTAGTCATTGGACGCTAGACTAATTGCTAAAAAACTTGTCCCCCAAATAAACTTGTAGTCTTTAAGTCGTTGGACGCTAGACTTGTTGCTTAAAGACTTCTAAATAACGTGAAACTCGTTTCACTTCACTTTTTCTCAAGAAAACATTTTGGGTGATAGACGACTCGTGCGGGCATTAGTTCCTCGGGTTTCTAGTATTTGAATCGTGAGACGCTAGCCTCGTTGTTCGGTACTTTTTCATCCACATAAAAAACAACTCAACTCACTCAAACTCTTTTATCGCTCATATGCGATCCTAAAAACTCTTTTCCGACAAAGAGTGTGCAATAGTCATTTCAAACACGAACGTGGACTTAAAGATTTTAAAACAAACTAAACAAGTCCAAGTTCAAGCATTTGAAATGTCTAATGCACGATTTTTCTTATAAAATCAATACAACAAACTTAAAACCTTTTCGAGAGGAACTACAGAGTTTTGACTTTCCCATTGCACAAGGGAATATGTAGGCACACGGTTCTGAAACCGTGCCAAACTCAAAATAATAACAAACAATTCTTTTTTCTTTTAGCATCCATAACTTAGCAATAAACACACACACACAAATGCGTAGAATTAAATGGGTCCCATCGAGTACGATGGATGTAAGGGGTGCTAATACCTTCCCCTTACATAACTGACTCCCGATCCCACTTTTTTGGTCACGTAGACCACCTTATCCGCATGTTTTGGGTTTTATCTATATTTTCCCGTTCTTTTTTAGAACAAATAAAATTAGGTGGCGATTTCACTGTTTTCGAGAATTAAAAGATTTTTGAAAATCGAGTTGCTTCAGTTGGCGACTTCACTGGGGAATGTTTTTAAAGTTTTTTTAAGCGAGTTAACCCTAATTTAATTTCTTCGCTTGTGTGTTTACTATTCATTGCCTATTATTTCTTTATATCCTGTTGATGTATTTTGATATTGGGGAATTTGTTGGTTATGGTTCATAGATAATCCCAATACCCAGGCTTCTAGGAAACATAAGCTTAGAGTGGTTGAGTAGCTTAGGTCCACTAGACATCCGTGTCTTTTGGATCGACGTGAAGACCACAACTTAGAGTTGGTCTTTTTAAGGGAGTTATTGCATCGTACGCTAGTGCGGGATGATAATTCTTGGACAAAGGGCCTATAACTCTAAGTATTAGGATGTCCAAACCAAAACCAACCGCTCAAAGGATTTTTGAGTATCCCTTTAAGAGCCGCTTCTTGGAGTATACTTTTGGAAGTATTATCCCCACGTAGTCCGATTGCGTGGTGATAATATTTCTAAAAAAAGGATCTGAGACTCCGAGAGGCATTTAGCACAAAAACATTAGAACCAACCTTGTTTGGGGAATTGTTGGGTAGACGTCGAAACCGTGTCCGACCGTCCTTCTAAACCCTTGTCTGTTTAACTTTGCATGTGATTTTGCACATAACATCAATATGTATCGCATCACATCGCATTCTTACATGCATCACCATCATATGGCATTCTTACATGCATTACCATCATATGGCATTCTTATATGCATCCATTTTACATCGCATTCTTACATGCGTCACTACTATTACATCGCATTCTTACATGCGCTGCCATTATATTACATTTGCATTCTTTCATACATTACCATGCATTTCATCTTCTTCAAAAAAAAAAAACTCATTTCATCTCTTCTGTCCAGGAAATATCAAACTGTCTACTCGACGCACGTTCAGAACTCCAAGGATGTCTCAGAGGGCTATAGACGAGCTTCAACGTGGTCAAGAACTATTGAAGGCAGAAGTTAAGCACTTGAAGAGTCAGATGAGTTTGGTCATGGATCTCTTGCAAGTTGTGTTGAAAAGGGAATGCAACACCATACCAATCTCCGCAAGTTTGGTTGCCGCTCTATCATCTGATGTCTCCATGGGTCAAGGACATCTGCACGTAGCAAACTCTCCAGGTCAAAATCATCCTTTTGAGCATCATCCACGCCCTTCACCTTCGAAGATTCCTCGACAACAGCAATCGCTTACTCCCCGATCGAAGAAGAAGGAGCCAAATCGGCATTACCGTCGATATGCTCCACAGGATATTCAGCCAATCCCGATGTCGTACTCTCAACTATTGCCTTACCTGATTCAGAGTGGTGTTGTGATACCAAGGGAATTGAAGCCCGTAGCAGGGGTTGCCAAAGCTTGGTTTGATGAGAAAGTTAAATGTGCTTTTCATGCGACTGAGGACACGAAGAAATTGTTCGACCTTGAATGCAGTTCTAGAGCTAATTGATGAAGATTCTGTTTTTCAAACAAAATGGATCGAGCTTAGACATTTTGCTTGCAAGTTCTGATCATAGAAATTTTGAGGGACTTCCAAAACTCATTGGGACAATTGCTTACCAAGAAGGGGTCGAGACTTTGAAGAATAATGATGAAGTAGACCAAATGATTACCTCAGAAAAGGTGGTAACCTTCAGCAAAGATATCTCAAGTTCTAGCAAGGGGAAATCAGTTGCAACACCAACTCACTACCCTCCATTACCATCTTTCAAGTCTTTGCATCAACAACTTTTGTCTGATCTTCCTCAACTTCAGAGTCAGAACTCTCAAAATCAAATTGTGCCTCGGAATAACTTGGAAAGAAGGAATGCTCCTCTTGATCCAATTCCAGTTACCTACAGTCAACTTCTGCCATACCTGGTTCAAAATTCATTGGTGGTTCCCAAGTTCATTAAGCCACCAAAGTCATTCCCGTCACGATATGATCATAACGCGCGATGTGGATATCATGCTGGCACGGTAGGCCACTCAACAGAAGATTGCAATCCTTACAAAGCCAAGGTTCAACAATTGATCGACCAGAAACACTTGACTATTCAAGGAGGGATTCTGTTTGTGAATGGCAACCCGATACTCAAGTGATCACCAAGACTACTGAATTTCACCTGAATCAACAAGTCAAGACAGAGCTCAAGTCTCCTCAACAACGACAGTCTTTTATTTCTTTCCTGCATTTTCATGTGTATCTTGTTTAATTATTTTAACTTTGTTTGCATGTAGAAAATTGTTCGTTTTCATCTTAATGCAATGAGTATGTTTATCTTGAAGTAATCCATTCGTTGTCACTCAATCCATTCGTTATCACTCTTTAAATGATTTGGGAGCATTTTGATACCAACGTTGCCGAATCTTTCGCCTAGGCAAAGATCGGAGGGAGGATGACGATAATTGAAAAAACGCTAGATCTCTGAATGTATGCTTTCGAGTAAAAACCCTGCTGATGATGTACAGGCCTTGTTTCAAATCCCTAAACAACGGAGTTATAAGGGAGATAAACCATCGTTAACCCCCTTGAGGCTTGAAGTAGGAGTTTCTTTTACATGCGAAAAACTTCCTTTTTAACCACAATGGGTAGTGTTCGATTAATCGATCGGCGTTTAAAAATCATCAAGAGAGTAAGCATCAAAGGATACAACAATGGATATCCTTCAAAAGGTTGAGAAAGGTCAAAACCACAGTAGTCGACCTCCATCTATCAATAGTGTGCATCAAAGGAGAATGATACCGTGTTGGGTATCTCTCGCACATCAGAAGGTCAACAAATGACGACACCATAACGATTATCCTTCATCTACCCTCAGGACTCAGACAGTCACCATCACTTCTAACAAATCAAGGGTTGTGTAGATCCACGACTTGTTCAAAAAATGAGTATGAAAGAGACAAAAAGCCCGCTAAGTCGAAACTTAGTAATAAGTCGCTTAGGCAAAAGTCAGGTAAAATCCCGAAATGCATTATCAAAGGATTCTCAACAAAGAACAAGTCGTGTGGTTAGACACTAAAGACAAAGTGGGTGTCTGTTGTGTCCAAGAACATCATAGCTCCTCTCGAGAAATGAGTGCTCGTATCAAGATAGTTGAACTTAGGACTGAAGGACATCATGGAGAATGGGCGGGCACCAAATATTTTGAGCCTAAAAATCCTTTTTTCTAAAAAAAAAACTCGTGAACCAAGCCACGTTACAACCCTCAAAAGTCCTAATTGAAGCATGGGTTAATTCAAAAGCGTACAACGAAGAGATCGCGTTTACCTGACTCCTACAGTGTGTGTTAAGTATCTGTGTTAGGTATCATATGCTTGTCTTGTCTTTCAAAAAAAAAGGTTTTCAGTGTTGCACTCTAAAAGTGTTTCACTCACAAAAAGTCATAATGTTTTTCATACAAAACTTCAAGACGCATAAATGTTGCATTATAATTGTCACAATAAACATTCTTCTACATGTAAAACAATTATTTGACATTAAATAAGTTCTCATAATGAACATCAGTGAAGAGTTTAACTTTGTCCAAAGAAGAGAAGCTTGATTATTCTGTTGAGTTAGCAGTTATTTGTATCAAGGGGCAAGATGCTTAAGGACTCCTTTGAGCATATCACAAGTTGTCTTCTCAAGACTCTGTTAATTTAGGGGCAATCAAATCGAAATTCAGCTCCTCGAATTTTTGCCAATCTGGGGGCAAATCCTTAAAAAGCAATCATCAGTTGAGTTAGTCCTTCTCAAAAGAGCAGTTAGCCTGGGACAACCGTCGTTCCATGTTTCAGTCAACTTGAAGCAATCACCTCGAGACGGGAAAATATCTCTAAGGCTATAAAGTGGGGGCATTTCACTCCAATCTCTGTAGAACTAATCGTTTAGTTCAAATCAATTCAAAGCAAATACTTTGACACATTGAAGCCTTAAAAAAAAGAGAGAGCTCTCATTCCATCAAGTTAGTTGCTCACATGTTGCTGATCTGAAGCAGTTACCTCGTGATAGTAAAGCTCTCTTAATTGGAGCAAGTGTTCGTTCGAGAATCAAGCGGTCTGAAGCGATTACTTCGAGACGCAGAAATCTCTCTAAAGCTCGTCCTGGAGCAGGTCTTCCCTTTGTATGCATATCTCTTTATTCAGATACAGTCAATCTGAGGAAATTACTCGAGGCGTAGAAGTCCCTTCAAGATTAATTCTAAATCAAGCTTGCTGAAAAGATTCATCTGAAGCAACTACTTCGAGACGTTGGAGTCTTTCCAATGTTCATCCTGGGGCATGTCGTCCATCTATGCAAAGTCTGCCAGTCTAAGATTTGATAAATACCTCCAAAACTACTATCGAGGCATGATAGTCCCATATCAGAATATCCAGTTCCTTGAAATACTGATGATCAGTAAGAACACAGGATACCGGGGCACTCCTTGTCAGGAAAGATTTCTAGAAGGTCTAACAGACCGGGGCAAGTTGAGATTTTGAAGTCGATATATCTCTTAAAGTGCAAAATTTAATGCAACTACATTCCCACGCATGGGGCACGCCTCTCATCATTATCCGATCGATTCAGGAGTTTGCTATTCTTCTTGCAAGAATTAGCATTGCATCCCTTTCAGCGGCAATTCACCATTCGGAGCTTGGTCAATCATCTTATTGTGCCATGTTCTTCTATCCTTCGGACCAGCCATGTCGGGAATTCAGTTTGATAACCAATACATCAACCAGTATATTCATGCATTCATTCATTCATATCATACACTACATAGCACATTCATTCATAAATCCTGACCAAGACTTGGGATGTTTCAAGATCGGTTGGTGATTCTTCTCAGCAGAATCAGTTTTGAAGACTATTTTGAATGACAGATTTAGCTCTTCCGGTATCAAGTTTGAAGGCTTGTCCATATTTGGTCTACAACAGTGATGATTCTCAAATCGAGTCTCTTCCAAAGTGGGTGATCTTCCACAAGTGAATTCTTGTGTCAACGAAAATTCTTACTCGGGTTTTCCCCAGTGATTTTTCTTTACAAGGTTTCTTTTAAAAAAAGTACCCCATTACAAGCAGAAGACTTTTCTCAAACGACAATCTAGCTTTTCTCCCCAGTGCATAGAGAATGTTTGTTTGAAAGACAAGTGGCAGTGGTATCAATTCTCCAGCGAAGTCTCTTCCCCAGAGAAGTGATCGGTCATCCCCAATGAACCTTTGTGACAACAGGATTATTCCAAATCAGATTCCCCAGTGATGTCTTCCTTCTCTCAACAGTATCAGGAAATCATATACTATTTGCATAAAAAAAATCATCATGCATATCATTAAAAAATCATATCATGCATATCATACTCATGCATTAGCTTCGGCTATTCATTTTGCAGGTTTTTCAGCTGAAATTGTAAATATCCCCGTGAGGATCAAAATTGAAGGATTAGTTCTCAGACGACATAATTATCCTCTTTTCTACAGCACAAGTGATATACTTGTATGGATCTTAACAACTGATGGTTTCTCTAATCGAGATTTCTTCCCCAGCGAAACAGTTGTCTTTCTCCGATGGACTCTAATGTCAGCAAAATTATCAACCGGGAATCCCCAGCGAATTTTCCACACGGTTTTCTTACGAAGTTTCCCCAGCGAAGCTTAATTTACTCCCAAGTGAGTCTCCTTCAGAAAGGATTACTACAATATTATTCTTGGTATTTTCAAAGATTTCTTTCAGACAAGAATCTTCTCAACAAATTCTAGTGGCAGTAACTTCTGCAAATTATACTCCTTTGAGCTGTTCTTAGAAAACTACATCGAACTTCTGGTGCGTTTATTTCCCCAGTAAGTCATCAACTACTCAACAAATAAATATCCACCCGGCAGGATGTTTATTCTATCTCAGGATATTTCTCCAACTCAAACGTTGATCCACATATCCACTTGCTACAACGCATTGTCCATACAATGTCAGCAAATTGAAGCTCATTACCCTAGAAGTTTTCACCCACGTGAATCGATTCTTCTATCAACGGTAGAGCTATCTGCATACAATTGAAGATCTTGTCAACTCAGAAATTGTTCAACATGTCCGTACATGTTCAGTAAGATCTCTCATCAGCAGAAACGTCGGAAACAAGATTTACCGACTTCATAAACATCTATATCACGTCGGTGTGCTGGATATTGTTGTGTTTATCCCCAGAGAATTGTATTCTCGGGCGCGCTACTGATTTTGTTTTACTGGTAACTCAGAAGTTACATGGTCAAGACATTCAGCATGCCATGGCTCCTCGCACTTTCGTGCACCAACAATTCTGATATTGTTCTAGCCATATATCTTTGTTAAGGTCTACAAGTATTCCTTAATTATCAGGGAACTCTTTGTTAAGTTCTCAATCAATTATCAGGGAACTCTTTGTTAAGTTCTCAATCAACAATCAGGGAACTCTTTGTTAAGTTCTCAATCAACAATCAGGGAACTCTTTGTTAAGTTCTCAATCAATTATCAGGGAACTCTTTGTTAAGTTCTCAATCAACAATCAGGGAACTCTTTGTTAAGTTCTCAATCAACAATCAGGGAACTCTTTGTTAAGTTCTCAATCATGTCAATTTTTCAATTTTATTTAAGGTCTCCAGGTATTCCTTAATTATCAGGGAACTCTTTGTTAAGTTCTCAATCATGTCAATTTTTCAATTTTGTTTAAGGTCTCCAGGTATTCCTTAATTATCAGGGAACTCTTTGTTAAGTTCTCAATCATGTCAATTTTTCAATTTTGTTTAAGGTCTCCAGGTATTCCTTAATTATCAGGGAACTCTTTGTTAAGTTCTCAATCATGTCAATTTTTCAATTTTGTTTAAGGTCTCCAGGTATTCCTTAATTATCAGGGAACTCTTTGTTAAGTTCTCAATCATGTCAATTTTTCAATATTGTTTAAGGTCTCCAGGTATTCCTTAATTAACGGGAACTCTTTGATAAGTTCTCAATCACGTCAATTTCTTAATTTTATTTCTTTTCGCTTGAGAAGTTTGTTTCTCTTCTCATAGCATTTTCATTAATTATTTGTTAAACTCATTTCGGTTACACGGTTATCCCCAGTGTTGTTGAAATCTCCTATTATTTCTCATTGGTTGCTGTTGTATAAAGCATTCCGTTGGTGCTTAGCAAGTTTTCTCTTCAAGCGTTTTTTCTTGGCTCCGTAGTCAAGATGTGTTATCCACTTTCTTTTGTGACATCGGTTTCCCGCGTAGGGCAAAGTTTTGGGGTTCTCTGGTATTCAATCCTCTTCCACCTTGAACGTTCGAAAGCTGTCAATCTTTCTCACTCATCAGGTTTAAGATGATTGAATAGGGGCAACTGTCGCACCCCAAAATTTACCCTCCTCGATTCGAACTTTGAGGATTGACTTTAATTGATTTAAGGGTTATTGCAGTTACATGAACAGTTGGGTATGTTTCATAAGAATTGGAGTTGTTGGTTTGTTATGCATTCCAATCATTTCATAAAAGAAGAAGGTGACTGATGGAATCAAGGTATCTGAGGCCTTTGAGACATTAGGACAAAGTTGAATTATTTGGATATTCTTGAAGTGTAAGTTAAGTTTGGATTTGATAATCGGAGTTTTAGATTTATAAGTATCTACTTGATACATTACAGTTGATTTGCTTAAAAATGCGTGTTTCAAAAGAAGATTGGTGCTCAAGCTGTTCTATGCAATAATTCAAATGAACTCCATTTCAAATCTTTCAAATGTCAAGTGAATCTTTACGATTTTTTTAAATAGGATTTGTTTCCACTTGTTTACGAATCAAAGTTCTGTGCTCTACTCAAACCACTCAAATGCTTATCATTCAAGTTGTGTGGTAATGTTCTTTTGATTCATCACGGTATTAAGGTATTTCAAATTCATTCAAGAATTCTTACAAGCTGTGGAAATTTTGTCAAGTTATTTCATTCAAAGTTCAAATTATGAGAACAATTTTATCAACACTTCAGATGATATTCAAACAAATTTCAAAGGATTGTTATGTTATTACAAGCATGGAATGATTGTTACAATTAATGGTAGGATTATTCAACATCTATTCAAACTCCAAACGGTTTACAATTGAATCGATTCCAAACTACATAAGAGTTGTTTTTTTTGTTGTTACAAATTTACAAGTTTCTAAAGCAATTTCTACAATGTCTACAAAAAGTCTTGAAGTTTCTAAGAGTCTTGGCCTTTTTCTCCGAGTTACGAGACTTTCGACTCTGCGGTTATCTTGAGTTATTTCTTCATCCTCCGCCATCTTCTCTTCAAGCGTACCAATTCATGCCACATGAAACAAAGAAAAGAGCAAGTTAGAAGTTACAAAACATAAATGAATTAGGAAATACAAGAAATTATCAAAGAGTTATTCTTTTTGTCAAGGCTCATCATTAGGCGTTGGCGGGAATCAGGTTTTATGTTAAGCCTCAGAATCTTGTTTAAAGATTAATCATCGGCGAAAACGGCTTGCTTGCAAATCGCGGGTTAACCCGGTTCACAAACAAGCATAACAGGCAACAGCGAGCAAATCGAGGCAACAATTCTCACAGGCAACATACAATATCCCACAGCAGGCATAGCAACATGACAAGGTAGCAAGCACAAGCAGCCAGCAGCATATAGTGACAGAGAAAGCAGAGCAGCAGACCAAAAGAAAAGCTCAAAGTGTCTTAAGAAAAAACAAGTCAAGTTGGCCAAAAATGGGAATTATATAGCAGACCACAGAGCAGGCAGCATAGCAGAAAGAGTATCAGAAAGAAAAAAACAAAATTTGAGTTCCAATGAAGACAAGGACAGGCAGAAGCAAAGTTGGAAGTTAATATAACCAACAGCTCTATTGTGTAAAAGGAAACCCAATCAGAAAAAAGACTCAAGCATAATATCTGTTCTATAACCATAGAAGACCATAGCATATGTTCTAAAAAAAAAACTTTGTTTTCAAAACCAGAGAAAAACCAGAGTGTAGTATCTGTTCCTAACCACAACAACCCAAGCCAAATCGTGTAGTATCTGTTCCTAACCAGAAAAAACTCAGTAAAAAAACCAAACACCTGTATCTGTTCTTAGTAAACACCAACACTGAACAAAGAGACCAACCAAGAGAGAAAAAAGAGAGAGTTCAATCAAAACAACAGCCTAATCACCACTTTCCAAACCAACAGCCTTCAGAAATCGTTTGTTTCAGAAATCCAGTTCCGAAATCGAGAAAGAAGAAGAGTTTTAGAAAGGTAATACCGGGTCTCGACGAGGAGGTTGCGACCAACGTCACCATCCTTCTCCTCCACGTTTTTCCTCTTTTTTTTCGCATTACACTGTCGCTGTCACCGAATAGGGCCTAGGGTTTATTGTTCCCTTTCAGTTTCACAACAACCTGTACCAACAAACGAAATCAAAACAAACATCAGAAGTCAAATATGCAAACAATTCGAGAAAGAGAAGAGAGATTTCCGGCGCGGTGAGAGAGAGAGAGACGAAGAGCGATTGCGGCGAGAGAGAGACAAAATCGCGACGCCGGCGAAGAGAGACAGAGCGATCGCGGCGAAGAGAGGATGAGGGTTTGGGTTCCGGCGAGAGAGATGAGAAGACCGCGAGGGTCTGTGAGGGTGAGAGTGAGAGAGATGAAACACGGGCAAGAGAAAGACAGAGTCCATGGTGTTTCCATTTTCCTTTTCCTTTTTCTTTTAAAAAAATTAAAAACTATTTTAATTCATTTTTATTTATTTTTATAATAATGATGTGTCTGGTGGTGACAAGTGTCACCACCTTGCTTTTTAAGATAAAAATTATTTTATTTATTTTTATTTGTTTTTTCATTTTTAGTTTAATTTTAAAAAAGAAAAGAAATGCTAGTTAAAAAATTTGTAGTGATACAATGATATATCACTTGGGCCGGTCGGAGTATTTTGGATCGGAAGTTGTGGTACTCAGTTCGCTAGCACGGGGAGGTATTTTGGACCAGTCAAAGTTCAGATTGTTTTCTTTCCACACCGTCCAGAATCACGGCAATACAGGCTATTTCTGAATTTTTATCTATTTCCATTAATTTATTTTGTCGTAAATAATATCTTGTTGCGATGTACTAAATAATTATTGGATCTGATAGTTTGTGTTTGATGATTTATCGATTAAATTATTAGTCGATTTTTCATCAAACAGAAAAAATCATCTCTAATAATTATTTAAATTTCCGATTGTATTGAATGGTATTTTTGTCTGTTTATTTACTCATTCAGTATTTATTCACCAATGTACACTTTGCACACAACTAAGTGTTAAAATTAACCATAACCCGCTTCCATCTCAAAAACACTTTCGCAATTAAAGTTTCAAACCTCGATCCAACGTCGAGTACATTTTCGAAATCTTTTTCATAATAAAGTACAAGTTTTTTAGTCGTTGGACGCTAGACTAATTGCTAAAAAACTTGTCCCCCAAATAAACTTGTAGTCTTTAAGTCGTTGGACGCTAGACTTGTTGCTTAAAGACTTCTAAATAACGTGAAACTCGTTTCACTTCACTTTTTCTCAAGAAAACATTTTGGGTGATAGATGAATCGTGCGGGCATTAGGTCCTCGAGTTTCTAGTATTTGAATCGTGAGACGCTAGCCTCGTTGTTCGGTACTTTTTCATCCACATAAAAAACAACTCAACTCACTCAAACTCTTTTATCGCTCATATGCGATCCAAAAAACTCTTTTCCGACAAAGAGTGTGCAATAGTCATTTCAAACACGAACGTGGACTTAAAGATTTTCAAACAAACTAAACAAGTCCAAGTTCAAGCATTTGAAATGTCTAATGCACGATTTTTCTTATAAAATCAATACAACAAACTTAAAACCTTTTCGAGAGGAACTACAGAGTTTTGACTTTCCCATTGCACAAGGGAATATGTAGGCACACGGTTCTGAAACCGTGCCAAACTCAAAATAATAACAAACAATTCTTTTTTCTTTTAGAATCCATAACTTAGCAATAAACACACACACAAACGCGTAGAATTAAATGGGTCCCATCGAGTACGATGGATGTAAGGGGTGCTAATACCTTCCCCTTACATAACTGACTCCCGATCCCACTTTTTTGGTCACGTAGACCGCCTTATCCGCATGTTTTGGGTTTTATCTATATTTTCCCGTTCTTTTTTAGAACAAATAAAATTAGGTGGCAATTTCACTGTTTTCGAGAATTAAAAGATTTTTGAAAATCGAGTTGCTTCAGCATCTTAAGCCCATCTCCGACTATTTGTCGATATCTCTCCACTTTCATAATGCTACATATTTGGTTAAAAAACCAATACAAACCAATAAATTCATTCAAAGACGAGCGCAAAGTCTAACGTACGACTCTCCCTCCGGATGGCATCTTAAGCCCGTCTCAGTGCTCCTTTATACTTTCAGGAATATCTACAGAGCCTAGCGTATGGCTCATTCCTTAGCATCTATCTCTCCGGATGGCATCTTAAGTCCATCTCTGACGACTCTCCTATTCAGTCAACGCTCCTGAGTCTAACGTACGATTCATTCCCCAGTGAAGTCTCCAGCTTCTCCAAATGGCATCTATAAGCCCTTTCTCGTGCATCGTCAATCAACAGCGAGTGCAAATTTTCAGGTGTACTCGAGTGTTCAATCATCTTCTACCTACAGGTCGCGAAAGGCAAACATGCCAATCTAACCCTTCCAGTACAAGAAGATTGAACAGGGGCAGCTGTCATACCCCAAAATTTTCCCTCTAACTCTTCAAGACATTCCATACATCCATACTCAAGGATTCCTCAAGGGTTGATCAGACAAACCCTGTCCTAAGCAATCAACCCAAACTAGGGTTTGACAATTCTCAGATCAAGATGAGTTTCCAACGTCTCCAATGATCATCATGCCTCCTCATATGCTTCAAAGAATCTCCATGTCAAGTTTCAAGCCTTACAAGTCAAGTTTCCTCAAACAATTGCTCAGATGGTTGAAAATCAGTTGTATTGGACAAAAAGTCAACTGTGGTCAACATACAGTCAAACTTCATGATTTTAGGTCAACATCCTCATTTTGAAGTGACATTCATCATTTGATCAAGGGTTGATCATGATTCATCAAGAAAACTCAAGATTTGATCAAAAGTCAAACTTTTCAAATTAGGGTTTTTTGAAGAAAAGTCAACTGAACTTTGACTGAGTATAACTTCTTCATACTTTATCAAAAAATTTTCCACTACCTCTCATTTTGAAAGAAATTCAATTATCTACAACTTCATGTCTCACAAGAAAAGTCAGAAAATGCTTCATTTTGAAGATATGGATCAAAACATTACAGGTCCTTTTCAAAGTCAACAAAAAGTCAACTTTTTGTAATGAAGATTTATTGAGTATGGAAACTCCAATTGAGATGAAACCAAAGAGGTTGTTTAGAGGAAATCTAGAGCTTTCTAAAAATTCCAAGAACACTCAAAAATGTTGAAAATTGAGCAAAATATACCTTGCACAAGTTGGGTATTTTTGAAGAATTGCACAAAGAGAGATACTTGTCAAAATCCATTTTTTTTCCAAATGAGCCTATAATTTTATGATCCAAACTTGATCATAATATTATTTGTGACCAGTTGATGCCTTGCCACGACCTCTTTCTATTTTTTTTTATTTTTGAATTTAAAAGCATTTAATTCAAGATTAAATTAAATAAAATATGAAAACAAGGTATAATTCAAGTTGGGTTGGATTTTTATCAAACTTGAGGACCAAGGAAGCCCACAAAATATGCCAATTTCGTGCTAGCTTATGCATGGAAGGAAAAATCAAATTTTGAAAAGATTTGATTTGATTTGAAAGAGAAATTATTTTGCATTCAATGGCATATCTTTTTTCTTTCTTTTTCCTTCAATCCTTCACTCTATAAATACACAACACATTCACAAGACAAGAGGACGAAACCCTAGCCCTTGGAAGCAATCCTAGAATTTCAAAAAAATTCTTCAAAGTTGACAAATTCGTGTTCTACTTTCCATCAAGTTTCAGTCCAAACTAAGCCTCCCATTGTGTTCCTGAGGATCCCAGGGATCGATCCATACCCTCACACAAAGCCAAGGCTGCCCAGAACGCGAGAAACACATAGCTCCGATTTAGTATTTTGTTTAATTTTGATTTTTACAATTCATGCATTGTTAACTGTTTTTGTCTGATTATTTGGACTCAGGACATCCATTAGAGTGCATTTGAATCATTACATGTAAGCTTGCACGTAGAGATCTCGTGTTGCCATTGTTAGGGTTCAAAAACTGGAAAGTTTCGAACCGGCTTGTACAGTTGCTTTCAGGCCAAACGGAGGTCACCATCGAACTCGCAGGGGTCGATTTAGGGGGGGGGTAGGGTATCCCTTTGCCATTTATTTTTGCTATTTTGCAGGTTTGAAGATTTGATTGGCCGGAGAAGACGACCGGAGCTAGGGCTCCGGCGTCGCTGACTCAGTTGACCGGTGGAAGGCTGGCGTGGCATCATGGCTTGTTCTGATTCGCTCCTTCATAATATCTGGGTCCCACGCATTTGACTGTGTTTGAAATTTCAAAACTTGACACGTTTACCCTTATAATCAATTGTTTCCAGATGATAAACACCAAACACGCTTGGCTCAGATGGAAAGAAGGCGTGTGTTTTCTCCAAAGGACATGGGTTCGATTCCTGGCAAGGCAACTTATTTTTACTGCTTTACAAACTAACACCATTTTTTCTATTTTCTTATTTTTAATATTTTCATGTTAATTTAATTTATCTTTAAATATTTTTCTCATGCATTTAAAAAACACCAAAAATATTTTCTTTTTGCATTATAGTCAGAAAAATACTTATTTAATTGTTGACATTAAAATTAATATTTTTGCATGCATATTTTATTTAATTGCTAATTAATCATTAAATTGACTTTTAATTGCTTTTAATTATCAAAAACGATCCAGAAAATTACCAAAAAATTACTCTATCATCTAATTGTCATTACTACCCGAAAACCTTTTTCCTCATTCAAAAATCTTTCTTTTTACTAACATTTTTTCTCTTATGCGAATTCCTCATATTTTCCGATTATGTATCTGTTCACACGTTGTAATGTTTCGGACTATTTTTCTCTCATTCTTTTCACTATAATGTAACTACTCATGGATGTAATAGTTTAATTAGGACATTTTACTTTCCGCACTCTTATTATGTAACTGCCCCAAAGCCATGAAATAGCGTAGGACTTTTACTTTTCCGCACTTTATTTTCCGCAATTTATTTTCCGCACCCTATAAACTGCTAGTAATTAGGTGTGTATGACAAGATAAAATTGGACATAGATCACTCATAATTTCAAGATAACATATCTGAATTCGATACACTCTTTTCACACATGCACCCCTTAAGGTAATTCTCTCTCGTTGCCTTTACAAATACAAATGGTCAAGTCCCTCGAACGTAGAGGTATCCTAGCACCGTTGCCTTCTATGACCATACGATGTACCTATCAACTAATGGTATGGATATCACTATTCTAAAGGAACGTAAAACAACACGAAAACAACCATTCTGAGTAGGTAATAAGACTTTTAGTTGCTTTCTCAATTCAAAACACTTTCACACCTCACACTTTTGTCAAAGTTCAAATTCTTTTCAAAACAAAACATTTCTGAACACTTTGTATACATTCCTACATGAATCATTACAAAGTCAAAGCGAAAAGCCTTTTTCAAAACATTTTTTGTCAAACACACAGAAATCACTTTTAAAAATGAGCTAAGAGCAACTAAGAGCCCATAGAAAACTACGGATGGAAAGGGGTGGTAATACCTTCCCTTTTCATAACTTTCTCCCTTACTCAGAATCTAACGAAGGTCTTTTCCTGTTCTTTTCACCTTCCCTTAATTGGATAAAAGAAAAGTCGGCGGCGACTCTTGCTATCCGCAACATTTGCGATACAAAAATCTCAAAGTCAGTTCACCGTATTACACAACGCTATTTGTGATACTTCGCAAAAAGAATCGCCAGAGAATGTTAAAATTGAGGAATTTATGACCTCGCAAAATGACTTCAAAAGTATTCGAGTTTTTGATGATCCACTGCACATAATCAGCTTTTGACTTATAAAGAGAAGTTGGAGATCACGTCAATGAGAGTCATATGCAAAAAGAACCACTAAAAATATTGAATAATGAAGAAGTTATGATCGTTTGAACTTGATATTCCAAAAGTTGACTTTTTGGTCAAAGTGCTTTAAATCGACTTGCAAACTTGATCATTCCTCGCATTCTCAAACACATCGATGCGCATGCCAATCAATGATGATGAAATCTTCACTGCACTTTTGAGATCATAGGCCAAGCTCTGATGAAGTAACCCTTAATAATCGGTAATTCATCATTCTTGAACACTTGAGGGATCCAAAATCCTACGTGAGGCACAATATCTGATGCTCTTGATTCAGACCTGTCTCTGCACATGAAATCTAAGAGACAAAAACCAAAGCTTTGTATTTGCGGTAGTGGTGGGTCTGTTTAGTGAAGGAATTGAAAAACATAAGTGAGGATGTCGATTTGGTTGATGGAGGGTGGTTGCTTGATAATATGGACCTGAGCATAGGATATGAATCTTCTACTATGTTTTGGATTGATCCTTGGTTTGATGGCATGTCTTTGAAGGTGAGATTTAGTAGGTTGTTTAATTTTGAAGAGAATAAAATGACGACATTAGAAGAAATGAACATATATTAATGTATAGATTCATGTTTATTCAAAATATATTAATTTTATAGTACATTAAGATAATTAATTTTATAATTCACATATATTATGTTATGTTTTGTTCTCATATTAAAAAAATATTTTTCTATTTAAAAAAATATAACATCTTTTAATATATAATATATTCTATTTAAATTATATAAATTTATAATATTTTATTTATAATCTTATTTTTAAAATATTAATAATATTTTTTATACATAACTATTATATTCATTAAGATAAAGATTTATATTATTTTTATTAATAAATTATATATATATATTTTAAATAATATAAATAATGTATTTTATTTTATTATAAAAACTGTTTTTAAAATATATATATATATATATATGTCAATTTTGAAGAGTTAGAGGAACAAACTTCTCATCATTGTTGCACTTCTATTGGCCTTTGTATTCAGTGATGCATCTGGTGATAATTGAGATCGATATGCATACTGTTTCACAAATTCAGTATCAACAATTATGATGAGGACACACTAAAAAAGAAATTTCAAAAATACCACTACTTCAATCTTCAATCTTCTTGTTCAATCCTCTTCACTATTCTTCAATCTTCTTCCAAACAATATCTTGAAAAAAATCCTGATTTAAATAAAAAATTATTTAAAACGAAATTATAAAATCAAAATTAAATAACATAATTAATTTAATTACCTTTGAAATTATAAACTGGATTGGAAGAGAAAAATTGGAGGAGAGTATGGAGAAAGAGGGAAATTACAGAGAAGAAGAAGAAAAGAAAAACTTTGAAGATAAAATGACGTAGTTATGTGGAAAATAAAAGATATATGAACCAATCAGCGACGTGGTTTTTACGTCGCAACCTTGCCATGTGTTAATCATCTCGCAATATCCAAACGGTCATAAAATTTAATTATTACTCTGTATCCCACTCTGACTTTCCACAGACTATGTCAGCGTCAATGCAACACTTTTCCCTCATAAAACGTTGCGACGTGACATTCGCGTCGCAACACGAAATTTAAAATTTTCAAACTTCCCACCCATGTGCACATTATAACTTTCTGGTTTTTTTTATTTATTTAGTTAATTGCGACGTGACTTCCACGTTGCAACGTTTTTTAAAAAGAAGATTCCCTGACTCACCATATGCTAATATTCGTTTTTAATTTTTATTATTAAAATAATGCAGCGATGTGATTATCATGTCGCAACCACCCTTTTTTGCCACGTGCTAATCACATCGCAATGCTATTTTGCAAAGGAGCACATTTCTTGTAGTGATATTCTTTAACTTGTTTGTCATGTAGACCGCTTTTTGTTATTTTTTTTCCATAATTTTGGATTCTTTCTTATCATTTTCAGTCGATGGACTCGTTGGTCGTTAATACATATTTCATTTTGCTTTCGTCAAAAAATATTGAGTAAAAATTAATTTTTTTACTTATTATACAATATTGTAATTTTTTTTTTTGCTTTTAAATTAAAGGCAAAAACAATGAATAGGAGATTCGTCTTACTTTATAAAAATTCTTATTTTTAATGTGATTTGCAATTTATATATTTAATTTATGATCAGTACATTTCAGGCGTTTTTTTATGTTTTCAAATATTACTTTTTAGAGTAATATAACATTTCTCATTGACTCGATCGAATTGTTTCTTTATTTTCTAAAAGTAATTATAAAAGAATTATTTTCTAATATTCAGTATTACATTTATAGGGTAATGTAATATTTTTTATTTACTCATTTTCACGTGAATAAGGAAATAATATCTCATTAAGTGGAATATTTAATGCAAATCCATTCATTCCATACGTGCAATATTTTTTATTGACTCAGTTCAAATTATTTCCTTATTTTATTTTATTTAATTTTATTTAATTTTATTTTTATACAACTAACCTAATATTTTTATTATTTAAGATATAGGTGAGTCAATCTCATTTTGATATCGCCAATTTAAGTTTAAAGAGAAATATTTGGTCAGAGATGGAGAAAGTTGGCAACTACATACCCAACGATCTCATAATCTCCATTTTGTCAAAATTACCATTGAAATCGTTGAAGCGATTTGAATGCGTACAAAAATCATGGATCCTCTTATTGAAAGACTCTCATTTTATGAATATTTATCGCAAAAATTTTATGTCTAGAACTCTTTTTGATTCTAATGATAGATCTTATGTCATGCAATATACTTTTGATTCTGAGGTTGAGCATGGGGAAGTTCGATCATCTTTTTATTTCCTTTCTGGCGCGAGATTAGAGAATAAGATTAAGATAGATGTGTCTCTTCCATTTGTAGATCGGGGCCAAGATCTTATTCTCGTGGGGTCTTGTAGTATCAATGGCATTATTGGTATCGTTAGTCTCTTCGAAGACTTTGCATTATGGAATCCAACTATCGACGAATACAAGGTAATTCCACCTAGTCCCGTTGAGTTTGTGCCTTATCGAAATTGTTCATGGCTTATTCACGGATTTGGTTATGATGATGTTAAGGATGACTATAAAGTGCTTCGACGTGTATCATTTTATCAGTTAAGTAGCGATGATTGTGAATATCTTGGTTTGGAAGAGGAAAATGTGCCTTGGAATGATGTATCATATGAATCTGTGTGGGAGATATATAGCTTAAGAAGTGATTCGTGGAGAAAATTAAATATTAACATTCCTATGTCAATCCCTGATTATCAGCTGATCCCTTACAATGATGATACAATTGATCGATGTTACACAGAGGGAATGTGTCATTCGTTGTATAAAAGTAGCGACTACATTTCTCAAACGTGTTTGGTGTCATTTGAAGTTAGTAATGAGTTAGTTGTTACAACACCCATGCCCTCATACATGAATGATAATATGGATCGTGAATGGAACCATAAGCACTTGATGATATTAATTAATGGATTCATTGCATTGACATCGTATCATGGGGAGACTAATACTATTCATATATCAATTTTAAATGAAATTGGTGTGAAAGAATCTTGGACTAAATTTTTTATTCTTGGACCATTGACTTGTGTTGCATATCCTTTTGCAGGAGGAATGAATGGGGATTTATTTTTAAAAAAAGAGAATGAAGAACTACTTGCATGCTTTGATTTGGATACCCAAATGATTGAAGAGCTTGGCGTCAAAGCCTATTTTTCTCAGGTCATAATTTATAACAAAAGCCTACTTTCGATCAGAAGCATACATGATTAAGTTTTATTGGTTTCGGCCAAAAGTCTATTAAAATAATTTTTATAATCCTATATTGTGTAAGTAGATTACCAATTGGGCATATGATAATTCTTATGACATCCATAACAAAATAAGGTTATTCAATATGGAGGCGGTTGAGATGTTTTCTTGATTTTCTATTTAGATTATTTTTTTGTTGGGTTTTAGTCAATGTTGTGCTGTTTTTTTAATTTTATAATCACTTGTAATAAAATAACACCAGGGGGTTGCTAACCCATTATTGTGTTGTTATTTCTGAGCACTTTTGATGTTTGTAGTTTTCTTTGTATTTTCTATTTGATTTGGCTTATTTGAATTTATCTTATTCATTAATTTTGTAATATTATTTGGAAATTAAAACAGTTTATATTATTTATTTATTTTTAAATTTATTTTTATAAGTTTTTTAAAATAATTTATGAAAATAACTTATAACACATATCATTATAAAGTTTAAATATACTTTTGATTTTTTTGATTTTTAATTTTTTTAAGTTTTAATCATTCTATTTTAAAAGTCAATTTTTTTCCTAAATTTTACCTCATTCAAAATTTTATTGATTCTTTAACTTTACATATGTGACATCCTTATTAATGACATATAATTGCTATAATAACTCGAAATTAGATGACACACATTTTATAGAGTTATTATAGAGGTGTCATGTTATTAATAAAGACACTGCAAAATTAAAGGAGGACTAATGAAATTTTGGATCAAAAAATTAACTTTTAAATAAAACAATTAAATCTTAAAAACTTAAAAATAAAAGAATCAAAAGTATATTTAAGACTAATTATAATTTAAATTTATTTTATCTTTGTAAGAAAAATAACTTACGTAAATTTTTTATAAGTGTTTATTTTGATAAACACTTGTATTTTAAGCTCAAAATAAATTGTATATCCAAACAAGTCTTTGGTTCTTTTATTTTAATATACGACACTTAATCTACTATTTAGAAAAAATAAACATTCAATGATATGTATTGTGATTTATCAGATTTAATTTTAAGGTTTATTTTTCTATTTGCATGCTAACCAACATTGTACTTTAATTGAAAGAATAATATGTTGCCTTTAATATTGATCTCAAATTTAATACAGAAAAAATAATGTCTCACACAATTACGAAAAAGTCACTTTTGCACGATTATATAGAAATACAAAGAGTTAATTAGTTCAATTTTTCTTTGAATATGTTATATATACTATGTCAAAAAAACATACGAAAGCGCTTTTTTTGACCTTTAAAAATGTTGTCGTAGGTGGCGCTGCAATAGATTTTAGCAGCGTTTTTCGTTTAGGCAAAAGCGCTGTCTTAGGTATACCTAATCCGATATTTTTTCTTAAAAACCGTTTTCTTAAAATTGAGGAATTTATGACCTCGCAAAATGACTTCAAAAGTATTCGAGTTTTTGATGATCCACTGCACATAATCAGCTTTTGACTTATAAAGAGAAGTTGGAGATCACGTCAATGAGAGTCATACGCAAAAAGAACCACTAAAAATATTGAATAATGAAGAAGTTATGATCGTTTGAACTTGATATTCCAAAAGTTGACTTTTTGGTCAAAGTGCTTTAAATCGACTTGCAAACTTGATCATTCCTCGCATTCTCAAACACATCGATGCGCATGCAAATCAATGATGATGAAATCTTGACTGCACTCTTGAGATCATAGGCCAAGCTCTGATGAAGTAACCCTTAATAATCGATAATTCATCATTCTTGAACACTTGAGGGATCCAAAATCCTACGTCAGGCACAATATCTGATTCTCTTGATTCAGACCTGTCTCTGCACATGAAATCTAAGAGACAAAAACCAAAGCTTTGTATTTGATTAGAAGTTAGTGATGCATAAGATAAAATGTCCCCAACACTTGACAAACCCTTTATAAGCAATGCTTAAAGGCGAGAGGATTAAGATCCAATCGTATTTTAAGACCTTGATGTTATACAAAAAATGCAAATGAAGATGGGATCTAAGGTCAAAATTTGGGGTATGACACATTTGTTTGGAAAAAAAATGGAGGTTCAGAGTTAGGAGGTTGAAGGAGTTTAACTTGGCTTTACTTGGTAAATGGTTCAGAGGATTCTAAATGTGACGAAAATTTTGTGGTATATGATACTATATTTTATGTGAAGGAATTGAAAAACATAAGTGAGGGTGTCGATTTGGTTGATGGAGGGTGGTTGCTTGATAATATGGACCTGAGCATAGGATATGAATCTTCTACTATGTTTTGGATTGATCCTTGGCTTGCTGGCATGTCTTTGAAGGTGAGATTTAGTAGGTTGTTTTATTTTGAAGAGAATAAAATGACGACATTAGAAGAAATGAACATATATTAATATATAGATTCATGTTTATTCAAAATATATTAATTTTATAGTACATTAAGATAATTAATTTTATAATTCACATATATTATGTTATGTTTTGTTCTCATATTAAAAAAATATTTTTCTATTTAAAAAAATATAACATCTTTTAATATATAATATATTCTATTTAAATTATATAAATTTATAATATTTTATTTATAATCTTATTTTTAAAATATTAATAATATTTTTTATACATAACTATTATATTCATTAAGATAAAGATTTATATTATTTTTATTAATAAATTATATATATATATTTTAAATAATATAAATAATGTATTTTATTTTATTATAAAAACTGTTTTTAAAATATATATATATATATATATGTCAATTTTGAAGAGTTAGAGGAACAAACTTCTCATCATTGTTGCACTTCTATTGGCCTTTGTATTCAGTGATGCATCTGGTGATAATTGAGATCGATATGCATACTGTTTCACAAATTCAGTATCAACAATTATGATGAGGACACACTAAAAAAGAAATTTCAAAAATACCACTACTTCAATCTTCAATCTTCTTGTTCAATCCTCTTCACTATTCTTCAATCTTCTTCCAAACAATATCTTGAAAAAAATCCTGATTTAAATAAAAAATTATTTAAAACGAAATTATAAAATCAAAATTAAATAACATAATTAATTTAATTACCTTTGAGATTATAAACTGGATTGGAAGAGAAAAATTGGAGGAGAGTATGGAGAAAGAGGGAAATTACAGAGAAGAAGAAGAAAAGAAAAACTTTGAAGATAAAATGACGTAGTTATGTGGAAAATAAAAGATATATGAACCAATCAGCGACGTGGTTTTTACGTCGCAACCTTGCCATGTGTTAATCATCTCGCAATATCCAAACGGTCATAAAATTTAATTATTACTCTGTATCCCACTCTGACTTTCCACAGACTATGTCAGCGTCAATGCAACACTTTTCCCTCATAAAACGTTGCGACGTGACATTCGCGTCGCAACACGAAATTTAAAATTTTCAAACTTCCCACCCATGTGCACATTATAACTTTCTGGTTTTTTTTATTTATTTAGTTAATTGCGACGTGACTTCCACGTTGCAACGTTTTTTAAAAAGAAGATTCCCTGACTCACCATATGCTAATATTCGTTTTTAATTTTTATTATTAAAATAATGCAGCGATGTGATTATCATGTCGCAACCACCCTTTTTTGCCACGTGCTAATCACATCGCAATGCTATTTTGCTAAGGAGCACATTTCTTGTAGTGATATTCTTTAACTTGTTTGTCATGTAGACCGCTTTTTGTTATTTTTTTTTCCAGAATTTTGGATTCTTTCTTGTCATTTTCAGTCGATGGACTCGTTTTGGTCGTTAATACATATTTCATTTTGGTTTCGTCAAAAAATATTGAGTAAAAAATATTTTTTTTACTTATTATACAATATTGTAATATTATTTTTGCTTTTAAATTAAAGGCAAAAACAATGAATAGGAGATTCTTTTTACTTTTTAAAAATTCTTATTTTTAATGTGATTTGCAATTTATATATTCAATTTATGATCAGTACATTTCAGGCGTTTTTTTCTTCTTTCAAATATTACTTTTTAGAGTAATATAACATTTCTCATTGACTCGATCAAATTGTTTCTTTATTTTCTAAAAGTAATTATAAAAGAATTATTTTCTAATATTCAGTATTACATTTATAGGGTAATGTAATATTTTTTATTTACTCATTTTTACGTGAATAAGGAAATAATATCTCATTAAGTGGAATATTTAATGCAAATCCATTCATTCCATACGTGTAATATTTTTTATTGACTCGGTTCAAATTATTTCCTTATTTTATTTTATTTTATTTTTATACAACTAACCTAATATTTTTATTATTTAAGACATAGGTGAGTCAATCTCATTTTGATATCGCCAATTTAAGTTTAAAGAGAAATATTTGGTCAGAGATGGAGAAAGTTGGCAACTACATACCCAACGATCTCATAATCTCCATTTTGTCAAAATTACCATTGAAATCGTTGAAGCGATTTGAATGCGTACAAAAATCATGGATCCTCTTATTGAAAGACTCTCATTTTATGAATATTTATCGCAAAAATTTTATGTCTAGAACTCTTTTTGATTCTAATGATAGATCTTATGTCATGCAATATACTTTTGATTCTGAGGTTGAGCATGGGGAAGTTCGATCATCTTTTTATTTCCTTTCTGGCGCGAGATTAGAGAATAAGATTAAGATAGATGTGTCTCTTCCATTTGTAGATCGGGGCCAAGATCTTATTCTCGTGGGGTCTTGTAGTATCAATGGCATTATTGGTATCGTTAGTCTCTTCGAAGACTTTGCATTATGGAATCCAACTATCGACGAATACAAGGTAATTCCACCTAGTCCCGTTGAGTTTGTGCCTTATCGAAATTGTTCATGGCTTATTCACGGATTTGGTTATGATGATGTTAAGGATGACTATAAAGTGCTTCGACGTGTATCATTTTATCAGTTAAGTAGCGATGATTGTGAATATCTTGGTTTGGAAGAGGAAAATGTGCCTTGGAATGATGTATCATATGAATCTGTGTGGGAGATATATAGCTTAAGAAGTGATTCGTGGAGAAAATTAAATATTAACATTTCTATGTCAATCCCTGATTATCAGCTGATCCCTTACAGTGATAATTTAATTGATCGATGTTACACAGAGGGAATGTGTCATTCGTTGTATAAAAGTAGCGACTACATTTCTCAAACGTGTTTGGTGTCATTTGAAGTTAGTAATGAGTTAGTTGTTACAACACCCATGCCCTCATACATGAATGATAATATGGATCGTGAATGGAACCGTAAGCACTTGATGATATTAATTAAAGGATTCATTGCATTGACATCGTATATTGGGGAGACTAATACTATTCATATATCAATTTTAAATGAAATTGGTGTGAAAGAATCTTGGACTAAATTTTTTATTCTTGGACCATTGACTTGTGTTGCATATCCTTTTGCAGGAGGAATGAATGGGGATTTATTTTTAAAAAAAGAGAATGAAGAACTACTTGCATGCTTTGATTTGGATACCCAAATGATTGAAGAGCTTGGCGTCAAAGCCTATATTTCTCAGGTCATAATTTATAACAAAAGCCTACTTTCGATCAGAAGCATACATGATTAAGTTTTATTGGTTTCGGCCAAAAGTCTATTAAAATAATTTTTATAATCCTATATTGTGTAAGTAGATTACCAATTGGGCATATGATAATTCTTATGAAATCCATAACAAAATAAGGTTATTCCATATGGAGGCGGTTGAGATGTTTTCTTGATTTTCTATTTAGATTTTTTTTTGTTGGGTTTTAGTCAATGTTGTGCTGTTTTTTTAATTTTATAATCACTTGTAATAAAATAACACCAGGGGGTTGCTAACCCATTATTGTGTTGTTATTTCTGAGCACTTTTGATGTTTGTAGTTTTCTTTGTATTTTCTATTTGATTTGGCTTATTTGAATTTATCTTATTCATTAATTTTGTAATATTATTTGGAAATTAAAACAGTTTATATTATTTATTTATTTTTAAATTTATTTTTATAAATTTTTTAAAATAATTTATAAAAATAACTTATAACACATATAATTATAAGGTTTAAATATACTGTTGATTTTTTTTTTCAAGTTTTTTAAGGTTTAATCATTCTATTTTAAAAGTCAATTTTTTTCCTAAGCTTTACCTCATTCAAAATTTTATTGATTCTTTAATTTTACATATGTGACGTCCTTATTAATAACATATAATTGTTATAATAACTCCAGATTATATGAACACACATTATAGAGAGTTATTTAGAAGTGTTGTGTTATTAATAAAAGACACTGCAAAACTAAAACTAGACGAGGACTAATGAAATTTTGAGTCATATAAAATTTTAGATAAAAAAATGATTTTTAAGTAGAAAATTAAATCTTAAAAATTAAAAAATAAAGAATTAAAAGTACATTTAAGTCTAATTATAATTTAAATTTATTTTATCTTTGTAAGAAAAATAACAAATGTAAATATTATAAGTGCTTATTTTGATAAACACTTGTATTTTAAGCTCAAAATAAATTGTATATCCAAACAAGTCTTTGGTTCTTTTATTTTAATATACGATACTTAATCTACTATTTAGAAAAAATAAACATTCAATGATATGTATTGTGATTTATCAGATTTAATTTTAAGGTTTATTTTTCTATTTGCATATGTTGCCTTTAATATTGATCTCTAATTTAATACAGAAAAAATAATTTCCCACACAATTACGATAAAGTCGCTTTTGCACGATTATATAGAAATGCAAAGAGTCAATTAGTTCAAATTTTCTTTGAATATGTTATATACTGTTTTAAAATGGACATGTAATGTTGAGTACTTGAGACAGGGGCCGGGCCGGTCCTGTGAAGTTTAAGACGATTATTAAAATAAACCACTATAATTAAATAATTGATTATTAGAAGTTTTAAGAATTTTATGATTAAATTTTTTTATATCTACTATCAAACTAATATTAATTTTGATAGTTAAATATTTATATTTTTTTTATCAAGGTTGAATTATTTATCAAAATATAAAATTGAATATAAAACTTTCTCTATACGGAGAATCATTTATTAACTCTCATATATTATATTAATTAAATTAAAATCTTTGTATTTTTTAAAGTTTTTATATAAGCAAGAGTAACACAAATAAAAATGAATTTAAAATTTTTTTTAAAAGAAATTTAAATCATAAAATTTATAATTATTAATAATTATTTTTGTTTATATCATATTTTAATTATTATATAATGTAAGGATTAAAAAAATATTTAATTTAAAATTAAATATGAAATTGGTATTATAATTATATAAATAAAAGAACTTATTCAATAATAATTTATATATTCATATTACTCTATAGAAATAATTTTTTCGTTAAGATAAAAAGGATAATAAAAATTTCTCTTTCGTAGTCCTATAAAATTTGAGATAAACAACCATCTATTCAAGTTTTACGTTTTTCTAATAAAATACTTAATTTTAATTTTTTAAAACTCTAGACAAGGGCCAAACCCGAAAGGTCGGCCCTGACTTGAGACATGACTTTGTTTTGTAGAAATAATTTAAAATTTGTTGTGTTAAGTTTAATAGTCCGAGATATTTTAATTTGTGAGTTAATTTATCTGAATCTCTTTTAGGATGATAATCCTATTTTAGATTGGATATTTTAATCTAAGTCGCGAAAAAATCCAAATGCCAACAATACTCCTATTTTTAAACTTCATTTCCAAGTTTCTTATCACTTTAGCTTTCATAAATTCTATTATTTTTTACTTTCACTTTTTTTATAAAGTCTTTAATTTTAATTTTAATAACTCTTTCTATCACATAAAAAATTATTCATTTTTATAAACTTTATGTTTAATAGAAAAAAATATAATGTAAAATATTTTTATATTATTAACTAACGAGAGACATGCATTCATTTAAGGCACACTTTTATTTTTAAAATATTAATATGACATGACAAGTATAAGAATTTTGATTGGTTGTATGTGTAATATTGATTTAATATACTATATTTAAATTCTAGTTGATAATATAGTTTTCAAATATTAATAAAAGGTTAAATAAGTATGTGCTCACTTTAAATATATAAATTTTTTATTTTAATGTCTTAAAATACTACTATCAAACTTTGGCCCCTAAAATATTCTGTTCACGTTGATTGGTTTAATTAATTTCTGTTGACGAAGAATGACATGACATATAATAGTTTTTTTTTATAGAAGAGAGGGCTAAAAGCTCGGAAAAAACAAACTAGAAACTAACAACTCTAGGAAAACTAATTTTATTCTCATCAACTCGACGAATATGCTCAAAATATTTTGGAAAATCCGCAAACAAACTATACTCTTCCTTCAAGTAGAAACTATAATTCGCCAAGGCGTATGCTAGTTGGTTAGCTTCCTTGTGAACATGAACGATTTCCACCTCCCAATCAAGATCCCTCATGCTAATAATATTAGGCACCAGATTATTCCCATGATGACAAATACTTCGCCTCTGTTTGACATCCTGAACCACTACCAGAGAATCAACATGCATTTCAACTTTATTAAAGTACTTCAACTTCTTAGCCAATTGTAACCCTTAATAAAGGCCATAGAGTCTGGCTAGATACGAATCACCTCGCCCAATAAACTTGGAAAACCACTAATCCATTCCCCTACATCCTCTCGAATTACACCTCCACAACCAACTGATTTATTTTTGTAGACACCATCAATATTGATGCAAATTCACCCCTCCTTGGAGGAACAAACTAAATCTGTAGAGTTGTAACTTTTCCCATACATCGCTCTTTCAAGATACCTTCTGACACACAATAATACTCGACCATCTTTCACAATCCCTCCACTTGGTTGTGAGGCCTTATAAAGTCTTCTTCAAACTTCTCTTTATTCCTCCATAACCACATCATGTGACATGCATTCGCCCAAAATCTGTCCCAATTATCCAGCCAGCCATGATTGCTCCTGCTACCAACATTCATATTGATCCATGCTGACAAATTTGTTGTACCCCAAAATTTACCCTATTCATTTTGAAATTTTTGGCTTATAATTGCATTATCATAAATATACATTCGTAGCATTGATCATGAGGTTACCTTGTTCAAAGTGTTTCAAATTGTGGAAGAAACTGTGCATTTCGGCTATCTTAGATCATTTTTGGGCCAAAAATAGAAATTTCTTGGTTCGTACGGCTATCGCAAGATTTTCTGGTCAGAAAGCTATTTTGGTTTGATTCCATGAGCATTGGGATCATATCAATTTACTCTCCAGTTTATCTGTTCATATCGGAGGCCGTTTCGTCAAGAAAAAGAATTATTTTGCTTATTTCTCAATAAAGTGAATTTTGGGTTTTAATGCGTCTCGGGTGTTCCAGAAGGTATATCTCTCAGTTAGTCAGGTATTTTCTGATGATTTTTGAAAGGCGAGTCCCTCACATTATGATCTACAACTTTCATTTAAAAACCGGAAGCAAATTACGTGAAGAAGGTCTCCAAAGAATTTAATTGCTTAAGTGGATTAAATTGAATTTTTGTGTTGTACTGTGCGCTCAGTGCACTGAAACCTTCATAATTTCTATATGAAAATTTGAAACTGAGCGAGGCTAGTGTGTAAAATTCCATATTCAAATCCTCTAAAACTTTCATCTTCAAGTCTAGAGCCAATTACTCACCAATCAATACCAAAATTGTATTCTTCGGAGTTGATATTGGGTTGAACCGAGCAATTTTTATCTGATACGTGAAGTTCAAAAAATCGTATCTCATACGATTTTTATCGAAACGAGGTGGCACCAGTGCCAAAAGTTCACAAATTGTGTTGGCTTCATTTGTCTTAGAGATACTCAAGTTCAAATTTTGATCAGAAGACCCTTATTCGAGGTATTTTCTTCGAAGAGCGCAAGTCAAATTCTGCGTGTGCCAGACCCCCAAAAACTGTGCTGAAACTTTAAAAATTCATATCGCCTGAACTGTTCACCAGATCGAGCCGAAATTTTGACTCACACAAACAAAATCGCATCCAGACATTTTTCGTTCAAATTCTCGACGGATCGGGCTATTTGAATTAATTACGAAAATTATCATGATAATCGCGATTGGGGCTTAATTGTGAATCCAAGGCACTCTGAGGCCCAAATTTTCACACTATAATATTTTTTCCTTCACAAATTGGAGGAGGACAATCATTTTCTCAAATTACACACAGAATCACTCTGAACTCTCTCTAATTCTCTCTCAATTGACAAGTACAAAAATCAAAAGGAAAACAACTTTCCCTCCAAGCAACCACCATAGGCCACCACCTTGCTCCTCCCTAGCACCAGTCACCACCGCACACCGCGCTAGCGCGCCCTCGCTTCCAAACGCCGCCTGCAATTTCTCCGGAACTTCATCTTCTTATCGGAGCAACTTCTTCACCAGATTCTTCTCCTTTTCTTCTCCTTCTCGTCGAATTCAACCTAGAGGAAGCTCTTCCTCTTGATTTCTCTTCAATTTCCAAGAATTAAGCAATTCCCCTTCATCTTCTTCTTTAATTCTCCATTGAAGCTTCAAAATCTTCAAGGATTCAAGCTTGATTTCAATAATTATCATCAATTCAACTTTGATTTGGTATTTTCTTTGAAGAGCACAAGGAATTCCTCTCCAATTTTGTTCAAATTTCAAGTTCAATTAAGTGTTTAGTTCAATTAAGCACTTAATTTAAGTTATTTTTTACTTTTAGCTTTTCTTGAAATTGAATAATGAATTTGCTTGCACTTTCCGTGTGGATTTCAATTCTTGAATTTTCATTCTTGAATTCTTTGATTTTAATTGAATTTTGTGACGTTATTTGTGTCGGTGTGAAGATTTTTTGTAAATAGCGCACACACACACACACACACACACACACTTGTCTATTTTTATTTTTCTTTGCATCTAGGCCACAAACTTGTGTATTTTGCATCATATATCACATGCTCATGCATTGGAGAGCATATAAGTCGATTAACATGCCTTGAATTATGAGAATCAAGTTTGATTTGTTTGCAAAAGTGTGTCGGAATGTAGATTTAAGTGCATTTTGATCATTAGGCATATTTGCATTGTACATATCTCATATACATGCACTTAATTTTGTGATTTCAAGGCTTAATTTGCATTCCTCACATGTTCATGCATTGGCTTGTACATTTATGAGCTTTGGAATTGTTACTTTAACTTGCATTCCTCACATGTTCATGCATTGACTTGCACATTTATGAGCATTGAAATTGTTAATTTAACATGCATTCCTCACATGTTCATGCTTTGGCTTGCACATTTATGAGCATTGGAATTATTACTTTAACTTGCATTCCTCACATGTTCATGCATACCTTTGTATCTTGAGGATAATTCGTGCTTTGCCTTGACATGCATTCTTCATATTGTAATGTATGCTTTTGAATCACATTGACATGTTTGCCTTTGCATGATTGAGATTGAATGATTGACTTGTAATGTTTTCACTCTTTTGCATTTTACTTACAAATAATAACTTTTGAGTTTAAGTGCTTCCAATAAGCACTTTTTCTTGTTATTTGACTGCTTGAATTGACTTTTGGCATAAGAACATCATGGAAAGAATATTTGGTTCGCAGCAGAAAAATTCTGCATGTTACAGGTCGCGCTTAGCGCCACCAGGGGCCCGCTAAGTGCCAAACTCTCTGACTTTAAGGTTTGTTTGTGCAGGAGGCCGCGCTTAGCGCCATATACAAGGCTTAGCGCGACCTGGATTTGAAAACTTTATTTTTCTGACTTTTAAACACGAAATCTCACATGGAGTTACATTTTTGAACCTTGTTTGAGATGTATCTGATGCAGGTGCTTATGTTGTAGATGCATATGCCACGACCTTCCGATTTTTGCACTTGTACACATATGTGTACATTCTATTGTCTGATTATTTAGTTTTACTCCTTTCTTGCAAGTACTTTTGTTCGAATGTGTACGGACGCGCATTTCTTCGCTTGTACACATCCGTGTACATTCTATTTTCTACTTGTTTGGTTTTACTCCTTTCTCGCAGGTACTTTTGTTCGAATGCGTACGAATGTGCATTACATCGCTTGTACACATGCGTGTATATTCTATTGTATTCTTGTGTGGTTTTGCTCCATTCTTGCGGGTACCCTTATCCAAATGCGTACGAATGTGCATTCTATCACTTGTACACATGCGTGTACATTCTATTGTCTGGTTATTGTGGGTTTATTGCAGGTACTTTGTTTAAATGCATACGAACGCGTATTCTGATCCTTGCTTGCGTATGAACGCGCATCCTATTATCTGTTTGTTTGGTTTTACTTCTTTCATGCAGGTGCTTGTGTATCATTTGTGTACGAACGCACAAATTGGTATTTATTTTGCTTACGAATGCGCAATGCTTTATTTGTTTTGTCTGGATTGTTATCTCTTGCAGGTTTATTGTTTCGGATGCGTACGAATACGTAGTCCGCATATACTTTGATGCCTCCGTGCATTTCTCACTGGTTTACTCTTATTGCTTGGATGCAGTACTTGAAGTTTTCCGAAGTACTTTTAGCTCGCAGCGCTCTTCGGATTGGTTATCCGTTTGGTACTAGCTATCCCTTGTTTATCGCACTATTTTACAGCTTTCCTAGATATTATGAGAAGTAGGGATTTACTGCTTTCTTTGCCATAATTAGGATATGAGCGTTGGGCTCAAAGTCGTTTTTTAAAGACATGTATCTAGGAATTCCACAAATTGTGTGCTAATTGTGTTTGGTTTGTTTAAAAACCTCCACCGTGCATAGGGAGGTAATTCTCAGTAAGTGTTTACATTTATGCTTGCATAGGTCAAGAGTGGTTAGGCAACCTGACATGGAACCACCAAGTGAAGTCCCGCTTTTTATATTCCCTGCTATATGATGATGATATGACGGGAACACGGAAAGGGTCCGCAATCGACCCTGGCACAGTTCTAGTCTGTGTCAGCTCAACACACGCGAATCGTGTTGCTTCCTTCACCGAATCGTGTTGTTGAACTCGCATCATTTTCTCTTTACACTTGACAATTCATGTCATGCGGTGATACCACTCACGAGGATCAGAATGTGTCGGCTCCTGGTGGACTATCGGTATGCTCGTTATCGTGTGTATATGGGACTTTCTTTTTTCCTTCGCTTGTGTGACATTTGTTTGTGCATTGCATTGCTTGTGTGTTTCTGCCAAAGAACTTAATTACTTCATCCCTCTGCATCCTTTGGTTTTACAACCAAGACGAATATAGGATAGTTTTCCTTCAGGACCGCTCGGTTAGGATAACTCTCGAGCCTAGACATTAGGATTTACATCCTTAACATGTCAACATAGGTAGAGATTCTCTTATATCCTCAATCATATGTCTAATCTTTGCATGACAACATTAGGGATAGTACTAGTTAGTCTCCCTTTTATTTTGCTTCTCTCTGTTGCATCTTTGCATGTAATAAAACTAAAACTTTCTTTATTTTTCTTTTTGAAAACAAAAACACTTAATAATGGTTCATAACTCCTTTCTTAAGGTAACGACAACCAACCAAGACAAACTCTTTTTCGCCTACGGGCGCTTCTTTTATTTTTGTGTTTAAAACCTTTTTCGTAAGTAAAAAAAACATAAAACCCACCAAAACAAGTGAGCCGAACTACGACTCTCTGTCTTTCCCATTTTACGAGGGAATACGTAGGCATCTGGTCACGGGGCTCGATCGAGCAAAACTTTGTAAATACTTCATTCTTTTCTCTGTGGTTTCTTTATTTCTCTTTTCTTTTGCATGTTGTAACACGGTGGGAGAACTGACTTGTTTGTTTTGCGTTTTGATCGCAAATGTTGCAGATAGCAAGAGTCGTCACCGACTTTTCTTTTATCCAATTAAGGGAAGGCGAAAAGAACAGGAAAAGACCTTCGTTATATTTTGAGTAAGGGAGTCGGTTATGAAAAAGGAAGGTATTAGCACCCTTTCCATCCGTAGTTATCTACGGGCTCTTAATTGCTTTAGCTCACTTTAAATTGCTTTTGTGTGTGTGTTTGAGAAGATTTTTGAAAAGGCATTTCGCTTTGACTTCGTAATGATTCACGCTGGAATGTATACGAAGTGTTTGGAAATGTTTTGTTTTGGAAAAGGACTTTGTAATGATTCACGTTGGAATGTATACAAAGTGTCTTGAAAAGAAGAAAAAGTGTGAGGTGTGAGAAGTATTTTGATTTGAGAAAGCAAAAGAGACTTATTACCCACTCAAAACGGTCGTTTTCGTGTTATTTTTCTTTCCTTTAGAATAAAGCTATCCATACCATTAGTTGATAGGTAACTTTATTCGTTGGATGTAAAGGGACATTCGAAGGGACGTCGGATAGTCATAGAAGGCAAATTGTAGGAGTATCCTAGCACATTCGTAGGGACGATCATCACTTTTCGTAGGCAACAACAGAGGGACTAGATCATGTATTCGTTAGGCAACACCGAGGGACTATGGTCTTTTAAGTCGACGGGTCTATGATGATATATTGTAGGCAACTGTGCTAAGACACCCCCACATTCGAGGGACTTGACCATTTATAAGGCAACGAGAGAGAATACCCTAGGGGGTGCATGTGTGAGAAGAGTGTATTGTTTTCAGATATTTTATCTTGTATTAGTGGTCTATGTTGATTTTATCTTGCCATACATGCCTAGTTACTAGCAGTTTAATAGGTGCAGAAAGTAAATTGCGGAAATATAAAGCGTCCTACGCTATTACATGGCTTTGGGGCAGATACATAATAGGAGGTGCAGAAAGTAAAGTGCAGAAAGTAAAATCCTACGCTATTACATGATAAAACATTCGCAACCTATACATCCTTTCTAGAATTTAAAATGCAAGAAAATAAATAGCAGAAAAGAAAACTAGTCCTAATATTTTTGGTATTTTTGAAATTAGAGTTTAAGTGAAAATAACCTAGATCTAGTTGATTTTAATTAATTAATTAAAAAAGAATTATTAGTGAATACTAACCTAAATTAATTAATTAAATTAGATAAGAGAAAATATTAGTGGAAGTTATCTAATGAACCCTAAATTAATTAACCTAATTACTAATTAAATTAATTAAGGAAAATAAGCAAAATATAAATAAAAAAACAAAACAAAGCAAAATATAGAGCTTCTGGCAGAAGCTATCCCCAGAAGCTGGAGCTTCTGGAGGTTTCGTTGCTGGAGGCACCCAGAAGCTGGAGCTTCTGGGATTTCTAGTGCTGGAGGCGCCCAGAAGCTGGAGCTTCTGAGGGTTCTGGTGCTGGAAAGGGTCCAGAAGCTGGAGCTTCTGGAGACTCTGGATCTGGGGCATCCAGAAGCTGGAGCTTCTGGGGACTTCTCTTATGGGGCCATCCAGAAGCTGGAGCTTCTGGAGTGTTCTACGTTGGGGAGACCCAGAAGTTGGCACTTCTGGTGCTGGCAAGGCCTAGAAGCTAGAGCTTCTGGTGCTGGGGATGCCCAGAAGTTGGCACTTCTGGAGGCGTTCCTTCTGGAGATCTGGAAACCTGCAAAAAATAAATAAAAGGAAAAATGTGGGGTTTGAACCCACGACCTGGTAGAGAGAATGACATAGTGCACGCAAGGTGAACCGCTGGGGCGATGATACATCCATTCATTCATCTGAACCCATAAATAGGTAAGGGTTATAAGCTTCTGAGTTAAAAGCACCGGAACGGTGCTCCGATGATCTTCTCTGATTGGCATCAATCATCAAAAACCTGTAAAATGCATCAATTTATGAAAAATAAAAGCCCAGATTGACTATATAGGACCCTACGATCACGATGGTAAGGTTTGTTTGTCCTGAAACAGCCTGTATCATAGAATACAAATCTTCACTAAGTTCATGCCCTAACAATGACATCTAGTGATTTATACGTCAAAACTTGTGGAGGATGGATCAAACCTGCTCTAAAAGACTTCATGAAAACATTGGCATGGTTAAATATGATGAAAACAGTATAGAATGTAAAATACGATTTCAAGAAAGTATGAAAACGGATGCTTATGAATGACACGATTCAGCATGTTTTGGCCATGGATAATGATCCATTCTTACCCTACTATACCTCGGGAACAAGAATCAATTCTTGGAAGCACTTGAAATCGGCTGGAAGTTGGAATACGATTTGGCCAACTTTGAGAAAAATTTGAGAATTTTTAGGGTTTGTGAGAAACTTGGCTGCACGTGTAAGGATTGTGTCCAGAGGTTTTTTTTGTCTTGTAAGAGTGCTAGGTATTTATAGGAGAGTAGAATTAGGTCAAGGCATTAAGAGAAACTATTCTCCTTAAATGGAGAATATTTGATTTGAAAATTTGCACAAAATCTTTCCAATCTTGATCAATTTCCTCCTTAATCTTCTTGCACGAAATTGACAGCTTGTAGTGAGCTATCTTGGACCCCAAGCCATGCAAATATCCAACCCAACTTGCCTTATCTTTTATTTTTGCATTTTATTTTTGCAATTTCTTGCCGTCACGGTAGCACTCAGACCCATAATTCCACGGAATGGCCTTTTCACTAGTGTAGGGGACTGGACCCGGCAAAGTAATGATCACAGGAGGTTTCTTAGTCGGCACTGGGATTGTAACGGGGATCTTTCTAGAAACGACGGGGATAGTGACCACATCAACCTCATCTTCAACATTCTGCATATCAAGTTCTTTCTGGACGAACTGGAAAGTCCCTTCAGTAATTAGACGCTGGATCTCGTCTCTCAACTTATCACAACCTTCAACTTGAATTAAACATTATTTACAACCATCATCACAACCAAGGAAATCTCCCCTCAACAATAATTGCTTCTTTATCCACCACAACGGAGTGGTCAAATCACTAACATCCATTATCAGGTTCAAACTTCCATCTTCGCAAATTGCATTAACAGCGTTTCCACCATGAGGAGGTAAAGGGTGCTGAATGACATTAGGAGTGGGAGGAGGTCCAAAGTTGATTGCCTCAGTGTCTAGTAAATTCTGAACCTTGTACTTGAAAGCATAGCAATTCTCAATGGAATGCCCCGGAGCATTGGAATGATAGAGACAGCGGGCATTCGCGTTGAAGTACTTCGGCGGGTTATCAAGGTCAATATTTAGATGGCGCAATTCAATCATATTCAGACTTTGCAAATGGGCGAATACCTCTGCATAAGACATTGGCAAAGGGTCAAACTTCTTCATGGGTCTTGGCTGATATTGCCTCGGAGCAACATCTTGTTTTGGAACACTAGCGGGAATAGTTACAGCAGCAACTTGACGATTGAATTCCTGGCGCTTCTCTTTCCCTCTTCGCTCATACAGTGCGTTTGACTCACCTTCTTTCTTCTTCTGGTAACCACCAAAAGCCTTTTTGGCGCCACCAACTTGATTCTTGTCAGCACCAACATCTTAAATCTTTCCTAACTTGATCCCCATCTCAACTCTTTCACCAAACATCACCATGTCGAAAGTGGTCGAGCAAGAGGCATAACGGCCCATCTAGTGTGCGGTAAACATTTCCACCATCTCTCGTTCCACCATAGGGGTTGAACTTTAGCACTACCTCGCGCCACCTTTGCGCGTACTCCTTGAAAGATTCTTTTCCGAGCTAAGTTGTGCATCCGAGTCCTCGTAGGTGCCATATCAGTGTTAAAGCCATAGTGTTGAACAAAAGCTACAACCAACTCTCTCCAAGTTCGCACCTTGGAGCTATCAAGGCCCATATACCAATCTAATGGCCCATCAGTCAAACTATCTTGAAAGAAATGCATCAAGAGCTTCTCATCCTTCAGCGACATCCTCCTATAGTAATACCTCAAATGAGTTTTAGGACAAGAGTTGCCCTTGTACTTTGAAAGCTCTGGATTTTGAATTTTGAGGAATCTTCACTCCTTGAACCAATCTCAAGTTGGACATGTCGAACCCAAACTTCACGATTCTCAAAGGCTTGCATGCTCCTCAAGCATCTTCAACTTCGATCGGTTGGCTCTTCCACATTGGAAAACCAATCCTCAAAGTTATCCTCCTCAACTGGGAGCAGAATCGAATAGTCCTTACGCTGGTGGAGGAACCCACCTGTGCTGCGATGTGTGGGGGTAGGCGGAGGAGGAACCACCGAAGCGTGATTCATTTGAGCAGCTTGATTCTCTCCGATAAGATCCACAAGACCGGTGTTGACCTCCAAGCTAATTCCGGACAAAGCATTCCCATGAGGGGGAGGAACAACTGCGGCTTCTTCAGTAGTGGCTGCGGCGGACCTCACGACCAAAGCTCTCAACTCCTCTTGTTGCAGAGCCATGTTTTGAATTATCTCCATCAATTGCCCTACACGAGCATCCATTCTTGTCCCTAGGGCAGCCATGTCAGCTTCCATCTTCTCCATTAGTTTCTTCAAGTTACTTCTTGTCGGGTAACGATGAACGACGAAACCTGTAGTCTCTCGTCGTGGAGAAGAAAATCAGCAGCGTAAGATGGTGATCTCAATACCATTATGTATGATATGGGAGTATGCATGCATGCCCATGATATGTTTTTGTACATTTTATTTTCAGGGACTCTTTGAAGACTCGTTAGTTAACAATAAACATTAGAGAAAAAAACTGATTATACTGCAATTCAACGAAATCTCATAGAAACTCAAAGTGTTAGTTGTGACTACAAGGCTGTTCAAGCTCAAACAGAGCAATAAGATTCATACTGGAATTTAAATCATTACATTAATAATTAGATTCAAATAATTCAAATAAGATAAGTGGCTAAAAACTAGAAATGCTGTCCACGACGAGGCTTCAAATCTCTAGTTTCCGCCTTGAACCTGTTCACCACATCTTGACAAAGGAAGAGGAAATCACTCACGCAGGAGGTATCGGGTTGCCTTGAGGTCTTCTAGGGCCGACTGAGCCTCAAGGTACAACAATCAAATGGTTACACATGTCAACCATTCCTACTTCAATAGAAATGCCCGTTCGCTCTTCTAGAAAGGACACTAGTTCATCCTTTTCATTTAACGACGATTCACTTTTGGATCTCATCAATCCAACCTTGGCATTGCTCTCTAAGGCCTTCGTAAGCATCCTATTGCTATCTTTTCTTCGTAATGTTCACTCTTGAACTTTTTCACTAGTTCAATTGCTTCCAATTCTCGCGATGGACTTCTTCTTTGCGTTATCTCATTCTCTAGCATTTTATTGGTTCGTGCTAGAAAGCTTCTAATTTTGAAATCTTTGCTTGAGACGTGCTTTCAATGCTCTCTTTCTTCAACCCTTTTCTTCATCTAGATAAGCTGGCCTTTGATCTTGAGTCTTCAATTGTCGACGGAGGTCCTTGCCCCACTTGACTCCTCAAGTTTTGAACATCTCATCGGAGCTCTTCATCCTCTTCATTCTCTTCTTCTTCCGCTAATTCTTCTTTTACCTCCTTGAGGTTGGCCTCCAAATTTTCAGCTCGAGAAAAATGCGAATTAGAGCTTTGTAGCTCCAATCTTTCCTCCTCCATCTTCCGATAATTTCCTGAAGCCTCATGTTCTCCTCTATCGGCACATGAGTGATTGCAGGTTCGGGATGATCAAAGGGTACCTCCACAAAGTAAGGCAGCTTGATTTCTTGGACTCTCTCTATCACCCACTGGCGATAAGATCTTCCATCAATTCCGCCTCTCTTGATTAACTCTCGACCTTCCCTATGGATTTGACCCCAAGCTCTTCGGATCTTCAATACTTCGTTGCGGTCCTTTTTACCAAGCTCGTGTACAATGAAGCTTTCCAAGTGCTCAGGCCTTGGTTCGTTTTCCATCGGATACCCCAATTGTCTTGTTGCAAGTCTTGGGTTATAATTGATGCAACCCATAGACCCAATCAAAGGAACATTAGAATATCCACCACAATGAATGATAACATCAACGAATCCCCAACCTGGAAAATGCCACAACACACCGTCGGCTGTTAGCGAAGCCAATTTTTGAGACCAAGATAAGTTTCTCAGGATCCTCTCCCACGGTCCGCTTTGAGGAATATGAGATGTCAACCATAAATACAGCAGTGGAGAACAACACATAACCACCCCTCGCTTCTTCAGATTTCTCTAATGGAGATGGTAAAGAACATCAGCCAACAGTGCGGGAACAGGGTTCTTTGACATGAATATGCCAATAGCAGACGGGCTCAAGTAACCAATTTCATTAATTGGAAACAAAACCACCCCAAAGATGAGCAAAGCAAGAATAGAGCTGAAAGTCGGCCAATCGTCTTGAACACTCAAACTTAACAACTTATCCTCCAAGTTTTGCCTAAGAATACCTTTGTCTGTAATCCAAGGTGCCACCTCCCTTACAGGAAGAAACAAAGCAGCAGCTATCTTAGCCTTATCCAAATCTTGCCCTATGTTGAGGAAAGGAGTGTCGTCCTTCAAAGGCCAATTAAGGATTCTCTCGAACTCTTCAATTGTAGGGACAAGCTGAAAGTCTTGGAATGTGAAGCATCGAAGAGGAGGATCATAGTACTTTGCCAGAGCAATCAAAGCTTCCATGTCCACATTGGTAGTCAAAAGATCTAGGATGTTCCCAAACCTTTTCCCAAAATAAGCTCTACTGACAGGCGGAATTCTTTCACTTTGAGTTATCAGCCTCCCCAACTTCAGTTCTTTGAATTTGAGACATGGAACGATCTTCACAGTTGGATTCATTCTTCCTTTCTGCTTACTGCACCAACAAAATCTATAAGGTTCCCTGAAAATAAAAGTTATATGCTAAATGGTTTTGTGCAAATGTATGCAATGCATGTTGAAAATTAAATAGAACTGGTTCATAGGATCGGCCGGTCATGGTTTCGACGTCTACCCAACAATTCCCCGGGTAAGGCTAATCTTATGTTTTTGGCTAAATGTTTCTTGGGGTCTCAGATCCCCTTTTACAAACACTATCATCGCGCGAGAGGCCTACGTGGCGATAGTATTTGTAAAAGTATACCCCAAGAAATGATTCTTAATGGGATGCTCGAAATCCAAAATTTGAGCGTTTGGTCTTGGTTAGGACAAAAAGAACAAACTTAGAGTTATAGGTCATTTGTCCAAAGATTGATGTCCTGCGCTAACGCGGGCCAACAACCTCCTTAAAACAACCAACTCTAAGTCGGAGTCTTCGCTTCGGGCCAACAAGACAATGGAGTCAAGTGGACCTAGGCTACGCAACCCCTCTATTCCTAAAAGGTGACCTAGAAGCCTGGGTAGTGGGCTTATCTATGTAACAATGCCCATGAATTCCCATCACCATAATATATCAACAAAATAATATACATAAAGTGTAAAGAGAATAAGCAAATAAACAATAGATAAACATAAAGAAGAAAACGATAAACAAACACACAAACATGCGAAGAACTAAACTAGGGTTGACTCGCTTAGTCAAAAAAAGTTTTTTTTAAAAAGTTCCCCAGTGAAGTCGCCAACTGCAGCAACTCGATTTTCAAAAAAAAAATCATTTAAAATGAATTTTCAAAACAATGAAATCGCCACCTAATTTTATTTGTTCTAGAAAGAATGGGGAAATATAGATAAAACCCACAAAAATTGGATAAGGCGGTCTACAAGACCAAAAAGGATGGATTCGGGAGTCGGTTACGCAAGAGGAAGGTATTAGCACCTCTTACGTCCATCGTATTCGATGGGACCCATTTAGTTCAAAATGTGTTTGTGTGTGTAATCGCTAATTTCTAAGTCATGAATAAATAAAAAAAAGAAAATGGATTTGTTTGTTATTATTTTGAGTTTGACACGGTTTCGGAACCGCGTGCCTACGTATTCCCTCGTGCAATGGGAAAGTCAAAACTCCGTAGTTCTTGTTGAAAATGTTTTGGATTGTTTGTATTGATTTTAGAAGAAAATGTTTTTGATTTTTGATAATCGCATATGAGCGAAAAAAAAGATTTGAATGGGTTGAATTGATTTTAATGGTAGATGACAAGTACCAAAACGTCGGGATATCCTCTAACGATTCGATACTCGAGATTGGTGATTGAGGTCAACCGATCTTCTCTCATCCAAAATCTTTATTATGAAAGGAGTGAGGTGAAACAAAGTTCACTTTTTATTAAGTGTTATGGCATAAAGTATTTAAGTCATTGGGTTACCCTCTAATGGCCCAAATACTTTACATTTTAATTAAATCGTCGGGCGAACCTCTAACAATTTAATTAAATACCATATCACTATGTTTTTTTTTGTTTTTTGTAGAATAATTGATTTTGAAATAGCAAGTTCAATTAATTATTTTTTTTGAGTTGAAAGTGTGTTGAAAATTGCGGCGTTGGACGTAGAGAAATGATATTTCGGGTTATGATTAACCAAGTATATGGACTTGATTAACCTCGTGAGGATAGGTGCTCCTATCCCCAACCATGAGACCCTGGTGCATGGTGATTGGTATATGGACCAATTGTTTTTTCGAGTTATGATTAATCAAGGAAACGAGGGCCTTAATTAACCTCGTGAGGATGGCCATGCCCATCCCCAACCATGAGACCCTTAGAGAATTTGGTGTGGGTAACCAAAAATGAGAGAGCGGAGGCGTTGTTGTTTTTATATTAATTTGAGAGTGGAGTGTACAATCGTGTAATAAACATACAAGCGGATAATGTAATAGCGGATAATAAAAGAAATAAATTAACACACAATACAAACCGGAATTTAAATAATAATTAGGATAGATTTTTTTTCTACTTGATAAAAAAATCAACTAATAATTTAATTGATAATTTAGCAAATAAAAAAAAAATCTTATACTAATTATCATTTAATACATCAATAAAAAAAATACTTGCATAATAATAAAATAAAGAGAGAGTTAGAAATGGGCCTGATTGGAGCTTTAAATATGGGGGTGCAAACAGCAAACTGAGCCCAAGCCCAAAACAAAACTGCTGGATCTTGTATGGGTGCTTCCATGAGGCATACTGTGGTCCACCATTCTGGAGCGTCGGATCTGGACCTTGGCAGATCTGATGGCTTATGGAAGGAGGTGTAAGATTGCTACCATGGATGTACCTGCATCGGATTCCGAACGGACCATCCAGACGGTGACAAGTGTCACCGCTTGGCTTAGACAACTCCAATCCTACTTATATTTCCACTAATACTAATCTAAATCATTTTATTATAACAAAAATATAAAAAATCTAATCCTAATACTAATTAAATGCTAATACTAAATAAAAAAACAAAAATCAGTTTTATAAAATCAGAAAATCTAATCCTAAGTATATACTAATATTATCTTAAGCTCATTTTATAAAATAAACAAAAATAAGTTTTTTCATAACTCTCTCATCCTCACAATCCCTCACGATCAATTCATCCTCTCAATCCCTCTCTCACGATCTCAGAAAACTCGCTCTCTCTCTCTCACGATCTCATGCAAACTCTCATCGCCGTCGCCGTTCACGATTCTCTCATCTCTCTCGGTGCTGTCTCACAATCGCGATCTCCCTGTTTCCGTGATGGTTCGCGATCTGAGCCGCTCATCTCTGTTGAATCCTCACCGGTCGCTCAACCGCGACTTTCGTCGCCGATCTCTCATCTTCGTTCTGATTTTTAACGATTTCTTACTCTATTACACTCATCTATGTCTTTGTTATTTCGATTGTTGCGATTCTTTCTGATTTGAAAACTGTTTGGTTTCGTTCATGCAGATTATTGAAAACGGAAAGAAAACAAAATGGAATCCTAGGTTTCTAAACAGTGATGATGGCATTAACGATGCAGAAACGTAAAACTGAGATGAGGAAGGGAGAAGGATGGCGACACAGTGTTCGCAACCTCCTCCTTCCACTGCTGAACCTGGTATTACCTTTCCACTCTCTTCTTTCTGGCAATTTCTTCTTTTCTGAAGGGGTTTGTGTTTGGGAAGTGATGAATCTGTTGTTATTTTGGGATTTCTGAATGATATTCTTGTTGTATTTCTGGGTTTCGGATTGCTGTTCTTGGTTGCTATGCTGTTCTGTTTTTTGAATGATATTTGGGATTAGGGTTTTCAGTGAACAGTTCCTCCGCCTCCCTTGATTACTGTGCATTTGCTTTTTATATTGCTCTGTTCTAGGGTTCTCTCCTGTCAGTCTTTGGGATAAGGGCCTCTTTGAAATCGAAAATGGGCTTTGGTATTTGTTTTTTGAGATGTTGGTCACAAAATTCTGTTATGCCAGCCTGTTTTCTGTACTGGACTGAGTTGCTCTTGTTTTTTCTGTGATCTGTTGGGCTGCCCTTGTATTTTCTGTGATCTGTTGGGCTGCTATTGTTTTATATTCTCTAATTATAGGACAGCATTGTGTTTTCTGATTATGGGACAACATTGCATTGTACTTGCAGCAGCTTTAGTGGTGATGATGTTTCTGAACCACACCCCCCTTTTGTGAACCAACATAAGTTGTGATTTGCAAAAGGGTGGTTTCTTGAACATGAATGAGAAACATAAATCCCTAACGTAAACTGATCCCAAACATAGACTCCTAATGATGAGATCAATAAAAATTGTATTGCTTTGTATTCTTGCTTATGCTGCCCGTTTAACTTGCTAACCGATTTCTCTTCCTTGTTTCATGAGTTGCAAAAATGGTGTGGATGGATGGTAGAGGGAAAACTTTGGGCAAGAAGGCGAGGCTTGCAAATGGAGCAAGAAAGCTTGGAGGAAAGGAAAAGAACGAAGATATAGAAGCCAAAGAACGACGAAATTTCAATAGAAAATAGGATTAGGATATAACATTTGTAGCATGATACTTGTATGTTTGAACTTATGACCATAGCTTGTGCTTGGGTATGTAATCTTGAAAATGTTGTATCAAAGGTTTGAAATTTGTAATATCACATATTCAAATTAGCATTGAATTTTGAGGGCTCTTGTGGCATTTGTACAAACTTGTTGAGTTGAAAGGAATGGCAAGCAAAATTTAGAAACTAGGAGATGAAACATTCGAATTGTTACATGGAATATCTTTGGGCCATGGCATATGTGACAATGCTTGTAATTTGAAAAAAAACATGAAACTTGAAAGCTTCCTTGTAGTGAATTTGAAAGACAACTTGCGTTAAGCGAATAAATGAGTTTGAACAAAAAGAATCCTACCAAATGTTAAATTCGGAAGTTTGATTCTACTTTGTAAACGGATATTCCTTAAATGTCATTTTGAATTCGAATAAGATTTTGAACCTTGAATGACAAGAATGAAAAGAATGATCTCTGAATATTGAATGATTTTGCTTGGAATTTGGCTTTTGAATTGAAACTTGTATGTTAAGATTTGACAAATTGTAACATGTAACTTGATTCGTGTCCTTGTACAAAAACTTTAGAGCAATTTTGGAACTCTTGGGATTTTATGGACACAAGCTTTGAGAAATATGCACCTAATTGAATTCTTGATTGTGTATAAAAGTTGGAAATTCATTATGCATCAAATATCCCAAAAATTTGTCATGAACCAAAATTAAATTGGTTAAAACAAAACATGTTGAAATATTGATTAACAAATATATCCAATTCCACTTCAATCTATAATTCCAATCCGCAGTCTTGAATCAAACGAGTGGTAACATGGTTGTTGCATTTTTTTTAGAACTTGAATCCCCTAGTATATGAAACTTGAGAATTAAATTCTAAATGCGAAGATCGTTTGATGACTCAGAATTAAACAATACTTGAACTCTTTTGAATTTCCCGGTCATAAAGCTTTCATGTTGATCCGCTCATGTAAAAATCCCGAGCCTTTTGCCACTTGAAACAAAAATTAAACTCTAAGTTTCAAATGAAGTTCTTGATTCCAAATCTTAGTCAATTTGGCGATTCCATGATTTCTTTAAGAAATGGGTGGTAGATTCCACTTGAAATTAATGGTATTATCACCGCATTTCCAAATCGAACCATATTCGGTAGTAGAGAAAGATTTGAAACTAAACGAATTTCAATAAAGAAACTTCTAATTTTCAATGAATGCCTTGAATCTCGTGGGCGATGAACGCGACCGGAAAAGATCTCAACATGTGGGAACTTGACATTTGTAAATCTTGTAAACAAGTCCTCTGGATGAATATTTTCACATACGTCAACTATTGCCAAGAACGAACAAAGTTGACGAGCAAACCAAATGCACTAGAACTTGAATTATTGATCAATAAACGGATAATCATAATCCGCCCTCTTACATCTTGAACAATGAACTCGAAATAACAGCAAAACCCAAACTCGCGATGAATTGATCTCTTGAGTCAGGAGGTAACGATATTCAATATAACAAAACCTTCGTAGTTCCATCAAGAACGAGACCACACATTTCAACAATCAAATATCAAGCCCCGAAAACCGATAGATATGAATGGATAAGATTCAATATTAAACCTCGTCGTTTTCAAATATCCTAGATTGGTTGAAAGCACCACGCCTTTTCTGCTCAACGGAGAATCTTTGGGAATCAACTCCAATCCGTAACCATAGAACCAGTGGTATGAATGCATGTGAGTGTCATGATAAATGCGAAGCCTAAACCAGATAAAACCGAGATAGGAGGGCAAATTTTGGGGTGCAACATGACCAAATGTTTTTTCCTTTTACAAACTAACTCTATTTTTCATATTTTCTTATTTTCTATTTAATATTTTTTCATGCATTTTAATTTATCTTCTAATATTTTTATCATGCATTTAAAAAACACCAAAAATATTTATTTTTTGCATAATCATCAGAAAAATGTTTATTTAATTTTTAAAATTAAAATTATTATTTTTGCATGCATATTTAATTTAATTGTTAATTAATCATTTAAATGGTTTTAATTGTTTTTAAATTATCAAATTAACTCCAAAAATTCCAAAAAATTATTTTATCATATTAATGTCATTATTAACACAAAAAAAATTTTTCTCATTCAAAAATACTTATTTTTACTAACATTTTCCTCTTATGCAATTTTCTTCCGTTTTCCGATTTTGCATCTGTTCACAGGTTACACCGTTTCAGACGATTTTTTATTGCTTTTCTTTTCATATTATGTAACTGCCTATGGGATGTAATAGTTTAATTAGGACTTTTATTTTCCGCACTTTCAATTATGTATCTTCCCCAAAGCCATGTAATGGCGTATGATTTATCTTTCCTCACTTTACATTTCCGCAATTTACTTTCCGCACCTTATAAACTGCTAGTAATTAGGCGTGTATGGCAAGATAAAACCGGACATAGATCACTCATAATTTCAAGATAACATATACCTGAAGTTGACACACTCTTTCACACATGCACCCCTTAGGGTAATTCTCTCTCGCTGCCTTACGAATTCAAATGCTCAAGTCCCTCGAACGTAGAGGTATTCTAGCACCGTTGCCTTCAAACAAATCATCATAGTCCCTTCGATACAAAGATCATAAGACCCACGATGTCGCCTCCGAATACATGATCTTGACCCTCGATTGTCGCTTACGAAAAATGATGATAGTCCATTTGAATGTGCTAGGATACTTCCTACAAGTTGCTTTCTATGATCATCTGATGTCCCTTCGAATGTCCCTTTTACATCCAACGAATGGGGTTACCTACCAACTAATGGTATGGATAGCGCTATTCTAAAGGAAAGTAAAATAACACGAAAACGACCATTCTGAGTAGGTAATAAGACTTTTAGTTGCTTGCTGAAACAAAATACTTTTTACACCACACACTTTTGTCAAAGTTCAAACTCTTTTCAAAACGAAACATTTCCAAACACTTTGTATACATTCCTACATGAATCATTACAAAGTCAAAGCGAAATGCCTTCTTTTCAAAACATTTTTTGTCAAACACACAGAAAACAATTTTAAAGTGATCTAAGAGCAACTAAGAGCCCGTAGATAACTACGGATGGAATGGGGTGCTAATACCTTCCCTTTTCATAACCTTCTCCCTTACTCAGAATCTAACGAAGGTCTTTTTCTGTACTTTTTACCTTCCCTTAATTGGATAAAAGAAAAGTCGGTGGCGACTCTTGCTATCCGCACATTTGCGATACAAAAATCTCAAAGTCAGTTCACCGTATTAATCGCGACTGCCGAGAGACACCCTAAAGAGAGAATGCCTTAGGGATTTCTAGATCATTTTTACTGCTTTTTGTTTGACTTGCTTGCTTTATCTTTAAGGGTTGCTTGGGTATTATATTTGTGGGGGATCCTACACCCGGATCCGGGTTTCCTTTTAGGTAAGTAGGAATAAATCGTCCCGACCGTTATATATCGAAGCGGTCAACATGATGTCTACGTTAGTGTGACACTTTGGATGTCCCGATACTCTTCATTTCCAAGTTGAGGATAGTATTTGACTTCTGCGTGGTGTCATCAGACTAACTAAACCTTTAGAACCTTAATTGACCCATCTTGGCCATTAGAAGGTAGTGAGATGGCCGGCTTTGGTGCAGACCGAGGTTGGTTGATACTCGATGCTATGCTCATTGAGATCGGACTTTTGGGATATTTTCGGTCGACCACTTGGTAGTCGTATTGAAATAAACGCCTACGAGAAAGATCGATGATATGAGATTCCTAGAACCCGGTTACTATTATAGGACAGGATGAACCAATTCAAACTTTCGGCGGGGTAATCACCTATACCTCATGCAAGCCTTAAACCTAGGCTAATTGTGTGAATTGTTTGTGTGTGCTAAACATGACATCATGACATCATCGCATTGCATATCATTTCTAACTATTTCAAGGACCTAGGGATTTATCTTTGCTCTGTTTTGTAGGGATTATGGCTTCTAGAAAGACTATCTGAATCAACTTCATGGGTATACCTTCTCAGCTCAAAGAATTGGTTTCAGAGATTCCCGATCATGCCCAGTTCACCAAAAGACATGGTTATCTGCTTGATTTGGTTATCTCCGGTTTTGAAGAAGATATGATGCACATCCTATTCCAGTTCTTTGATCCGAAACACCATTGCTTTACATTCCCAGATTATCAGTTAGTTCCTACCTTGGAAGAGTTCTCTAAGCTACTTGGGATACCTATTCTTGATCAAATGCCATTCACCAGTCTAGAAAAGGTTCCTAGGTACGAAGACATTGCATCCGCCTTACATCTAAAGCGCTCAGACATTGAAGCCAATTGGGAAACAAGAAGGGGAGTTAAGGGTTTACTTGCTAAGTTCCTAATTAAGAAAGGCCGAGAATTCCTCAAATTTATGAGTTTCCATGCATTCGAAGACATTGTGGCCTTGCTAATCTATGGTTTGGTTCTATTCCCTAACTCGGATCAATTCATAGATGTCAACGCCATCAAGTTGTTTCTTACCCGTAATCCTGTGCCTACTTTACTTGGAGATATTCTACATTCTCTCCACACTCGTACTACTAAGAGACAAGGAACTCTCATGTGTTGTATACCGTTACTATCCAGGTGGTTTATTTCGCACCTTCCCCCATCAGTTTTGAAGAACGAACAAAGGTTGAAGTGGTCTCAGAGACTAATGTCACTCTCTCATTCAGATATCCGTTGGTGTCTCTTCTCTCAAAAGGACTTCACATTCATTGAGCGTTGTGGAGAATTCCCTAATGTACCACTCCTTGGTATAAGGGGAGGTATTACTTACAACCCTTCTCTAGCTCTACGTCAGTTTGGTTTTGCTCAAAGAGATGGTCCTCATGATATGCTTCTCCAAGATATTGTGTTCGACTACAACCACGATCTCCAGAATTACCGACGAAGGTTCATACACGCTTGGGGCATGGTAAAGAAGACTGATACCAAGACTTTGGGGCACCAAAACTCCATTCCTTGGGAACCTTACCTAAAATGGGTGCGAGCTCGAGCTCAAAACCTCATGATGCCATTCACGCCGCCTGTTTTACCAGTAATTATGGAACCTGTTGCTATAGGTGACATACCCTATACTGTTCTCCATCCCGACATGCCTACTAATTTTGAAGACTTGAAGAGGTCCTGGATTCAATTTAAGGAAGAAAGGGATACATTCGAAGCTCAGTGCTATGCAAGCGAGAAGAAGGTACTAGAGTTGACGAAGCTACTTCATGAGGAGCGAAGCATCAACGCCTACCTCGGCACCAAGAGGAAGCGCCCATGGGAGACTTAGATCTTTAGGATCTTTGTTTTTTCTTTTGTACTTAAAAAGAAAAAGAATAAAAAGAGAACTAATGAATGTTTGTTCGTGTTTGTTTACCAAATTTAAATCTCTAAGGTCCTTGAAAACATTGCATTGCATTTGCATAAACATCGCATATCATGGCATAACATTTGCATAACAGGTACATTGGAGATTGGCTTTCTCATTTTCTCGCTATTTATTTTAGCAGAAATGGCTCTTGAACAAACTGTCAAAGATCTCTAGACTCAGAATGCTCAGTTCCAGGAGATGTTCACTAGCTTGGTCCAAGGCCAAGAAGATCTAAAGAAGCTCATCAACAAAAAGAAGAGGGTCGTTGGTGTTCTCAACATGGGTAGACGCTACAAAGGTGGTCCTAAGGTGGTCATCCGAATAGAGCTCTCAGAAGGAAGTGTCAAAAATGAGTGTTGCACCCCAAAATTCGCCCTCTTCATTTTGTTAATTAATAATTGGCTAACACTTAATCAAAAGGTGCATTGCATACATATCATTCATGCATTGATCATGGGTTCGGAATTTTCTAATCGTATGAATCTGTACATTTCTGAAGAAGAGGTTTGGTTCCAAAAAAGTTGAATATTTGAGGTTTTGTCAATTCGAGCGTCATTTCAATACGCAAGCGTGTCCAGAAGCTTCTGATTATTATCTCGCGAGTTTTGGTATTTTGATCGTCTATCAGGTGGATATTGATTACAGTTTCGAGCTACAGTGTGTTGTGGTTGAATACTTGAGCCCAAATTGATTCTATGGCCTTTTGTGAGTGGTGAAGTATCAGTATACGGCTTATCGATCCACGCGATTAATCAGAAAATCAAAAACGGACGGATAAAATGATATTTGAGTGCATGTATCAAAAAGTCAACAAAAGTCAAAGTTTGACCGAGAGGAATTTCTGGTCAAAATTTTTGTCAAAAGTCGACATTTGAGAAAATGCGATCATTTGTTGAGAAAAATCGGAAGAATCGGGTGAAAATGAGGTTTCTTGCATTTTAAGTAGTCTTGGACTTAGAAAAATTTTCTAAGTTTTAAGCACTTTGTGTTCACGGAGCCATGTTGCTGCATCCGTATCTTGCCCGTCTGTGGTCAGAAGTTTGTGAACTAATAGTCGTTGGAAAGAGCATATTTCGTACTCCGACTTTGTCGTTGGGAAGATTTTTCCAGAAATGCCCGAATTTCGAGTTATAATGCTCCAAAGTTTGAAGTTCATAACTTTTGAAATTTACACAGTGAAATTTTAAGTGTTTTTCAATGTGTTCAAATGCTCGACTTCGGAGGTATTTTACACGTGTTTCGAGGCGTCGATTCGAGTTGAGTTCAAAATCAAAGTTGTTCATCTAGCAGCGATCTACAACTTTGCTGAAGAAATCGAATCCATTCGAGAATCGGATCAAAAATTATGGAGCTCGGAAGTTACGGTTTATCATTTCCCAAAATTTCAACACTTAGAAATATTTTAAAGTGTTTGTTTCTATGCTCAAGCTGACAGTTTCAGGGTCGATTTTATCATAGTTCGTGGCTCCGAATCAAAAAGTGTTCAACTGCAAAGTTGTTAATCTCACGGCAATCTATAACTTTATTGAAGGAGTTGAATTCATTCGGTACTCGAATCGAAAGTTATAAAGCTCGGAAAATAAGAATTCGTTATGTTTGTAAGATTCGAGTAGTTTTTGTGCACATGTTCAGGGCTGTTTTCGTCATTGATTCGGTCGCCGCATGAAGAAATTCCGAACATGAAAGTTTGAGTTCGTAATTCCATCTATAAGTTCCGTTCAGAAACTTTTCCGTTTCGGACGTCAGAGCTGGAAGACACGGAGCACCGTAAGTGTCAGTTTGAAGTTGCTAAAATGCAAGACAGCATACACATTTCTTGCCAAGCTGCAGACGCATTTTATCGAACAGTTTTTGTGCGTATGTTCGGGGCTGTTTTCTCGTCGATTCGATCTCCGCACAGAAAAACTTTGAACACGAAAGTTGAATTTTGCCGTGTCCTCTACAAGTTTAGTTTAGAAACTTTTTCGTTTCGGAAATTGGAGCTGGGAGATACGAAGCGCCGTAAGTGATAACTTGAAGTTGGAAAATTGCCGCGAGTCATGTTTAAAACTTGCCCAGCCAGGCCAGACATTTCATCGAGCAGTCATGTGACAAACTTCAAACACTTTTTTCTCCGTGATTTAGGCTTCGTTCGGATTTTTGACGAACTACAAAGTTGTTATATCATAAGCGAGCTTTCTGATGGCACCGAGTTTGCATAATTTGGTGGAGTTCGGATGAAATTATGGAACTGTAAAGTAGCGCATTTGGTTTGAGCGATTGATTAAAAGTGTTTAGAAAAATGCCGAGATAATGCAATCAGTGGTGCAGACACGACTTCGGGGCCGTTTTCAAACGTGCTACGGGTGTCGATTCGAAAAACTCCGAACACGGAAATTGTTCACGGAAGCTCTTGTAGGATTTTTCCGTAAACAAGTATTTTTAATTATCGATTCCTCAGGGATTGGTGTATGTTATAGTCTTTCAATAGAAAAGTGTATTTTAAGAACTTGTAACCAAGGGGTTTGTTATCTACTCTACTAGAACCATGAGTTTTCAAACAATAACTAAATTAATTCTTTCAAAGAGAGTTATGGTTTGGATTAAAGAGAGTTTGAGATTGTTTTCAAATTAAAGAGGCATGTCAAGATTAGTTTCATTGACCTAGTTTCATACATATTCAATTAATCAAGTGATGAACATAATAGATTATTTCTAAAAATACATATCCTCTCAATCTTGTAGATTTCCCACCAAGATTGTGAATGTTATCATGTTAATCCTTGCATGATTCCTCACTACAACTATCATGTCTATCCCTAGCATTTGTTCATTAGAGGATGAATATCCTAGGTCCACTTTGAAATATTCTTTTCCAAGCAAAACTCAAAGCATAAAGATGAAGAACAAAGATATTCAACTATATTAATCATCAATCATGTTCATACACAAATGGATTAAAAGAAATACATATTATAAAGATCAACTACCTCTAATCTTGACACAAAAAGAGCTTAGCCACTCAATTCCATGGTTGCTTGCTCTCAAGATTGTTGGTAGAGATGATGAACACAAGAAAAATCAAGAGAAAAGCTATGGTTTTTCTTCCTATTCTTGCCCTAGATTTTACAAAGATGAAAGATAATGATGATGAAGTGTGTCTTCCTTCCTTTACAAGCCAAAAAGTCAGTTGAAGTGATGGGTTGGTGGCTCAAAAGGTGAAAGCATGGGCTGTCCTTTTTCGATTTCGCGGATCCTTGATTACATAGCGCGACCTGTAGCATGCTTCCTCCATCCATAATTATCTTCAAAAAGAATCATCCCTAAAGCTCTTCAAAATTCTTGAATCCAAGCTTGGGAGAATTAGTCAATAAATTCCTACAATTAAGAGTGAAATAAGTTAAATAATATATATTAAACAAAAACTAAATAAAAACCTAATTAAATCAAAATACTAGAATAAATAATACTAATTAATTAAAAAGACATTGTTAAGGACCACAAAATCATGCACAAAATGGCTACAATTTGGTCCTTAACAACTCTCCCCAACTTACTTCTTTGTTTGTCCCCAAACAAAAGTCAATAATCTTACAAAGCTAGAAGAAACAAAATGCAAGCATGCAAACTCACACAAGAGTAATGGTTCAAACTCGACATACCAGGCAAAAGCACACATCAATCGCTTCGTCGAAACACAACATGGCCATGAATTAAGTTCTAAACACAATATATCAAAACATGTAACAAAATAAGAGATATGTTCACACTTGAATCACCTAATCATTCCTTCAAGATTTATGAAGAACAAAATGTGTATTCACAAAGGACTAAACACTCTCACTAATAATTATGCACATCCAGAATAATTCATGCGTTCATCGAAACAAGTCAAATGATAAAATGGAAACGAAGATCACTAAGGACTTTCAAGGTTGTAACTTGGCTTAGGTTAGAAACAAGGGATATTTAAGTACAAAGCCATTAAAACGAATCGGGTAAAAGGATATGAAGAGCATCTCACAACTAATTCCCATTCCCTTCTTATTATTCACAACCTCTTTTCTTTTCACACAATGATCCTCTTCTTTCTTTTCTTTTGTTTTCTTTTCATAAACAATTTTCTTTTTGTAATTTTCTTTTTTTCTATACTTTTTCTTTCTTAGGATCATTGTGCCATCAATTCTAGGTTCTTTTTGATCCACCTCCCCAACTTCATTTATATCAATCCTTTTTATTCAAGAACATGCTCTTCAAGGGTTAATTAACAAAAGGGTTGGTATTCACAAACAAGAAAATTTATAGAATGAATTATCATTGAATTTTTCAAAGATTATCAACAACTATTAAGTGGCCTACTTAACAATTAGTTGATTTGATACATTCATCCTACAAATACTATTTAAGCTCAAAAGGGTTCACAAGGATTCACTCTCTCACGGGTAATTGAAGCCCTTTTAGAATTGGTGGTTTTTCTCATAATGCACAAAAAAATTTGGCTTGATCATCTCTAGGTTTCCAAGTTATCACAAACAAGTAAAGATTAAGCATGAATCACACGAGTTAACACAACTATTAGACACTCTATATTTGGTAAAAAGTGGAAGCTTCTCACATATATGGTTTATGTCCTAATGATTCGAATGTGAACACAAATTTTTTTTGTACATGCCAAGATGTTTTGCATAAAGAACAAATTTCATAGACATGTTATTATTCTACAAAATAATTAAATGTGTACCTTCTTTGTGGAATGAATCGAGAATTTTATCATCACCATCACTTTGGTGAAACACACTTACTAGCTTTGAGGAACCGTTTGAAAAATCCGGACAAACCACAAGAAGTAATAATTCAAACTAAATAAACTATAATCTAAAAATAAAAATAAAATAAATCAAGCTAAAAAAAAATAAAACAACTAAAATAAAAAGACACCCCAAAATGGTGTTTAAAACTTAAAAAGAAGTAACTAGGCTCCATGCCTACAAAATGTTAATTGGAATTACAAGCCAATCCCCAAAAATGGATGGCAACCAACAAAATCAAAGTTTTAAACTAAAATGCGAAAATAAAAACTAAAACTAGAAAATGCTGAAAGTAAAATAAAACAGGAAAATAACAAAGATCATCAATCAGAGGCCTCGAGAATCGAATCTCCAATAGACCCCGAGTCAGACCCGGAACCAGAATCAGAATTATCTTCACCATCATCCTTATCTCCCACCTCCTCCTCAGCATTTGGCCCGACCCCGGGCCAACCAGCATATGCACTGAGCTGCTCTCCCGTGCGAGTGAAATGGTTCACTCCGGGCTCTCTAATCTGTAGAGCAAGGTGCTCCATGCTCTCATGCATAAACATGAATGCTCTCTGATGAGCGAGATGCATCTGCCTGTTCCATTCTTCTGATGGACTAGCCTGAGGAAGTGTCGCTGCAACTGGTACAGCCTGAGCAGCAGTATTATCACCAAGGGCCTTACAAAATCGATCACAGTAGTGATCATCAATAACTCCATCAATGGTGAGGTGCCCCACAGCAGGAAAGGCGACCTTCGCCTTTTTCACCAAACCCATGATCAGCCCAGGATATGTGAGAGCACACTTTATACGCCCCCCTGGAGGTATAACTAAGCGCAACCCTCTTCAGCTCATTCGCGATCAGACGGCCAAAATCAATTTGCTCCTCATCGAGCATATAAGCAATCAAATCGGCCGTCTCCATGGGTATCGAAGATGTGTGGCTCCGAGGTTTCAGATTGTATAGAGCCACACACATCATAACTCTGGCACTAGTTTTCAGACTGGCCCTGTTAAATTTCAATGGTTGTCCAGCCCGATTCAATTCATAAGAGTGCCCAGACAAGCAGAGTTCCCTCCTCAGCATGTTAAAATCCCAGTTACCACGAGCCAGGTGCTCATGGTACACATCCAGTTGGTCCTCTGGGGCTGTCCAGTTGATGCCGAGATAGCTGTTGATGGCGGTGCGAGAGAAAGATACCAACTTCCCCCGCACAATAGAAGCAAACCTAAACTCACTCCCCTCGGCCGGAATAGCATTGGCATAAAATTCCCGCACAAGCTCCACAATCACCTTTGTCTGAGGCGTACAAAGAACATCCAACCCGTAATTAGAAAGTACCGCATCGACAGCTGAATAATGACCATGCTCGCGGAGGCGGATGGTTCACTCAGTCCAGATGTTTCGCTCTTCAAGCTCTCTGTATCGAGCCTCCTGAGCATGGCCCACGAAGCGAACAACGTCGAAAGCAGCGGGCCTAGAGGACCCGGCCCCAGTAGAGGAAACTCTTTGCCTTTTTGGTGCCATCTGAAAATCAACACAAAAATCAATGGAAAAGTGACACCGAGGCGTCCATTAGCAAATATTCAAGCAAACAGCAGAGCAAATCAACCAACCAAAGCATTACGACTAATCGGGAAACACAAAATCACAGCAGAAGAATTTTCTGAAATTCTGCAGACCGCGCTGAGCGCGCTCTGCGATTTTCAGAAAAAATTCTTCTGCAAAACAGAATTTTTCTCCACAAAAACACAACCAATAGCAGCGAAAATACCATCCTAATACTTCTCTATCATCTAAACAACCTAATTCTAAGAGAAAATTCGAAAATTTCTAACCCTAGGTTTTCAAAATCTAACCTAAACATGCAATGTACACGAAATTGAGAGAAGAAAAGCATAGAGTACTTACTAGGATGCCTTGGGAGATTGATTTGACAAAGAAATTCGCAAAGAATTGAAGATTTTTTGTTGGATATTTTTGGGATTTTGAGAGAATGAAGAAAGATAATGAAAATAGGGAAAAAGGGTTTAAAAGAACCCTAACCCCTTTTAAAACTAATCAGGCCACGAATTGGGCCTCCAAAATCTGATTTTTTTCAAAAATTTTTTTTTTTAAAATCCCAGACCGCGCTCAACGCGACCCCTACCGCGCTCAGCGCAAAAGTTTCTGCCAGATGGGTCAAAGTGCGCGCTGAGCGCGGTCTGCAGAATTTCAGAAATTTTTAAGAAAACAGCAAATTGACAGTTGGGGCATGTGTAAATGAGTTCAAGGAAGAATACTTACAATATTGGGGTGCCTCCCAACAAGCGCTTTGTTTAATGTCGGTAGAGCTCGACGGTTCATGATGATCATTGATCATCAAAGAAGGATTCGGCTATGTTGCGGCTCACCTCTCCGCCAACGTACCGTTTCAACCGCTGCCCATTCACCATCCATTCTTTTGTTCTTTCAAGATCTTGCAAAACAATTGCACCATACTCTTTGACTTCTTTGATTAAAAACGGACCGGACCACTTTGTTTTGAGTTTTCCCGGAAAAAGCCTCATCCGGGAATTGAACAAGAGAACCGTTTGCCCCGGCCTAAATTCCTTGATCTTTATCTTCTTATAATGAGAAACCTTAAATTTTGCTTTGTACCTCCGGTTTGAATGGTATGCCTCTTCTCGCATTTCTTCCAATTGCACGAGTTGTATTTTTCGCTTTTCACCCGTCAAGGATGGATCGAAATTCAAGAATCGGAGGGCCCATAATGCTTTGTGCTCCATCTCTACCGGGAGGTGACAAGTTTTGCCATACACAACCTGAAACGGGGTTAGTCCGATAGGAGCTTTATAGGCGGTTTGATACGCCCATAAAGCTTCATCTAATTTTTGAGACCAATCTTTTCTAGAACCCAAAACAGTTTTTTCCAAAATCTTTTTGATTTCTCTATTAGACACCTCGGCTTGGCCATTCGCTTGAGGGTGATAGGGGGTCGTCACTTTATGCTTTACACCAAATTGTTTCAAATTTTTTTGTAACAATACATTACAAAAGTGCGACCCACCATCACTAATGAGCACCCTAGGCACACCAAAACGAGAAAAAATGTTTCTTTTCAAAAATTTGATAAGCTTTTGGTCGGCCTTAGGCGAAGCAATGGCCTCTACCCACTTTGATACGTAATCCACAGCTACAAGAATATATTCATTTGAGAACGAAGATGGAAAAGGACCGACAAAATCAATCCCCCAACAATCAAATACCTCCACTTCCAACATATTGTTCAACGACATTTCATCTCTTTTTCCTATCCCGCCACTTCTTTGGCATTTGTCACAAGACTTAGCGTGAGCATACGCATCTTTGAATAGCGAAGGCCAATAAAATCCGATTGTAGGACTTTGGTGGCGTCCACATTCCATTATAGTGTCCCCACAAGGGAATTGTGACAATGCCAAGAATGTTTTGGCCTCTTCATCACTCACACACCTTCTTAGCAACCCATCGCTACTCAACCGAAAAATGTAAGGTTCGTCCCACACATAATACTTCGTATCGGCTAAAAATTTCCGCTTCTCATTCCAAGTCAAATCTTCCGGCATTAATCCCGCGGCCTTGTAATTTGCCATGTCGGAAAACCACGGTCGCTCTTGGATTGCAAATAACTTCTCATCCGGGAATTCCTCCTTCACCTCTTTTTCCTTGTCCGTAATTTTTCACTAAAGACAAATGATCCGCTACCAAATTTTCCGAACCTTTTTTATCACGGACCTCTAAATCAAATTCTTGTAAAAGGAGAATCCATCGGATTAGCCTTTGTTTAGAGTCCGGTTTGGTAAGCAGATATTTTATCGCCGAATGATCCGTGAAAACCACAACTTTTGAACCAATTAGGTAAGGACGAAACTTTTCTAATGCATATACAATTGCGAGCAACTCCTTTTCGGTTGTTGCATAATTGATTTGAGCATCATTCAAGACTTTGCTCGCATAATGTATAGCATGAAATTTTTTTTCCTTCCTTTGGCCTAACACGGCTCCCACCGCATAATCACTAGCATCGCACATTAGTTCGAAATCAAGTTTCCAATTTGGTGCAGTGATTATGGGTGCGTTTATCAAATTCTCCTTCAACTTTTCAAAAGCCAACAAACAATCATTATCAAACAAGAAAGACTTATCTTTGTTGAGCAAGTTGCTCAAAGGTTTGGCTATTTTGGAGAAGTCCTTGATGAATCTTCGATAGAATCCGCGTGACCCAAAAAGCTCCGAATGCCTTTGACATTGGTAGGTGTGGGAAGCGTCTCGATAACATCAATTTTAGCTTTGTCGACCTCAATTCCTCTTGAAGATATCTTGTGGCCAAGGACAATCCCCTCGGTCACCATAAAGTTGCATTTCTCCCAATTCAAGACCAAGTTGGTTTCCACACACCTCTTCAAGACGGTGTCCAAATTTTCCAAACATAAATCAAATGAAGCTCCAAAAACGGAAAAGTCATCCATAAAAACTTCAATTGTCTTCTCTATCAAATCGGCGAATATAGCTTGCATGCACCTTTGAAATGTTGTCGGCGCATTGCATAAGCCGAAAGGCATACGCCTATACGCGAAAATTCCAAAAGGACATGTAAAAGCCGTTTTCTCAGGATCTTTCGGATTCACCGATATTTGATTGTACCCCGAATAACCATCCAAGAAACAATAGTATTGTTGTCCCGCAAGCCTTTCTAACATTTGGTCCATGAACAGAAAAGGAAAATGATCTTTTCTCGTTGCTTTGTTAAGCCTACGGTAATTGATGCACATTCTCCACCCCGTCACTTTTCTTGTTTGCACTAGCTCATCCTTATCATTAGACACAACCGTCAAACCTCCTTTCTTAGGAACCACATGAACCGGGCTCACCCACGTACTATCCGAAATCGGGTAAATCATACCCGCTTCAAGCATCTTCACTACTTCTTTGCGAACTACCTCCTTCATCACCGGATTCAAACGTCTTTGAGGTTGGGATACCGACTTGTACTCCTCCTCCATCATTATGTTATGCATACAATAAGTCGGGCTTATGCCTTTCAAGTCGGCTAAAACCCAACCAATCGCATTTTTGTTAGATTTCAAAACTTCAATTAAGCTTTCCTCCTCCTTCTCCGACAATGTATTACTAATGATTACGGGCTTTTTACCTCCTTCCTCAAGAAACACATACTTTAAATGAGACGGTAGCTCTTTCAACTCAAGTTTTGGCTCTTCATCTTTTGGATCTTTTTTCAAAACTTCCTCTTCTTCCTCCCAAGGGTGAATTTCCTTGGAAATCTCCATTCCTTCCAAACACTCCTCAATTTCTCGACTATCATCGTCATCATTCACTTCTTGTGTTGCTTCTTAAATATCATCAATCTTAAAACATTCTCTCTTATCAATTGGATGCTTCATTGCTTCAAAAAGATTAAAGCAAATCTCTTCATCTTGAACTCTCACCTTCATTAAGCCATCATCTATATCAATCATCATCCTAGCCGTCTTCATGAATGGTCTTCCAAGAATTAAAGGTGCGTCCACATCTTCCTCCATGTCTATAACAACAAAGTCAACCGGGAAAAAGAATTTGTCCACTTTCACCAACAAATCTAAAGCTACACCGTGCGGGCGAGTAATAGACTTGTCCGCCAATTGCAATGTCATTTTTGTAGACTTTAACTCAATCTCCCCCAACCTTTTCACAATGGATAATGGAATAAAATTGATACTTGATCCCAAATCAATTAATCCCTTTCCGACATATACATCCCCAATGGTAACGGGCAAAGTTACACGCCCCGGATCACTTTCTTTCTTCGGAATAGTGCGTTGAATTATTGCACTACAACTTGCATCCACCATTATGGTTTCTTGATCCGTGTACCTCTTCTTTTTCGTCAAGATATCCTTCATGAATTTTGCATATTTGGGCATTTGCTCTAATGCTTCGGTAAATGGAATATTTATTTGCAATTGCTTGAAAATATCCATAAACCTAGCATAGTGCTTTGCATCATCCTTTTTAGAAGGAAGGTGAGGATATGGTAAGCTTCTCAATGGATAAGTTACTTCCTTCTCTTTTCCCTTTTTCATTTTCTTCTTTTTCTCCTCTACTTTCTCCTTTTCAACTACACCATTTTCTTTTTCATTTTCAACTAACACCTCATTTTCAACTAAGTCATCCTCCACATCAACATTATCATTTTTTTCAACTTCAACCTCTTCATCTTTTTCAACTACCTCTTCCTCCACTATTACTTCTTCATCCTTCTCCACTACTTTATTTTTTCTTTCAACTACTTTCCTTTTCTCATCACAAACTCTACCACTTCTTGTTGTTATGGCTTTGCAATGCTCCTTAGGATTTGTTTGTGTAGTTGGGGAAAATGATGTCGAAGCACTTTGTTTGGAAAGTTGTTTAGCTAGTTGTCCCACTTGAGTCTCCAAATTTTTGATGGACGCCTCCGTGCTCTTTTGATTAGTCATAGAAGCTTGCATAAATTGAGCTAGAGTGTCTTGAATGTTGGAAGATCTCACTTGATTTTGAGGTTGGTTTTGTTGTTGTTGAGCTTGATTTTGATTTTGAGTTTGATATGGATTTTGCCTTCCTTGATTGTTGTTGTCTTGTCTCCACCCTCCTTGATAACCTTGGTTACCCCTTTGTTGGTAACCTTGGCCTTGATTTTGATAAGGGTAAGGAGCCCGTTGTTGGTAACCTTGCCCTTGGTTGGCCATATAATTAGCTTCCTCATTTTCCGGAGGACAAAATCCGGTTTTATGATCTCCTTTACACAATTCACAACAAGCTATTTGGTTAGCTTGCTTACTTGATGCTCCTTGTAACTCCATGATTTGTTGAGGGAGTTTAGCCATTTGTTTTGTCAATTCTTCAACTTGTTTCGCAAATAATTTGTTTTGCGCCACAAGTGCTTCATGACTTGTGCCAATTTCTAAAACTCCCGTTTTCACTTGTACACCTCCTTGATCATGATGAGTTTGATGATCATTCCTACCCATCTTCTCAATTATTTGGATTGCTTCATAAGGTGTTTTTGTCATCAAAGAACCTCCCGCTGTGGCATCCAACAACAATTTGTGTTGAGGTTGGAGACCATTTCGGAAAATATGAATTTGTGTAAACTCATCAAAACCGTGGCTAGGACACTTCCTAAGCATAGACTTGTACCTTTCCCATGCCCGATTCAAAGGCTCGTTTACTCCTTGCAAAAATACTGAGATAGCCGTCTTTGCCTCCATGAAACGTGATTGAGGGAAAAATCGTTCAAGAAATTTTTCCTCCAAAACATTCCAATTAGTCATCGTCTCTTGCAATTGATCAAGATACCAATCTTTTGCCTTCCCCACTAGAGAATGAGGGAAAAGCCTTTGGAATTATTGTTCTTCTTGGTCTTTCGGAGCACCCGCCTCTCCCGCGATCTCATAAAACTTGGTAAGGTGAGTGTAAGGGTCTTCATGGTCATGGCCATGAAATGGACTTGCATAGAGAAGTTGAAGCAAGCCCGTTTTCATTTCTGCGACCCTTGCATTTGCTTGTCGAGCAAATTGAGCATTGTGACGAGGGCTATTGACACACGGCCCCGCGGTGGTGGTGGTTGTGGTTGATTCTCCGCCATAGTGGTGACTTCTCCAAACACGGGTGGTGTTGAAGAAGTAGATGCTTCTCCTCTTTCTCCTCTTTCTTGCCTTTGCCTAGCTTGTCTTTTTCTTCTTTTAGCACTACTATTAAGTCTTCTAGCCGTCCTTTCAATTTCGAGATCGAAAAGGAGTTGGTCGACCGGAATACTTCCCCGCATAAACTAATTCCTGAAAAAGTCTAGCCACACAAAAGAAACAAAGAGAGGTTAGAAGAAAATGTCTTAAAACACACAACTATTGCTATACTAACAACATCAAACGCCAATCCCCGGCAACGGCGCCATTTTGTTGTAGGATTTTTCCGTAAACAAGTATTTTTAATTATCGATTCCTCAGGGATTGGTGTATGTTATAGTCTTTCAATAGAAAAGTGTATTTTAAGAACTTGTAACCAAGGGGTTTGTTATCTACTCTACTAGAACCATGAGTTTTCAAACAATAACTAAATTAATTCTTTCAAAGAGAGTTATGGTTTGGATTAAAGAGAGTTTGAGATTGTTTTCAAATTAAAGAGGCATGTCAAGCTTAGTTTCATTGATCTAGTTTCATAACTATTCAATTAATCAAGTGATGAACATAATAGATGATTTCTACAAATACATATCCTCTCAATCTTGTAGATTTCCCACCAAGATTGTGAATGTTATCATGTTAATCCTTGCATGATTCCTCACTACAACTATTAACATGATAATCATTAAGTTCAATATTTTGTAAACACTAACACACAAATCTATCCCTAGCATTTGTTCATTAGAGGATGAATATCCTAGGTCCACTTTGAAATATTCTTTTCCAAGCAAAACTCAAAGCATAAAGATGAAGAACAAAGATATTCAACTATATTAATCATCAATCATGTTCATACACAAATGGATTAAAATAAATACATATTATAAAGATCAACTACCTCTAATCTTGACACAAAAAGAGCTTAGCCACTCATTTCCATGGTTGCTTGCTCTCAAGATTGTTGGTAGAGATGATGAACACAAGAAAAATCAAGAGAAAAGCTATGGTTTTTCTTCCTATTCTTGCCCTAGATTTTACAAAGATGAAAGATAATGATGATGAAGTGTGTCTTCCTTCCTTTACAAGCCAAAAAGTCAGTTGAAGTGATGGGTTGGTGGCTCAAAAGGTGAAAGCATGGGCTGTCCTTTTTTCTGAATTTCGCAGATCGCGCTGAGCGCGGTTAAGTCGTGCTGAGCGCGACCTGTAGCATGCTTCCTTCATCCATAATTATCTTCAAAAAGAATCATCCCTAAAGCTCTTCAAAATTCTTGAATCCAAGCATGGGAGAATTAGTCAATAAATTCCTACAATTAAGAGTGAAATAAGTTAAATAATATATATTAAACAAAAACTAAATAAAAACCTAATTAAATCAAAATACTAGAATAAATAATACTAATTAATTAAAAAGACATTGTTAAGGACCACAAAATCATGTACAAAATGGCTACAATTTGGTCCTTAAGAGAAGCATACTCTACAATTTTGGTGTTTCAATTTTGTATCAAAAACGCATGTATTCCGAGATATAACACCGTGAAGTAAAGCATTTAAAGTTGGCAAGTCGGTAGTTTTGAAGGAGAACTTTTTTTTTGACAACTCACAGAACCATGACAGCTTTTCCATCCTGCTGTCACGGCATTCTCGCTATCTCTCGTCAATTCCCTTCCATCACTTTTTGCTACACTCACTCAGTTACCGAAAAAAGAGAAACTAACAGATTTTTTTTCTTCTACACACATCTTTCTCTTCACACTCCTTTTTTCATTCTGATGCATTTTCTTTTTTGCTAACACCACCACCACCAATCTCTAACAAACTTCAAAAACGCCAAAACAACAAACTGTAACAAACTTTATTTTCTTTCTTCTCCATCCACACCATTTCCTCACTGTAACAACCATCCGCCATTCTCACACCGTTACTTTTCTCTCCATTCTTCTCTCTCTCCGCCGTAAAAAACAAAAAGAAACTCACCGTAATCACTTTCTTTTTTTTTTCACTCACAGTTCCAACTCATATTCTTTCTCCACTGCCTCTTTCTCACTCTCTAACAGAACACAACCTCCACCATTTTTCTTTCATCTTTCTTACACCATTTTTCCTATTTTTTATTTTCTCCCTCTAACCGTAACAGTGCCGTAATGGTAACAGAACCCTCTCCTTCTCTTTTCTTACACTGAACAACCGTCATCTATTCACTCATTCCTTATTCTCTGTTTCGTAACGACCTCCTTCATTGTTACGATTCACCACCACTCTCGGCATAATTATCACAACCTTCACCATACGGGAATTTTCCTTCTCCTCATAACAGAACAACAACTCATTATCACTGCCATCACTCCTATTCTCCTTCCTTCACCATCACAACAAACACGCTGCCACCTTCAATCCCCCTTCATTCTTTCCCTCTCAACCGTGACTTCTTCCATCTCCGCCATGGCAAAACGGAACTGTAACAGTTCACAAAGTCTTTACCACACCTCATCTTCTTGATACTACTGCTATAACAAAAGGCTTCCATAACTGACGCCTCTTCTTGCTCATCGATTGGAATCCACTCCCTCTCTCGTTCGCCGGTTCTGGTATTTTCTATTCATCCTATTATACTCTCCGCCAGCCAAGAATCGAGATTGCAAGTCGAAGGGAAGAGTTCAAAGGAAGCTTGTTATTATCTGGGCGTTCGTTGAAGATCTCTGGAATTATATATCTTTCTTCATCGTCGAAGACGCATCGGACGATCTCCGATAGGTAAACTTCAGAATCTTCATCGATCTTTTTTGGATCTTCGTTTTTTTCGGCTGTTCTTTGTACCGGAATATGAATTTCGTTCAGAAAATTACATGGACAACAATGAGCAATTTTCAGATCTGGAATTCGTGGTCGATTTTCATAACTGTGTCGTTTGAATAATTGAATTTAGAGTCCATATTCGTATTCAACATGAAAAAGCGAGTCAGGCCATGTCCGTTTCGCCCATTTCTGACTGCGTTCCTGTTTTCCGGCGGCCGGCGAGATGAGGAAGACGACCGGTGGTTGCTAGCTCCGACGACCCTCCTTTGAACCATATGCGTGGCACCATCCCATTCGTTCATGAATTTTTTCCATACTCACCACTTGGATTGCAACACGTGTCCATTCCCTTTTATTGCAAAAAATAAAAAATAAAATAATAATAATATTAATAAAAAATCTGAATATAGTTTAAATTATAAGTGACCAGTTGATATATGTTTGTAACACATAAATAAAAACGTGACATACTATATAAAATAATGTGACATGAGTAGTATTTGAATAATATAATGTAAGTAAAGTTTCAAATTTATTTATGATATTCCGATTTCTTTGTAAATAAGCATTTTTTTTTTGTGTTTTATGCTTTATTTAAAAGCCGCATTGCTATTTCTGACATTCTGTTTTGTATGCGAGGTACGCGGAGAGTTATGCTGTTGATTTGGACGTATAAAATCCATATTCTTATGTTGCACACATGTGTGTGTATTCTGTATCTGTTTGTCTGGATTATGATCTTGTGCAGGTGTATTTGATTCAGATGTGTATGACGCACATTCTGATTATGCTTTTTGTGTCTATGCACACTTCTCACCGGATTTTCTTATTGCGTGCCAGCAGTACTTGAAGTTTTCCGGAGTATTTCTATAGCTTGCGTTGCTCTTCGGATTTAATATCCGTCGGGTATTTATTCTATTTTATTTATCGCATTTCTTTACCCGCTTTTCTAGAGAGAGCATGAGAAGTAGGATTTTACTGCTTTCCTTGCCATGAGAAGTAGGAATAGAGATGTATGAAGGGCCTTCTGTAGTTGGAGCATGTTCAGGAACCCCTCTGGTTTATTTAAAGACCCGTTTAGGGCAATTCTGGTTGCTAATTGTGTTTGGTTTGTTTTAAATCCTCCATCTGCATAGGGAGGTAACTTTCAGTAAGTGTTTACATTTGTGCTTGCATAGGTCAGAGTGGTTAGGATGCCCGACGTGGTACCACTAAGCGAAGTCCCGCTTTTTATATTTCTTGTCATCGAGTCATTGATATATGGGCAAGCCGGAAGGTAGGGTCTGCAACCAACCCCCGCACAGTTCTAGTCCGTGTCAGTTCCGCACACGCGAATCGTGTTGCTTCCTTTGTCGAGTCAATAAAAGTGGCAAGAGTCCCCTATTCTGACTCTCCACTCATTCATGGGGTTCGCATTTATTGTTGAACTCGCATCATTTTCTCTGTAGGTTATGCCTACGCTTGTGTGCCATTTGTTTTCTCATTGCATTGTTTGTGTGCTTCTGTCAAAGCACTTGTTTGCTTCATCCGTTTTGTCATCTTCGACTCTACTTTAGTTAGTGATTCGAGATGGACATAGACTTAGGTTGTAAACATTTTCCCTCCTTTTTGTCATCTTCGACTCCATTCTAGCTGGTGATTCGAGATAGACATAGATCTAGGTGGTAAACCTTTGCATGTTCCTTTAGGATTCTCTCGACTCTACCTTAGTGAGTGATTCGAGTTAGACCTTAGGATGTAATCCATGCATGATGACATTAGGGATAGCATTAGATAGTTTCCCTTGATTGTTTTCATTTTTTTTTGCATACTTGCATGTAATAAAACTAAAAATTGTTTTCTTTTCCCTTTTGCACATCAAAACACTTAATAATGGTTTAAACTCCTTTTTCAAAGGTAAAAACAACCAACCAAATGCAAACTTTTTTCCTATGGGTTTTCTTTTGTTTTTAAATTATTTTTCATAATTAAAAAACACATAACCCATCAAAACATGTGAGCCGAACTACGGCGCTCTGACTTTCCCATTGCACGCGGGAATACGTAGGCATCTTGTCACGGGGCTCGATCGAGCAAACTTTGTAAATACTTCCTTCTTTTCCCCGTGTTTTCTTTATTTTTCTTTTCTTTCACATGCATACTATTTAAGCATACAGATATAGCAGTAAATAGATATAAACACACCCATTAGACAGAAAGTAGAAGTGGATACCGTAGAGTACTACGGACGTGTGGGGTGCTAATACCTTCCCTTCGCGTAATAGATTCCCTTACCCTATCTCTCGGTCGCAAGACCGTGCCTTATCCCTTTTAGGTTTTCGCGATGCATTCACCTTTCTCCTTTTGCGAGATAAAAACGAGAACTAAAAAGAGAACTAATGAATGTTTGTTCGTGTTTGTTTAACAAATTTAAATCTCTTAGGTCCTTGAAAACATTGCATTGCATTTGCATAAACATCGCATATCATGGCATAACATTTGCATAACAGGTACATTGGAGATTGGCTTTCTCATTTTCTCGCTATTTATTTTAGCAGAAATGGCTCTTGAACAGACTGTCAAAGATCTCCAGACTCAGAATGCTCAGTTCCCAGGAGATGTTCACTAGCTTGGTCCAAGGCCAAGAAGATCTGAAGAAGCTCATCAACAAAAATAAGAGGGTCGTTGGTGTTCTCAACATGGGTAGACGCTACAAAGGTGGTCCTAAGGTGGTCAGCCGAATAGAGCTCTCAGAAGGAAGTGTCAAAAATGAGGGGAGTGTCAAGGGTGATGGCGAAGGCAGCCAGCATGAGCCTGAAAAGGACTATGATGATGACCAATACTCCGATGAAGGTGACAAGTACAAGCAACTTGAAGACCGTCTGAATGCTGTGGAAAACCTGAAGATGTCCGGGTTGAATTTTGATGATCTGAGCCTCGTCCCTGGTGTGGTGATTCCTCCCAAGTTCAAGGTTCCTACTTTTGCCAAGTATGATGGCATATCTTGTCCAAAGCTGCATTTGAAGTCCTATGTTCAGAAGATCAACCCCCACACTGATGATAGAAAGTTGTAGATGCATTATTTCCAAGAGAGTTTGTCCGGAACTCAATTGGAGTGGTATTATCAGCTAGAGAATGACCGTATCCATACTTGGAGTGACCTACCAGATGCTTTCTACAGACAGTATGAGTACAATGCTGAATTGACACCCACTCGCATGCAACTACAGAGCATGTCTATGGGTCGTGATGAGAAGTTCAAAGAATATGCTCAGAAATGGAGAGATCTAGCAGGCAGAGTTCAGCCACCCTTGTCCAATAGGCAGTTGGTTGATATGTTTATGGGAACACTGACAGGCCCATTCTTTAATCATCTAATTGGAAACTCTTGACCGGATTCGCGGTGATATTAATGACGGCGTATTGAAGCTGGTATCAAGAGTGGAAAGATTCAGGTAGAGTCATTATCAAATGCTGCGAAGAGATCTTTTGGTGGTAAGAAAGAGACTAATGCCGTGTATGGTCAGAAAAGTCGAGCCAAGACCAATCGTGCTCAATCTGTGGGGGCAGTTGTGATCTCCAATCCTGCATCAGCACAACTTCAGCGAGACAACACGCGTAACGAGCAGCGCCACGAGGCGGTTCGAAGATCAACATGCCATTGTCGCAAGCCTTGCAACACATGTTGAAAGCAGAGCTGATTACTTTGAAGGATCCTCCTCAGAGTGTCAACACTTCCTCTCCGAGATACAATCCTAATGCTAAGTGTGCTTACCACTCCAATAGCCCAGGGCACGACATTGACAACTGTTGGGCTCTGAAGAACAAGATTCAAGATATGATTGAAGCTAAGCAGATTGAATTTGACCCTCCTGTTGAGACTCCGAATGTGATCAACGCGCCTATGCCTAACCATGACAAGAGTTCCAATGCTATTGGCGAGGATACTTATGTATTCAACATAGATGACTTGACCATTCCTCTAATGACTGTTAAGAAGAATTTGTTGCAAGCCGGTGTCATTCCAGGATGCCTAGAGAATTGTCGTTGGTGCCCATCTGCGCCTAATGGCTGTGCTTGGTTGAGAAGACGTGTTCAGTGCATGATGGATAGTGAAATACTATTCAAAACCACCTGTGGAGAGTCTGTGTGAAGACATGTCTAAGAAACTGAAGATCGAAGATGTGAATGAAGCTACGCCGAATGTGTGGGATACCTTGGGGCAGCCAAGTGGAAAGTTTGATCACATGGTGAAGTACACTGTTCCTGAGAGCTACAAGATTCCTATTGAAGATGTTAAGGTAACCGGATGAGGTGATGATTTCCCAGAAGACTATGCTGATGTTAACACAATAAGGATTTCCTCTGCTGATCCTGTGCCTAGAGTGGAACCTCTCATTATTACTTCTCCAGGCGGTTCCATATTCCTCTGACAAAGCTATCCCTTGGAATTATGGAGCTGATGTTTACTATCATGGCGTCAAGCAAGACCCTCTGACCATTGAGGATTTTACAGTTGAAGCTACCATTCTTGACATTGACAACATCACCGGATCAAGTAAAGTGACCAGAACCGGAAGGGTGTTCTCTCCAGATATCTCTCCTCCAAAAGACACTGCGACTCCAGCTCGCATTCCAGCTATTCAATCCATTCCCCAAGCTCGAGGGAAAGAACCAGTGACTCATCCTGCTCAGACAGAAGTACCAAAGGAAGTTACTGAAGACACCTCCAAACAAGAAATGGAGGAAATTCTGAAGATCATCAAGAAGAGTGACTACAATGTGGTGGAACAGTTGGGACAGACTCCGTCCAAGATCTCCATGCTTGCTCTGCTCTTGTGCTCCAAGGCTCATGCTAATGCCTTGGTGAAGTTTCTGAAGAATGCTCACGTACCGCAAGACACTACTACTGATCAATCTGAAGTTTGTATTGCTAGCCTGGCTGCCAACAACGGTCTAGGCTTCTCTGATGCTGATTTAACTCCTGCCGGAAAGAAACACAACAAAGCCTTGCACATCTCTGTTGAATGCAAGGGCGTTACATTATCTCATGTTTTGGTAGATACCGGTTCTGCTCTGAATATCCTTCCGAAGACTGCTTTTGATCGACTTGATGTTGAAGGATTGGTTCTGAAACCTAGTGACATAATTGTGAGAGCTTTTGATGGTTCTAAGCGAACAGTACTTGGAGAGCTCACTCTGCCTGTTAAAGTTGGTTCCCAGACTTTTGACTCCACTTTCTTTGTTATGGACATCCGTCCAGCCTACTCTTGCCTACTTGGACGCCCTTGGATACATGGGGAAGGCGCTGTTACCTCTACCCTGCATCAAAAGTTGAAGTACCCGGTGAAAGGGAAGGTTGTTACAGTATGTGGTGAAGAGGAATACATGGTCAGTCATCTGCAGTCATTCCGATATCTTGAGATGGAGGGTGAATTCTTTGAGACTCCCTGTCAAGCTTTTGAAACAATCCCCAGAGTCATTCCTGTTGACTCTCCTGTTACTCCTGAAGTTACACAAGTTCCGCCTAGGATGGTCTCGCTGAAAGATGCTCAAGCTGCAGTTGAGGAAGGAGGCAATACTATTTGGGGACAGCTCCCTGATCTTCCTTTCAAATCTGACAAGACTGGTTTAGGCTTCACCATCAAGGGTCAGAAGATGATACGCGCATGACGTGCGGCCAACTTCCTTTCCGCATCGGCCAGTGGAATCCATGCTATAGAAGACGGCGACAACGACTTCGACATCAGCAAGTGGATCTTCCCAACTCCCGAAAACGGACTCAGCAATTGGAAGACTGAAGACGTCATACCAATCTCTTTTAGACAGGAGTAATTGCTCTTGTTTTGTTTTGATTTTTGTATTTTCTATGTTTTGAACAATAAACTCTAAAGCCTAGTGCCTTGCCCGGGGCATCATGGCTCGTTTGTGAGGGTTATTATCTGTCATTTGCATATTTTCATTCAATAAAATCGTTGGACTTTTGCATTTAATTGTTGCTTTCTTTCTTTTACTTTATCACCCCTTCAAAAAACTATGTGTTTCTTACACCCACCCACATGATACACTGCAGAATCACTCCGAATCTCGTTGATAACAGCTATGCTATTGCTAAATATGACTTCGATAATCCGATCTACCAAGCCGAAGATGAAGGTGAGGAAGATTGTGAAGTGCCAGGAGAACTTGTCAGACTTTTACAGCAAGAGGATCGAGTTATACGGCCACATGAAGAGCAAGTTGAGGTTGTGAATTTGGGTACCGATGAAGACAGAAAAGATATCAAGATAGGAGCGGGTCTTGAGAACAGTGTCAAGGAAAGATTGGTTCAGATGCTACGAGACTATATTGAGGTTTTTGCTTGGTCATACGAAGACATGCCTGGTTTGGACATTGACATCGTGGTACACCGATTACTGACAAAAGAAGGTTTTCTCCCAGTGAAAAAGAAGGTTCGTCGCATGCGTCCTGAGATGTCAAAGAAAATCAAAGCCGAAGTTATGAAACAGTTCAACGCTGGTTTCTTAGTTGTTACTTCTTATCCACAGTGGGTTGCAAATGTGGTGCCTGTACCCAAGAAGGATGGCAAGGTACGAATGTGTGTGGATTACAGAGATCTGAACAAAGCAAGTCCGAAAGACGATTTTCCACTTCCTCATATTGATGTTCTGGTTGACAACACCGCTCAACACAAGGTCTTCTCCTTCATGGATGGTTTCTCCGGTTACAATCAGATCAAAATGGCTCCTGAAGACATGGAGAAGACTACTTCGTTACGGTGGGGCACTACGCTACAAAGTTATGTCGTTCGGATGAAGAAGCGGGCGCCACTTATCGCGTGCCATGGTGGCATTATTTCATGACATGATTCATCACGAGATAGAGGTCTCGTCGGCGACATGATAGCTCGATCACGGTGAAGAACATCTTGATCATCTACAGCGTTTGATAGGTTGAAGAAGTACAGATTGAGACTTAACCCCAACAACTGCACCTTTGGAGTCAGATCCGGTAAACTCCTAGGGTTTATTGTCAGTGGTAGAGGTATTGAAGTTGACCCCGCCAAGGTTAGAGCTATCCAAGAGATGCCAGCTCCCCGCACTGAGAAGGAAGTCAGAGGTTTCTTGGGCCGTTTGGATTACATTGCCAGATTCATTGCACACCTAACTGCTACTTGTGAGCCAATCTTCAAGTTACTGAAGAAAGATCAAGTAGTGGAATGGAACGACGATTTCCAGATCGCTTTTGACAAAATCAAGGAGTACCTACAGAATCCTCCTATCCTGATGCCCCCTGCCGAAGGAAGACCTCTCATCATGTACTTGACAGTGTTAGAGAATTCAATGGGGTGTGTGTTGGGGCAACATGACGAGTCTGGTCGAAAAGAGTATGCAATATACTACCTTAGCAAAAAGTTTACCGACTTTGAAACAAGATACTCACAGCTCGAGAAAACTTGATGCGCTTTGGCTTGGGTTGCTCGCTGACTAAGACAGTATATGTTGACTCACACTACCTTGTTGATTTCCAAGATGGATCCGATAAAATACATATTTGAGAAACCAGCTCTCTCCGGAAGAATAGCAAGATGGCAAATGATCTTGACGAATCGACATCCACACTTCTCGAAAGCAATCAAAGGAAGTGTGGTAGCCGATCATTTGGCTCATCAAGCCGTAGATGACTATCGGTCTATGCGGTTAATTTCGGATGAAGATGTTCTACTAGTTCGATTACGAAGAACCGGGCCGGACGAAGGACCTAAACAAGGATCTCAATGGACCATGGTCTTTGATGGAGCCTCAAACGCTTGGCATTGGCGCCATCATTACATCTCCTACACGGACATCGCCTTTCACCGCCATTATGTTTGATTGCACTAACAACATGGCGAATCTGACGTGCATCATGGGTATTAAAGCTACTATTGACTTAAGAATCAAGTTCTTGCAAGTGTATGGAGACTCAGCTTTAGTGATCAGTCAGATTAAGGGCGAGTGGGATACGAAGCATCTGAATCTCATTCCATATCGAGAGCATGTTTTGAGTTTGATCCCCTACTTCGAAGAGATTACTTTCAACCACATTCCACGAGAAGAGAATCAGTTGGCAGACGCGTTAACTACTATGTCATCTATGTTCAAGGTCAGATGGGACAACGAGGCTCCCCAGATCATCATTGAGAAGTTTGACGAACCAACATATTGTTATGAGCTTGATCTGAGAGAAACCTTGGTACTATGGCGTGAAGAGGTATCTTGAGACTCGGGAATATCCGAGGCATCATCAACGATAAGAAGTTCTTGAGAAGGTTCGCATCAAATTCTTCCTCGCGACATCTTCTTATAGCATAATCACGACTTTTGCTTACTCTGCTGTGTAGACCGGAAAACAGCGGAACATATCATGGAAGAGTTACATGAAGGCGCATTTGGTACCCACTCCAGTGGACATACAATGGCTAAGAAGATTTTGAGAACAGGTTACTATTGGTCCATCATGGAAGCTGATTGTCACCGCTATGCTCGATCTTGTCACAAGTGCCAGATTTATGCCGACAAAGTACACGAACCTCCAGTACCTCTGAATGTTCTAACATCTCCTTGGCCTTTTCCAACGGACATCGTTTCATCCTTGTGGCAATTGACTATTTCACCAAGTGGGTAGAAGCAGCCTCGTTCGCATCTGTTACCAAGAATGTTGTGGCTCGATTCATCAAGCATAGTCTTATCTGTCGGTATGGCACTCCCGAAAGGATTATCACAGATAAAGGCTCTAATCTCAACAACAAGGTGATCACCAAACACTGCACGCAGTTCAAGATTAAGCATCACAACTCTTCTGCTTATCGGCCTAAGATGAATGGCGTTGTGGAAGCCGCCAACAAGAACATTAAGAATATTATACAGAAGATGACGGTGACTTACAAAGATTGGCATGAGATGTTACCATTCGCTCTTCATGGTTATCGCACTACAGTACGGACATCAACAGGGGCAACCCCCTTCTCTCTTGTATACGGTATGGAAGCAGTTCTACCCATTGAGATTCAGATACCCTCAACCAGAGTCCTCCAGGACACAGAGTTAGGCGAAGATGATTGGATCCAGACTCGCCTCGACCAGATTAACTTGATTGATGAGAAACGACTTGCCTCGACCAGATTAACTTGATTGATGAGAAACGACTCGCCTCCATTTGCCATGGACAGATCTATCAGAAATGAATGATCAGAGCATTCAACAAGAAGGTCAAGCACCGAGTTTACCAAGTCGGTGACCTAGTAGTCAAGCGCATCATTCTTCCACAAGGTGATCCCAGGGGCAAATGGACTCCCACCTATGAGGGACCGTTTGTAGTCAAGACAGTATTTTCCGGTGGAGCTATGATACTCAGCACCATGGATGGTGAAGACTTCCCACACCCTGTGAACGCAGACATAGTCAAAAAATACTACGCATGAATGAGACCCGCTAGGTCGACTGGCCTAGGAAAAAATAAGGGCATCCGGGCGAACCAAAAGGGTTCGGGCAAAAGTTAAGGATATATACAAAACATGTACACCCGGCAAGTCGAAAACCTAAAAAGGCGGCTTGGGCAAAAAAGGGTATTCCGGTAGACTGAAAACCCGAAAGGGCGGTCTAGGCAAAAGTTAGGGATTTAAGCGTACGACTATGTCTCGTCCAGATCACTTATCTTCCAGACTACTATCAACATTCAAGATTCAAATGGCAGAGATCAGTTCACTCACTTTCTACTGACAGCAAGGAGATGAGATAGTTGAAATATATGAGTACTAGCATAGTTGGAACTTAACGAGATTGTTTCCGCATAGCTTTTTGCTTTTCTTGTGTACAAACTACTTGGCCATACGCCACATTTCAATACAAGTTTCTTTCTCTTTACTGTTGTTGTTTGCATAAAGTCCAACGTTTTCTTTGAATGATTATATGCATTTGACAATAAAAATCTATTCACGAACAGGCGAAAAGCGAACATACAAAAGTAATTACTACAAGCTCCAGGAATTGAGATGACGACGAAAGTCACCAAAACATTTTCCCCGCAGAGCATGATCCCCAAAGAGGTGTCACTCACCACAAACCTTCCCCAGCGGAATATATGTTAGTACCCGAGCAGTGATCCCACTCAGCTAAGCCGTGTTACATCAGTTTCCAAGCACCAACGATTCATCACCAGCAGAGATATTTATCTCCAGCAGAATATCTCTCAAAAAAAAAATCATCACCTCCCCGACAGCATCAATATCCAGACTTGAAACTTGGTCAGATAGTGCATCAGAGGAAATCTACATCTTTTATTCCCCAGCCAGAGATTTCAACGGGCTCCAGATCCTTCTAACCCGGTCTCCCAGCAACTATCAAATACTCTCCAGCAGGATTTTATGCGCAAGATCCCCAGTAGAGCGCATCCTAAACTATTCCCCAGCAGGGTTCATATACAAGATCCTAAGCAGCGCGTCTCCCGATCCCTACCACCTTCAGTAACATCCAGACCCAAGACTTGGTCAGATAGTGCGTCGGAGGAAATCAAAGGCATCTTTCTTCTCTTACAAAAGCAGGATTTTCATTCGTTTCATCCCCAAACAGAAGTCAGAAATCTCCAAGCAGAACATCCGCATCTTCTTCAAGATGGATATGTTTTGAAATACCACAACATCTATCATTCATACATTACTCATAAAGTCATAATATATGCATATGTCATTCATACACATCGTCATGCATCATACTTTGCATAAGACTAACAATATTCTATCAAAGTTTCTCTTGTTTTTTCCAAAGCAGGTGAAAATCACTTCTGAAACAAACAGGTCCAGGATTAATGCCCGAAGCCAGACGGGAAAACTATTTGAACGACCACCCTAGTTGTCCTCCGACAACTGGTCCAGGATTAATGCCCGAAGCCAAACGGGAAAACTATCTGAACGACCGCCTTAGTTGTCCTCCGACAACTGATCCAAGATTAATGCCCGAAGCTAGACGGGAAAACTATCTGAACGATCACAAGTTATCCTCCGATAGCAGGCATTGGATCAGTACCCGAAGCACAACAGGGAAGCTGTCCACATTTTGCCAACTACTATCTCCTCAGAGTAATCAACACGAAGATGTATTCTGACTCTCTCTTATTATCAACAGCAACTACAGAGTCTAGCGTACAACTCAGTTGCCTTGGATGGCATCTTAAGCCCATCTCCGACTACTTGTCAACATTTCTCCGCCTTCAGAATGCTGCATATTTGGTTAAAAAACCAATACAAACCAATAACTTCATTCAAAGATGAGCACGAAGTCTAACGTAGGACTCCCTCCGGATGGCATCTTAAGCCCATCTCCATGCTCCTTTCACTTCCAAGAACGTCTACAGAGCCTAGCGTACGACTCACTCCCCAGCATCAATCTTTCTAGATGGCATCTTAAGCCCATCTCCGTCAGTCCTCCTATACATACAACAATCTCGAGTCTAACGTACGACTCATTCCCCAGCTCCTCCAAATGGCATATGTAAGCCCATTTCCACATCATCAGCCAGCAGCGAGTGCAAATTTTCAGGTGTACTCGAGTGTTCAATCATCTCCTACCTCCAGGTCACGAAAGGCGAGCATGCCAATCTAACCCTTCCAGTACAAGAAGATTGAACAGGGGCAACTGTCATACCCCAAAATTTTCCCTCTTATTCCTCAAGACATTTCATACATCTATACTCAAGGATTCCTCAAGAGTTGATCAGACAAATCCTCTCCTAGACAATCAACCCAAACTAGGGTTTGACAATTCTCAGATCAAGATGGACTTCCAACATCTCCAATGGTCCTCATGCCTCCTAATATGCTTCAAAGATTCTCCATGTCAAGTTTCAAGCCTCACAAGTCAAATTTCCTCAGACAATTGCTCAGATGGTTGAAAATCAATTGTATTGGACAAAAAGTCAACTGTGGTCAACATACAGTCAAACTTCCTGATTTTTGGTCAACATCCTTATTTTGAAGTTACATTCATCATTTGATCAAGGGTTGATCATGATTCATCAAGAAAACTCAAGATTTGCTCAAAAGTCAAACTTTCCAAATTTGGGTTTTTTAGTGAAAAGTCAACTGAACTTTGACTGAGCATAACTTCTTCATACTTTCTCATAAATTTTTCCACTACCTCTCATTTTGAAGGAAATTCCATTCTCTACAACTTCATGTCTCACAAGAATGTTCAAAAAATACTTCATTTGGAAGGTATGGATCAAAACATTACAGGTCCTTTTCAAAGTCAACAAAAAGTCAACTTTTTATTTTGAAGATTTATTGAGCATGGAAACTCCAATTGAGATTAAACCAAAGAGGTTGGTTAGAGGACACTTAGATCTTTCTAAAAAGTCCAAGAACACTCAAAAATGTAGAAAATTGAGCAAAATACACCTTGTGCAAGTTGGGCATTTTTGAAGAAGTGCACAAAGGGAGATATTTGTCAAAATCCAATTTTTTCCAAATGGGCCTATAATTTTATGATCCAAACTTGATCATAATATTATTTGTGACCTATTGATGTCTTGCCATGACCACATTCTATTTTATTGATTTATTTTTGAATTTAAAACCATTTAATTCAAATTTAAATTATATAAAATATGAAAATAAGATATATTTTCAAAAGGAGTGGATTTTTATCAAACTTGAGGTCCAAGATAGCCCATGATACTTGCCGATTTCGTGCTAGCTTGCATATGGAAGAGAAAATCAAATTTTCTCCAAAATTTGATTTTATTTGAAAGGAATTTATTTCACATTCAATACCCAATCTTTTTTCCTTCTTTTTGCTCCAGCATTACACTCTATAAATACCTAGTACATTGCACAAGACCAAGGACGAAACCCTAGCCCCATACACAACCCTTATTTTGCCAAATTTTTTCTCAAATTGTCAAAAGTCGTGTTTGAAGTTCCAGCCACTTTCATCCATCCAAAATCATTCCATTGTGTTCCTAGGATAAGTTTGAGTAAGTACACATCATTACCAATGATTGAAACAACCTGAATCGATGCATACATGTTCATACATATTCAAAATCTTCTTGAAATTGCATTTTTATTATCTGTTTGTTTTAATCGATTTTAACCGTTCTAATGTGTTCATGAGATGCTAAGGGTTGGATCTGAGCAATCGTTTGTGAGCTTGAATGTCAGAATCACATATTGCCATGTTTAGGGTTTTCGAACTGATGAGCTTCAAACTGGTAGTTACAGGTCGATTCAGCCAAAACCAACACCGCCATTGAACTCGGAAAGGTCGATTTAGGGGGGTAGGGTCTTCCTTTGTTCTTTATTTGGCTTATTTTGCAGGTTTGAGTTTTTGGGCAATCGGAGAAGACGACCGGAGCTAGGGCTCCGGCGTCGTTGACCGATGTTGAACCGGCGAGGCACGCATGACACGATCCAGCTTTCAGATTCGCTCCTTCCATACACCTGGGCCCCATGCGCTGACTGTGTGTTGAATTCAAAAAATCAGTGACACGCGTACGTTTATATGCACACCTTTGTATTTTCCAGACACGAAATGCAAGCTGGCCCAGTGGTTAAGGCGTTGGCATGTGGAAGATGCTCTCCATGGTCCTGGGTTCGAACCTGGTTAGGACCAAATGTTTTTTCCTTTTACAAACTAACTCTATTTTTCATATTTTCTTATTTTCTATTTAATATTTTTTCATGCATTTTAATTTATCTTCTAATATTTTTATCATGCATTTAAAAAACACAAAAAATATTTATTTTTTGCATAATCATCAGAAAAATGTTTATTTAATTTTTAAAATTAAAATTATTATTTTTGCATGCGTATTTAATTTAATTGCTAATTAATCATTTAAATGGCTTTTAATTGTTTTTAAATTATCAAATTAACTCCAAAAATTCCCAAAAAATTATTTTATCATATTAATGTCATTATTAACACAAAAAAACTTTTTCTCATTCAAAAATACTTATTTTTACTAACATTTTCCTTTTATGCAATTTTCTTCCGTTTTCCGATTTTGCATCTGTTCACAGGTTACACCGTTTTAGACGATTTTTTATCGCTTTTCTTTTCATATTATGTAACTGCCTATGGGATGTAATAGTTTAATTAGGACTTTTATTTTCTGCACTTTCAATTATGTATCTGCCCCAAAGCCATGTAATAGCGTAGGATTTATCTTTTCACACTTTACATTTCCGCAATTTACTTTCCGCACCTTATAAACTGCTAGTAATTAGGCGTGTATGGCAAGATGAAACCGGACATAGATCACTCATAATTTCAAGATAACATATACTTGAATTTGACACACTCTTTCACACATGCACCCCTTAGGGTAATTCTCTCTCGTTGCCTTACAAATTCAAACGGTCAAGTCCCTCGAACGTAGAGGTATTCTAGCACCGTTGCCTTCAAACAAATCATCATAGTCCCTTCGATACAAAGATCATAAGACCCACGATGTCGCCTCCGAATACATGATCTTGACCCTCGATTGTCGCTTACGAATATTGATGATAGTCCATTCGAATGTGCTAGGATACTTCCTACAAGTTGCTTTCTATGACCATCTGATGTCCCTTCGAATGTCCCTTTTACATCCAACGAATGGGGTTACCTACCAACTAATGGTATGGATAGCGCTATTCTAAAGGAAAGTAAAATAACACGAAAACGACCATTCTGAGTAATAAGACTTTTAGTTGCTTGCTCAAACAAAATACTTTTTACACCACACACTTTTGTCAAAGTTCAAACTCTTTTCAAAACGAAACATTTCCAAACACTTTGTATACATTCCTACATGAATCATTACAAAGTCAAAGCGAAATGCCTTCTTTTCAAAACATTTTTTGTCAAACACACAGAAAACAATTTTAAAGTGATCTAAGAGCAACTAAGAGCCCGTAGATAACTACGGATGAAAAGGGGTGCTAATACCTTTCCTTTTCATAACCTTCTCCCTTACTCAGAATATAACGAAGGTCTTTTTCTGTACTTTTTACCTTCCCTTAATTGGATAAAAGAAACGTCGGTGGCGACTCTTGCTATCCGCACATTTGCGATACAAAAATCTCAAAGTCAGTTCACCGTATTACACAGGTTCGAAACCCGAAAAGGATCCATTGTCGCATTGCCATGTGTTTTAGTTTTCCTCTTATTTTATTTTTGCAATTTCCTCATTTTAGGAATTGCTTCCTATTGTACTCGCCTATTTACAGGCCCATTTCCAATCAATAAAATGAGTTTTATTTTACAATTAATTTCTTGCATTTAGTGGTTTGATTGCAAAAATCATTCAGAATCTTGTGATCAAATTTTGCAGATAGAAACATTGGTGGTTTTACCTGTCATACCCCAATTTTTGACCTAATATACCACCTCACATTTGCATCATTGCATCACTAACAGTTCAGAACAGAATTAATCGGGTGTAGCATTCACAGGTCAAAATTAGGGTTTCATCAGATTTTCATCTGATTCAAGAGGCAACCAATTAGGGTTTGAGTTTTACTCACTTTATTTGACCTATCTTGATCAAAACATCAACCTCTGATCTCCAGATATCCAACTTTTCTCATTGATCAATCGAGGATCGACCAATTAGGGTTTTGATCGAGGAGGAGTATTCTCTGATTTTCTGATCAATGGATGACTTTTTGGTTAGGGATTGATCATTATATCTTAGATACAACATCTTGACCTAATTTCTGGATTCAAAACATCACAGAAGTTCACAGACTTCATCAGTCAATTTCTGAAACATCTGATGAAATTTCATCTGCACAGAAAAGTCAAACTTTGACTTTTGGTCAACTTTTTCAAGACAAAACTTTTTCAATCATCAAAATACTTCAAATGATCCATCATGATCATAAAAAATCAAAGAATTTGAAAAAGTCAACAAAAAGTCAAAATTTTCAACACATAGAAAAATTTCAAGTGTTAAAATTTTGTACTTTTTCCAAACTTCATGGCATTTTTTCACATAGTTCCACTTTGATTTGGAAAAAAATCAAAACATGAAAGTTGTAGCCCTTGAAACAAGCTTTCCAAAATGTCCAAGAACTCTCAAATCTATGGAGTCTAGCTATACTTTTGAAATTGAAACATAAGGCTCCATAACCATGGATTTCAAGTTCAAAACTTGAAGATTATAGGTCATTTTTGAATTTCTTCTTCTAGAAGCAATGCCACGTTGACAAGATAAGTTAGAACTGATAAATATCAGTTGAATGTAATTATTGTAGGATAAGATCAAGTTGGATTTTCACACATGGTTAAAAAGGAAGTTTCCTTTTCCTTTTGCAAAAAGACTTCCTTGCCCTCTAAGGCAAGTTTGAATTACCAATGCCAATTCTTTGTGCCTAACATTTCAGAAATCTTGACCTATAAATAGAGGTATCATTTTCAAGTCCAAGACACACCAAAGACATACAAGTACATGCTTTCACTCTTCATCTTTGAAAATTCAAGAAACTTATGTCAATTTGTGAAAACTTGCATTTTTGAAAACTAATGAAAAACTCTGATCAAATTGGTGTGTAACATGTTTTAATATCCATATGAAATTTGTTTGAAACTTAAAAATAACATAGGCAAAGCTAAAACTCAAAATTACATGCCATGTTCACCAAGCTTGCAAAACTGCCATAACTTTCGAATTCATGGTTTGGCTTGAACAACTTGAGTTCTAATCATCCAAACACCATCCATATACATCATAGAGATGATGCAGATCATAAACAACAATCTGTAATACTCCTAACCACGATTTCCAGTTTCCATTTTGAGCTTATGCAGGTCGACTTGGGTAGAGAGTTCCAGAGCATTCCAGAGCAAGCAGGGTGATCATACACCTTCCACATAGGCCGCTGGTGCTCAAACAATCCTCAAAACACGACTGGAAACACTCCTTCATCAAATTCGATTTCAGCTTCAACAGGTAAGAGCTCGAACTTCAACTCCATGATTCTTTGATTCATTTTAAAAAAACTCTTGGCCATTTGTTTTCTGCACCCTCCACGATCATTAACCCTCAATCAATTGATAAAATCATCAACCATACACGATTTCAATTAGGATTTTCTGTTTTAGGGTTCTTCGTGTTCATCAGAAATTCAGTTATGTTAGGCTTAAAATAAATGAAATTAAGTGATGCCATCATGTTCCTGGGTTCAAAACGATCAACTTTCATGTTTACTTCATTCAATTTCATCAAGAAACACGAAATCCATGGCTGGTTGAAGGATTGGAGGAAGAAGATGAGCTGCGCGCGTTTTTTTCAAATTCAAAAATTCCAATATAATATTAACACGTGGTTTGACTTCAATACACGGATGTATTGCCGCCCCAGCGGTTGCCAGCTCACTCTTAAGTCTTTGTGCCACGTATTAGACCAACAGGTCCCGGGTTCAAGCCTCCTTGGGACCAATTTTTTTCAAACTTTTCATTTTTTCTTCATATTTCTTACAAACTTTAACATTTTTTTTAACCAATCAAAACTCCTCATTTTGAGGTGATTTTTTGTACACTTGTCAATAAATGTATCTATTTTATGATAGTGCAAAACTTTTCAGAAAAAACTTTCATCCGATTATGTTTTAATCGAGCCGAAAACGACACTTTGAGCACTTTTCAAAACCACTTTAAAAGGTGAATTTTTCAAACTTTCGAAGCCCGATTCTTTTCAAAACTTCTTATAAGTAAACCTCACTTTTCAAAAACACTTTCAAATAATCATTTCTTCAAAACTTTTCATCAAACTTGCATCTCTTTTCCATGATCGATCCGAGTTAAACGATGAAACCGAATTCGTTTTCTTTCAAAATTCTTAATCGATCATGGGTCTCCCTCACGGTGTAAGTCCCAAAACATTCTTTTTATTTACTTATATTTCTTTGTACATATCCATTTCTTTTATGTACACATATTTTTACCTGTACATAATACAAACGTCTTCTTTGTAAATATTCAAATACAACACAAACTTCTTCTGTTTGTTTTCATTTTACACTGCATACCATTGGTATTGAAAGGAGCATTATTCCCTGTGAACCTGCTTTTAAACAAATGGGCCACCCTTATGGTGTAAGTCCCAACTCTCCTATGTACATCCACATCTTCTTGTACATAAATACTCGTTCGTGTACATATTTACTCCCTTGTACACATTCAAACTTGTAAATAATCAAGTTACGCTCGTTTTAAACGTTCGTTTCACAGACACTTGTTTATATTTACTTCATAAACTCTTGTAAATAAACATCATGCATCTGTTTATATTTCCTTCATAAACTCCTGTGAATACATATCACACACACACACACACACACACACACACACACACACACACACACACACATTGTTTATACAACTGTCTAATTATAACATAACAATTAGTCTAACCAATAGATTCCCCACAGTTAGCCTCCTCTTGGGCTTTATACAAGATAACTCTCCCCACAGAGTCAGCCTCCTCTTAGGCTTCATATAAGAAAACTCATTCATCTGAGTTCAGCCTCCTCTTAGGCTTCATATAAGAAAACTCATTCATCTGAGTTTAGCCTCCGCTTAGGCTTCATATAAGACAACACTTCCCTGTTGAGTCAGCCTCCTCTTGGGCTTCATTTCAAAAGAAATCCTCATTGAGTTTAGCCTTCTCTTGGGCATCATACAATGAAAGAGACAGGAAATCTCTTAACAACCTCCTATTGGGCTTCCAATACAAAGAATCACCCGCACTAGGATAGAACCCAGAGAGTATAATTTCTCGGTGAAATTGCTCTAAATTCCAAAAGGATGGTTTCCCGGTGAAATCCATTTTAAGCCAAAGCCAGCCATACCTTATAGCTTCCTCTTGAGCTTCATACAAGGACCCTCGATGACCCTCGATGACCCTCGGAATGCCTCCTCTTGGGCTAACAATACAAGGACCCACGGGCTTCTTAAAAGCATCCCTTTAATCCAATCAATTTCTCCTCGAGATTTAGACATCTATCATCTCTATGGAAGAAGTATCTCATCTATCACATCACATACAGTCAAAAACTTTTCAAACTCTTTTCAAACAAAAACATCTCTTAATTGTAAGTGGTAACGCTTGTACACTCAAGCAAAACACCCAATGCTTACATTTTAAAGATTCAATCATTTTTCAAACATCTTTCTTAAACATGTAAGTGGTAACGCTTGTACACTCAAGCAAAACACCTAATACTTACGACGAAAGATTTCAATCAGTCAAACTTTTCAAAATGTATGTGATGAAATAGATTAGATACATTTTTCATTAAGATGACATTTATCTGTCTCTTACTAACATCCCGTTTGCTTTCCACTAGCATAAGTGGGAACTACGATTGCTCTGACTTTCTCAACATCCTTTTGAGAATACGTAGGCACAAGGTCTCATCCTTGCCGAGCAAATTTCTTTCTCTCAAACCAAACAAACCCTAGATCCCTGTAGATCCGAGCTACAAATGCTCTGATTCCTGTAACACCCCAAATCTACCCAAGGTTTTATATACAAAAATCAGAGTAATTTAAAATTTCATAAAGTAAATACTGAGGCGTCACACCTTCAAAAACAACTCGCATTAGACAGTTTATTTTAAAGCATAAGTCTCGGATACATAGCATTGTTGGGGAACATAGAATGATTCATAAACCTCAAAACATCTTCTTTATTAAACTTCCTTAATAAATTATGTTTTCATAAAGTATGATTCCTATACATAAAGGAAAACAACAAAAGGACAACAACAAGACAACATAATAATTCCCCCCGAGTGCTACGTATCAGAGCGACACCGACTCGACTAATAGCAGCTATAAACTCCGTCTTCATAACCTGCACGTTACCAATATATAGGTAACGACGAAACAAGTAAAGGGTGAGATACTCCAAAACACATAATTAAAGGCATGATAAAATATGTATATATATATATAGTGTCGGAATTATAAAGGGTATAGATTAATAAGTGCAATTCTAACACATAATCAAAACTCACTTACTTCACTAGTAATCCTATTGTGTATGATCTACACTTTATCACCCTAACCTCATCGGCATAAACGTCACAACAACACATAAACTTCCATCACCACGAAATCGTCACGAGCTAATACATCACTAATTAACACGGCAGTCTTAAACAACAACATCAAACAACAATATTAAATAATGCTCATAATATAAGCAACACAAACAAATCATCACAAATTGGCTAAAGCCCATCTTCACTTTTGGCATAAAGCCCATCTTCGCTTTTGGCATAAAGCCCATCTTCACTTTTGGCATAAAGCCCATCATCACAACATCATCACAACATCATCACAACATCATCACATCATATATCATCACAATTCAATATCATCCATCAATCAACAAAAACCCAACGCCAAAACAACTCAAACATAAACATAACAGACTCCATGAGACACAACTATGTTATGCATGTGGTACCCATCGCTTTGTCCGTAATTAGGGACACTTGGCATAAAGCCGATCTTCGCTCGGCATAAAAGCCATCATCGCTTGGCATAAAAGCCTCTTCGCTTGGCATAAAAGCCCTCTTCGCTTATGCAATGTATGTGACTCGACAATAAAACAACACAACACAAACACACCATCATCGCTCATCAAAATTGCATTATGCAAAACATCACTAATAATTCATCATCATCAAAATCATGCATTCACAAATCGGAAGCATTTATTAACAACATCAATATAATCATCACATCATCATGTACAAAGACACATATTATTTCATCGCAAATCATTGAGTATTCATTAATTAATACGTCGTCGTCGCAAACATTAAGTTTAATCACCCTATATCATAACCAATTCACTCACTAAATTCCATAAACGGAAAAATGGTCAAACCCCTATAATCGTCGTGAAAGCCATTCCTAATAATCGGCATTAATTATAATCATCAACGTCGCAACCAGATTGTCCATACGCGTCCTAAACCCACTACAACGAAATCCGATTCAATTGAACCGTAATTAAGTCTATTTCGGGTCATCTCTCAAAAACTCGCAACTTCTAGAAACAAACCTCATCACTACGTTCCACACGTCAAACTTAGCTAGCATATCCATTTTCATTGAATTCGGAGCAACTTGCTCCGTCGTCGATTTTTACCGAAATCGGAAAATCGGAACACAATCGGGTCCCAAAGGAAACGCGAAAAATCAGAATTTTGGAGGCTACAGGAGCATCAACACGGGCCCCCGTGTGCATCAACACGGCCCGTGTTGAAAAGCCATCAGAAAACACAAAAATGCCCAAGACAGTGCATCAACACGGGCGCCCGTGTGCAGCAGCAACACGGCCCGTGTTGATTGGCCTGCATAACCAAAATTTCTCTACAAGAGGGAAACACGGCCGTGTTAATCAACACGGCCCGTGTTGATGGACCTGCATGAAAACTTCATCTTTTTGGGGTTTTCTCATTCTTCTACCATGGTTTTCTTTCCCATTTCAATACTCTTAATTCTACAAGCTAACACCTAATACATCCACAAACCATACTCCTAATTCAACTCTTCTAAACCATTCCAACAATCAACCAACAAAACCCATAAATCAACCTATCCATTTTTCCCCCAAATCCAAAACATAAACATCAAAACCTAACAATATGAGATGGAGAATCAAACCCCTTACCTCAAGATATTGGATGATCCAAGATGATTCTTACAAAGCTCAATCTACAAGCTAGCTCATGATCTTCCTCCTCTTCCCCTCTTGCTCTTCTTCTCAAAACCCCTTTCTTTTCCTCCATGTTTCTATTCTTGGCTTCTTTTCCAAATGGGAAGAAAATGAGGAAATGTGGTTTTATAACTATGTTTGCTTACTAGCTCCTCCTCTTGCCCTTGTTTGGCTTTGGTATGTTGAATGAAAAGAAAATAAGGAAAGTGTTTGGATGGAAGGAAAATAAGGAAAGTGGTTTTGTAATAACCTTACTAGTAAACTAAGGTGTAAACCCAATCCTTCCCAATTAATCCTCACACTCCTAATTTATTAATATAATTAATTCAATCAATTAAAATAATTCCGGGGAATTAAATATCGGATCCGAATAACATTTTACCGAACCGAACACAACGTCGCCAGATAAATTAATTAATATGAATATTCTCGTCGCAAGATAAATATCGATCGGTAATTCGAAAATATTAATATAATATAATATAATATTAATTAAAATAGGGCGTTATAATTCCCACTAGGGGATATGTATGCAGAAGATCCAAAGATCTTTGCGAGCACAATAATAACAAACACTAGGATCCCACATAATCTACCTCTCTTAAAATCCCAAAGGAGAAACTTTCCCAATCATAGAAATAGCAATTTAAAACACACAAACATATCAAACTTATTCATATATAAAGCTATAGATAACTATATATATTTAGGGTGCTCCATGTAACACCCCTTCTAATTACCCGCGATTTTATAAATAATAATCAGAGTATATAACACACATCAAGAGGTATCACAATTTTTAATATAATTCAAAACAATTGTCATGCTTTCACTGAAGGAAATCCATTAAATGAAACATACTTAAGGTTATGTTTAACAGCGGAAATGAAACATAACGGATCCCGAATATAACATCCATAATTATTCCAGGACATAACATCAAAACATGATTCAAACCATTAAAAATATCCATTAAAGGATTCAAACAACCGTTTCCCCAGTGTTACATCTACCAGAGCACGACACTGACACGCGGACTAATTAACTGACTCAACTCTAGAGCTATCCTCACCAACTCCAAGCAGCTAATCACTTCGGATCTGAAATTGTTAAAGTAAGGGTGAGATTTCAATTCAATATAACATGCATTATACGTTTTTAAAATGCAACAGAATAATCGGATACGTTAATCCATTAACCAAACACAAATCATAATCAATTCACAAGGCAGTTCACTCAATGAACATGTATATAACAAACAATGGAAATTGCAACATTGGAATCCATCCTAGCATGTTACAATCCCATATGCAATGCAGACTCTATGCATGTGGTACCAAAACGTGAACCTAGTTCACCCATCGCTCCGTTTACATGTGGAAAGACAGTGTATATCCATGATTCGCCTAGAATACTGAGTCAAGAATCCAATCCATGATTCGCCAATAACCACCGGGTCAAGAATCTAGCCTCACTACCTCTGCACCAGGTAAGTCTATTGGCTCTGCCAGTTCACTTCCGCACAATGGGAATGAACCAATTTAACAAATGCTCATGCATGCATTATAAAAGCATGCAACATCAATTCAACGGAATATGATAACAACATAATTCCACATAAATACCAATACCAATCTATCACATGATAACAACATAATCATGAATTAAATTATCACAAAGCATAAACATGCCAAACGCTTACTCTTCAATCAGTAAGACTATCACCAGTATATAATACCAATAACACATGATACCAATACAATCATGAATAAACCACAAGGGAAAGAAACATCACATGAACGTCAATCTCCATTCAACTTGTCAAACAATCTAAACCAATTCACAGATTACGATCTCAACATAATTCGCTTATTGCCAATCACCAATGTATCGCATTCATTCACAATGAATAATCAACACAACATTGTAAGCATTAGTCCTCGACCGATAACTCAGGCCATTCATATTAATTCCCCATTATCCTTAATTAATCCATACTTTTCAAAATCGGAAGCTCGACTATTTTTAAAATAATTTTAGCAAAATAATATTTTTCTCTTTTCAAAAGGTAGTATTTTAAATTTAAGAAATAACGCCGAAAACGGCACTCAAATCGGAGTTACGGTTTAGAAAATATGAATTTTTAAAGTTTTAGAAGTTTTGGAAAAATACACATGGAACCCGGTTCCTACCTATACAGGAACCGGTTCCTGAAAGTTTTAAAAACTCGCTCCCTGGTTTTTGTATGGGAACCCGGTTCCTACCTATAGAGGAATCGGTTCCTGAGCCTAAATTTTCCCAGTTTTGTAATTTCACACTGGGAACTCGGTTCCTCCCCACAGGGAACCGGTTCCCACGACTTATAACAATATTTTCTGCTACTTTTGACAGCATTTTGCATCCTTTATCATTTCCACACTTTCCAATACGAATTGTGACATTAGGAACACCAAATCATGATCATTTCACACCATTTTAACATCAAACAACATAGTTTACTCATCCATACTATTCATTTGACATACTAACGATCCTAATTCCTAACACCGACACAAAATAGGGTTTTATTCTATAACTTATAATCATCAAAATTCAAACTTCCTAACATACCCAATTATCCATTTGATTCCCAAAACCCATAAAACATATTAACCGAACGAAATCACCCCTTACCTCGCGATGATCTTCGATTTCTCTCGGCGTCGGCTTTTCCTCTCTTCTCTTTTCTTCTCCAATTCTACGTATAATAGCTTTTCTCCAAAAAAACCTATTTTTCCTTTCTTTTCCTTTTTATATTCCTTTTAATGTTCCTTTATTTATTCCAATAAAATAAAATAAATGGTAATTAGTAAGAGTAGAGTAATTTACTCCTCACACCCCTAATTACACCTACACCTCCATCTCTTCTTTTCTTTAATTAATCCAATTAATCCATTATTATAAATACTTAAGACTTTAATTAAATAAATAATTAAATTCCCACTTATTTAATACTTTAATTAAATCGGGGTGTCACACTCCATCTATTCCCTTTATATAACAAACCCCCTTACTCAAAATCTCCCCAATGCGTTGCGTCTAGTTTGCGCTAGTCATTACGCATATCAAAATCAATTGAGGGTATTAACAGCTTTCCCCTTTTTCATAATCATTAAATCATCTTTTCTTGTGTTGAAAATAATAAAGCTTGATGTTCGCGGCTGTTCGCGTTAAAAGGTGACGCGCTAGAGGATGCGAACGTGAATTCGGATTCCCTGGCACGTAACGATTTAATCTTTTGATTTGTTTATAAAGATGCCATGAGCATCAAGCTTTATTATTTTCAACACAAGAAAGATGATTTAATGATTATGAAAAGGGAAAGTGAAATACCCTCAATTGATATTGGTATGCGTAACGACTAGCGCAAACTAACGTAACGCATGAAGATTCAGTAAGGGGATTGTTATATAAAGGAATAGATGGAGCACTAAATATATGTAGTTATCTACAGCTTTATATATGAATATATTTGATATGTTTGTGTGTTTTAATTGCTATTTCTATGATTGGGAAAGTTTCTCCTTTGGGTTTTAAGAAACAGTAGATTATGTGGGATTCTAGGTTTTGTTATTATTGTGCTCGCAAAGATCTTTGGATCTTACGCATACATATCCTAGTGGGAATCGAGCATTTGTAGCTCGGATCTGAGGGTTCTATGGTTTGTTTGGTCGAGGGAGAAAGAAATTTGCTCGGCAAGGATGAGACCTTGTGCCTACGTATTCTCAAAAGGATGTTGAGAAAGTCAGAGCAATCGTAGTTCCCACTTATGCTAGTGGAAAGCAACGGGATGTTAGTAAGAGACAGACAAATGTCATCTTAATGAAAAAATGCATCTAATCTATCTCATCACATATATTTTTGAAAAGTTTGATTGAAATGAAATCTTTCATCGTAAGTTACAGGTGTTTTCCTTGAGTGTACAAGCGTTATCACTTACATGTTTAAGAAAGATGTTTGAAAAATGATTGAATCTTTTAACTGTAAGCATTAGGTGTTTTGCTTGAGTGTACAAGCGTTACCACTTACAATTAAGAGATGTTTTTGTTTGAAAACAGTTTATGAAAAAAGTTTGAAAAAGTTTTTGACTGTATATGATGTGATAGATGAGATATGTCTTCCATAGAGATGATAGATGTCTAAATCTCTAGGAGAAATTTATTGGATTAAAGGGATGCTTTTAAGAAGCCCATGGGTCCTTGTATTGTTAGCCCAAGAGGAGGCATTCCGAGGGTCATCGAGGGTCATCGAGGGTCCTTGTATGAAGCTCAAGAGGAAGCTATAGGGTATGGCTGGCTTTGTGTTAAAAGGGATTTCACCGAGAAACCATCCTTTTGGAAATAAGAGCAATTTCACCGGGAAATTTTACTCTCGGGGATTTTGAAAGTGATTTCACCGGGAAACCATCCTTTCAGGGTTCTATCTTAGCGCGGGTGATTCTTTGTATTGGAAGCCCAATAGGAGGCTGTTAAGAGATTTCCTATCTCTTTCATTGTATGATGCCCAAGAGAAGGCTAAACTCAACGAGGAGTTCTTTTGAACGAAGCCCAAGAGGAGGCTGACTCAACAGGGGAGTGTTGTCTTATATGAAGCCTAAGCGGAGGCTAACTCTGCGGGGAGAGTTTCTTTGTACAAAGCCCAAAAGAAGGCTAAACTCTGCTGGAGATAAATTATCTTGTATGAAGCCCAAGCGGAGGCTAAACTCAACTGGAGATGAGTTGTCTTGTATAAAGCCCAAGCGGAGGCTAACTCATGCTGGTGATGAATTGTCTTGTATGAAGCCCAAGCGGAGGCTAAATTGGGGAACCTATTGATTAGTCTAATTGTTATGTTATAACTAGACAATTTGTATAAACAGGTGTGTGTGATATGTATTCCCAGGAGTTTATGAAGGAAATATAAACAATGCATGTAAAGTTTATTTACAGGAGTTTATGAAGGAAATATAAACAAGTGTCTGTGAAACGAACGTTTAAAACGAGCGCAACTTGATTATTCACAAGTTTGAACTGTGTACAAGGAAATGAATATGTACACGAACGAGTATTTATGTACAGATAAAGATGGATGTACATAGAAGGGTTGGGACTTACACCATAAGGGTGGCCCATTGATTTGAAAGCAGTTTCACAGGGAATAATGCTCCTTTCAATATCAATGGTATTCAGTTTGAACGTACAGATGAAACAGAAACGAATGATCGAAGTTTTATTTGTGAAAAAGTATTTTAAAAAAAAAGAGTATATGTGTTATGTACAGATAAAGTTTGTTTTTGAAAAGAAATTGTTATGTACAAGAAAAATATATGTACATAAAGAATGTTGGTTTGAGTATACACAAGTGAAGTGAAAACAAATAATCGAAGTTTGTCTGTACTTGAGTATAAAAGAAGTATCTGTATTATGTACAGATGAAATTTGTATGTACAAGGAAATATTATGTACACAAAAGAATGTTATGGGACTTACACCTTGAAGGAGGCCCATTGGTTTGAAAGCAGTTTCACAGGGAATAATGCTTCTTTCAAAACCAATGGAATGCAGTGTAAAATGCAAACAAACGGAAGAAGTTTGTCTGTATTATGTACAGGTAAAAAGATATGTACATAAAAGAATGTTTTTGTTTATGTACAAGGAAAAAATATGTACATAAAAAGAATTTTGGGACTTACACCGTGATGGAGGCCCATGATCGATCGAGAAATTCGAGAGAAGACGCATTCGGTTTTATCGTTTAAAACGGATCGATCATGCTAAAAAGATGCAAGTTTGATGAAAAAAGTTTTGAAGAAATGATTTTGAAAAATGTTTTGAAATGTGAAATTGATTTATGAGAAGTTTTTGAAAAAAATCGGAAGTCGAAAACTTGAAAAATTCACCTTAAAAGGAGGTTTGAAAAAGTGTTCAGAACGTCGTTTTCGGCTCGATTAAAATATAATCAGATGAAAGTTTTTTTCTGAAAATTTTTGCACTATCATAAAATAGATGTATTTATTGACAAGTGTCCAAAAAATCATCTCAAAATGAGAAGTTTTGATTGGTCAAAAAAATTGTGGAAGTTTTGTAAAAAAACATGAAAAATTGGAAAAAGAATGGTCCTGATGGGAGTTGAACCCATGACCAAAGGGTGGAACACGTGTCAGAGGAGACTAAGAGCAAGCAGACTACCACTAAGCCAAACACGCTGGGTTGTTTAGTGGGCTAGAACACGTGTAAATATAAGATTGGAAAATTCAAATATTTGAAAATGAAGAACACGCGCGAACTGTTCTTCGTGTTTTTGATTCTCAGATTGCCAAATTCAATCTAAAATCTTCGTTTCTCAACGAAATTGAGTGATGTAAAAACCAAACTTGCTCGATTTTTCATCACGAACATGATAGTAACTGTTAATTTCATTTATTTTAAGCCCAGAACGTTTTTGGTTTCGAAGAACACTAAGAACCCTAAACTGAAAAACTCAAATTAAATGATGTATGTTTGATGGTTCTTTGATTTTATTGAGGGCTATTGATCGTTAGGTGTGCAGAAAGAAATCGGCCGTGAGTTTTTTCAAAAAGAATCAAAGAGAATGGATATCACAGTTCATGTTCTAACCTGGAAAAGTGAGAATCGAATTCGATCTTAGAGTGTTTCCAGAACGGATTTCTTGATCATTTGAGCTTCATCGGCATGTATGGAAGCTGTGTGAATGATTTGCTTGCTTTGAACTTGCTCCAATCTTCCCAACCAAGTCAACCTACAGTCAGTTCAAAATGAAACTCGAAATCGGGGTTAATGGAGTTACAGATTGTTGTTCATGATCTGGATCATTCCTATGATGTATAGTGATGATGTTTGAGTCATTAGAACACAGTTTGATCAAGCTTAACTCCAAATTCGATTGCTTAGGCAGTTTGGAAGTTTTGAAAGCATGGAAAATGAAAACTGATTTTTGCTTGATTTCAGTTTGATTTTAAGTTTGTAACAAGTTTGATAGTGATTATGAAACATGTTTGACACCAAAGATCATCATGATTTTCACTGATTTTACAAATTGCAAGTTTTTCAAAAGTTCATCATGTTTCTTGATTTGGAAGAAAGAAATGAGAAAGCATGACTTTGCAATGCTTTGGTGTGAATTGAACTTGAATTTGTGAGCTATTTATAGGCAAGATAATTCTGAAATGTTAGGCAACAAGTACAAGCCAATTGGTGAATCAAGGATTGCTTAAGGGGTAAGAATGTCATTTGTAAAGGAAAAGGAAACTTCCTTTTTTCACCATGTGCTTATTTTTACAATTTGATCCAATCCTCTCAATTATTACTTCTAACTGATATTTATCAGTTCAATCATCCATTTGGCATGGTTGGATTGCTTCTAAATGAAGAAAACTAAAAAATGACCCATAATTGAAGTTGTGATCTTTGAAAATCAAGTTTCATGGAGCCTTATGTTTCAATTTCAAAAGTATAGCTAGACTCCATGGATTTGAGAGTTCTTGGACATTTTAGAAAGCTTGTTTGACAAGCTACAACTTTCATGTTTTGAGTTTTTTCAAATTCAAATTGGAACTAGGTGAAAAAATGGCATGAAGTTCGGAAAAAATAAGAAATTTCAACACTTAGAAAATTTTCTAAGTGTTAGAACTTTTGACTTTTTGTTGACTTTTTCAAATTCTTGATTTTTTATGATCATGATGGATCATTTGAAGTATTTTGATGATGGAAAAAGTTTTGTTTTAAAAAATTTGACCAAAAGTCAAAGTTTGACTTTTCTGTGCAGATGAAATTTCATCAGATGTTTTTGAAAACGACTGATGAATTCTGTGAACTTCTATGATGTTTTGAATCCAGAAATTAGGTCAAGATGTTGTATCTAAGATATGATGACCAATATCTATCCAAAAAAGTCATTTCTTGTTCAAAAAGTCAAAGAATTCTCATGCCCGATCAAAACCCTAATTGGTCGATCCTTGATTGATCTGTGAGAAAATTTGATATCTGATGATCAGAGGTTGATGATTTGATCAAGATGGATCAAATGAGATGAGAAGATCTCAAACCCTAATTGGTTAGCTCTTGAATCAGATGAAAATCTGATAAAACCCTAATTTTGACCTGGGAATGCTATACCCGATTAATGCTGTCTGAATTGTTAGTTGTGCAATGATGCAAATGTAAGATGGTATATTAGGTCAAAATTTGGGGTATGACAGATTCCCCTATTTAAGTTTCTTTAACCTGAGAGATGAAGATGAATATCTTCATTTTGATAGGTGTAAAGAGACTTAAATATCAGAATACGCAAAATTTGGACCTAAGATACCAAAAGATGCGGATGATGCAAAATGATTGCAAAAAGTTTTACCCAAAGGATATCAAAGAAATGACATGATGGGGAAAAATTTATGAGGATGACTAGATCTGTTTGAGAAAAGAGAATCCTATTTGTTGGGAAACAAGCAATATGTCTCGCTGGGGAAAGAATGATTCACAGAATACGTGAACATCTGTTTCGTTTTGGGAAACAAAGAGATTACCTTCTGTCAGCCTTGTGACAATGTTTAAGGTAAGTGAAGATGATATTACCAATTATCAGCCCTGTGATAGTTTATGGTAATGAGTTTTGAAGATATTACCAATTATCAGCGAAGTGATAACTATAACAAGGTAAATCTTTGAAGGAGGTTGCTGTGTACTCAGCTTTGTGAACAACAGACAGATGATGAAAATAGATCTCAAAATGAGTTGTGAAGATATTACCAATTATCAGCAAAGTGATAACTATAACAAGGTAAATCTTTGAGAATTTGCCGTGTATTCAGCTTTTGTGAATAACAGACAGTGTTCTATCCAGGAATGAACTGGAAAGAAAGAAGTTAATCAAGACATTGTCCCCAATGAGGGATAATCTCAGCTGGGAAAGATGGTAGAGAGAAGAAAATGTATTTCTCTGCTTGGGGAATATGAGAGAGGAGATATACTTCTCTGTTTTGAGGATACTCCACCGGGGAATAAGAAAGAAAAATGTATTTTTTCTGTTTGGGAATACTCCGTTGGGGAAAAAATGTATTTTCTGTTTGGAGATATTCTACTGGGGACAGACTTGTACTTACATGAGTAAGTATGATTTACACCAGTGATTTGGAAGCAAAAATTTGAGAGATGCAAAAAATGCAATGAATGATGCTATTATGTATGAATGTCATGAATGTTATATGCATGCTAACAATACTTGACAAAGACACTTAAAGCGATATTTGGGAAAAGGACTGCGTCACAGTTCGAGCAAATACTTGGTGAAAATTGCAGCAATGGTGCAGATGTTCACTAATGAAGAATTTGAGTTGCAGGCTTTAAACTTTCTCAGAAAGGCATTTCATTGGCAACTCAGCCGGGGATTCTTTTTTGGATAAGAATACCGTCCTTCGATGATTTCTGCTGAGGAGAAGACTGCTGTAGCAGTTGCTTTATCCTTCGGAGGTCGAAACACTCATGGATAAACTGTTGAAGTTCTTTCCGTGTCCATAGTTCAAAGGAAAATTTTGCTTTTTGTTTCAAAAATTTTGAAGTAAAAATTCATTTAAAACATTTTAGTTTCAAAAGTGATTTTCACAATAAAAAGCGTTATTTTGCAAAACAGAATAAAGTAGGAATTGCAAACAAAAGCCACAAGGCTCAAATTTATTGATAGAATGGTAATCAGCCAAAGGCGTGATTCCATGGACTATTTACAAAAGTTGGAAATGATAATTTATTGGGAAAAGGCTACATTGAAAGCAAATAACCGCTACTATCCCTAACAACTTTGAATTCCCACTGTGCTTGTTGCTTCAGAAGAGTTGATTGAAGATCCGTTGATGGAAAATTCTTTAGATGGACAAAATATAGATTGACTGCAGTTACTTTGTCATTTTGTATCCTTTTTTTTGCCTAGATCGCCTTTTTAGGTTTTCAATCTATCAGGATAATTTCTGTTTATTGTCTCTAATTTTTGCCTGGATCGCCTTTTCAGGTTTTCAATCCACCGAGACGCTCATTTTTGCCTAAGCCCCCCTTTTCGGGTTTTCGACTTACCGAGCTGTTCTTTTGTTTTTAGACAAAGTATTTTTATCGTCGGCATTCACGAGATGCGGAATTCATCGCTGTCCATGGTTGTGAGAGTCATAGCACCGCCAGAGAAGCTTCTTTTGACGATGTATGGGCCTTCGTAGTTAGGAGTCCACTTGCCCCTAGAATCTGTTTGAAAAGATAAAATCTTTTTAAGCACGAGGTCGCCTTTTCGGAATTCACGAGGTCGGACCTTTTTGTCAAAGGCTTTCTTCATCCTTCTTTGATAGAGTTGTCCGTGACACAAAGCGGTCAGCGCTTTTCTTCAATTAAGTTTAGCTGGTCGTATCTGCTTTGACACCATTCGGCCTCAGATAGCTTAGTTTCCATGAGAACTCTCATTGACGGGATTTCAACTTCCACGGGGAGCACTGCTTCCATTCCGTATACTAGAGAAAAAGGAGTTGCCCCTGTTGAAGTGCGTACTGAAGTACGATATCCATGCAGAGCAAATGGCAGCATTTCGTGCCAGTCTTTGTAAGTGATGACCATTTTCTGGACGATCTTTTTGATGTTTTTGTTGGCAGCTTCAACGGCGCCGTTCATCTTTGGCCGGTAAGGAGATGAGTTGTGATGCTCGATCTTGAATTCCTCACACAGTTCCTTCATCATTTTGTTGTTCAAGTTAGATCCATTGTCTGTAATGATCTTGCTTGGAATTCCATATCGGCAAATGAGGTTGTTCTTGATGAACCTCACAACCACTTGTCTTGTAACGTTGGCGTAGGATGCTGCTTCGACCCATTTGGTGAAGTAGTCAATTGCTACTAAAATCAAGCGATGTCCGTTGGACGCTTTTGGTTCAATCATCCCAATCATGTCGATGCCCCACGTGGAGAATGGCCACGGAGAGGAGAGGACGTTAAGTAGAGTCGGCGGCACATGGATCTTATCTGCGTAGATCTGGCACTTGTGACATCTTTTGACGTGTTTATAGCAATCAGATTCCATTGTTATCCAATAGTATCCTTCTCTCAAGATTTTTCTGGACATTGCATGCCCATTTGAATGGGTTCCAAAGGACCCTTGATGCACTTCATGGATGATCGTGTCTGCTTCTTGTCTGTCGACGCATCTGAGCAGAATCATATCAAAGTTTCTTTTGTATAGCACATCTCCGTTCAGGAAGAAATTCCTAGAAAGCCTCCTCAGAGTTTTCTTATCTTTGTACGATGCCCCAAGTGGGTACTCTCGCGTTTGAAGGAAACGTTTGATGTCGTGAAACCACGGTTTATCGTCGAAGACTACTTCACTTCTGTTGCAAACACATATGCAGGTCTTTCAAGGCGTCTGATGCGAATTCTGGGCATATCATTCCAATCGTTGACTTTGAACATGGAAGATAGAGTAGCCAAGGCGTCTGCCATCCGGTTTTGATCTCGAGGGATATGATGCAGTTCTACCGTGTTGAAGAAAGTCAACAACCGTCTTGCATAATCTCTGTAAGGAATTAGTCCAAGATGATGAGTCTCGTACTTGTCTTTGATTTGATTGATCACAAGGGCTGAATCTCCATATATGTCAAGGATCTTGATCCTCAAGGCGATGGCTTCTTCGATACCCATGATGCATGCTTCATATTCTGCGATGTTGTTGGTGCAATCAAATAGCAATCTGGAGGAAAAGGGATATGAGAACCCTCGGGAGTGATGATAACTGCCCCAATTCCATTGCCAAAAACGTTAACTACTCCATCAAAGACTAGGCCCCATCTGGATTCTGGATCTGGTCCTTCTCCGTGTAGCGGTTCGTCGCAATCTTTCATCTTCAAGTACATAACGTCTTTGTCTGGGAAGTCAAACTTGAGAGATTAGTATTCATTGAGCAGCTGATAAGCCAAGTGATCGGCGAGAATGCTTCCTTTAACCGCTTTCTGGGCACGGTACTGGATGTCATATTCGGATAATAGCATCTGCCATCGAGCAACTCTCCCGGTTAAGGCAGGCTTTTCAAAGACGTACTTGATCGGATCCATTTGGAGATTAACCAAGTCGTGTGATTGATCATGTATTGGCGAAGACGTTTGGAAGCCCATACCAAAGCGCAGCATGTTTTCTCGTGCATGGAGTAACGAGTTTCACAGTCTGTGAACTTTTTACTTAAGTAGTAAATGGCATGCTCCTTCTTACCGGTATCATCCTGCTGTCCAAGTATGCAGCCCATGGACTCTTCTAGTACGGTAAGGTACATGATTAGCGGTCTTCCTTCAATTGGAGGGATCAGTATTGGTGGTTCTGACAGGTATTCCTTGATACTGTCGAATGCTTTTTGGCAATCGGCTATCCACACAACCTTTTGATCTTTGCGAAGAAGCTTGAATATCGGCCCACAGGTAGCAGTTATCTGAGAGATGAATCTGGAGATGTAATTCAATCGTCCAAGAAATCCTCTCACTTGCTTTTCCGTACGTGGCGTAGGCGTTTCCTGAATAGCCTTGACTTTGTCAGGGTCAACCTCAATTCCTCTTTGACTGACGATGAAACCTAGGAGTTTTCCCGATCTTACCCCAAAGGTGCATTTGTTAGGATTTAGGCGGAGCTGAAACTTCCTTAATCGTTGAAACAACTTTAAGAGATAGTCTATATGTTCTTCTTCAGTGTCAGACTTTGCTATCATGTCGTCTACGTAGAGCTCGATCTCTTTGTGCATCATGTCATGAAAGAGAGTAGTCATTTCCCTTTGGTAAGTTGCACCTGCATTCTTTAATCCAAATGGCATTACTTTGTAGCAGAAAGTGCCCCATGGCGTGATGAAAGATGTCTTATCCATGTCTTTGGGAGCCATTCTGATTTGATTATAACCAGAGAAATCATCCATGAAGGAAAAGACGTTGAATTTTGCAGTGCTATCCACTAGCATGTCGATATGCGGTAGTGGGAAATCGTCTTTTGGACTAGCTTTGTTTAAGTCCCGGTAGTCAACACACATTCTGACCTTTCCATCTTTCTTGGAGACTGGTACTATGTTGGCTAGCCATTGAGGATACTCAGAAGTGACGAGGAAACCAGCGTCGAGCTGCTTTTGAACTTCCTTTTTGATTTTCTCAGCCATTTCAGGATGAACTCTCCTCAGTTTCTGCTTAACTGGCGGACATTCTGGTCTTAACGGCAAGTGATGCTCCACGATGCTGGTATCCAAACCCGGCATGTCCTGGTAGGACCAAGCAAACACATCAACGTATTCTTTGAGAAGATTTATCAGTTTGCTTTTGACATTGCTGTTGAGTGAAGCTCCAATATTTACCTCTTTTTTATCTTCCTCAGAACCCAAGTTGATTGCTTCTAGAGATTCTTTGTGAAGCTGAATAATCCTTTCCTCGTGCTTAAGTAGTCGGGAAATCTCATCTGGGATCTCTTCTTCAACTTCTTCTTCGGCGAATTCGCAGGGGATTTCAAAGTTGAGAGAGAGCGTAGAGTTATTGCTTTCAATGGATTTGTCCATCTGTTTAATCTGCATTTTTGATTTTATGTTTGATTAAAAAAAAGTTTTTATCATCACTTTTTTTTTAAAGTTAATGTATGCAGATTAATTTTTTTATTATGATTTTTTTTGAAGATTTTTATTTATTGTGTTTTTTAGGATTTTCATTTCCAGAAAAGGGTAAAAATGAAAATAAACACAGAGCGTGGAAACAAAACAACGCGTTTTATTTATGATTCACAATATGAACAGAGCCCTAAAATACAAACTCATTCGTCTTGGGCGAGACAAAGAGAAATTATTTAAAAGCTAAAGCCCTATAAAACATCTCTTCGCTTTGGGCGAAGCGAGAGTTCAAAACAAAAAGCAAAGATAAACTACTTAGAGCTATGAACATTAGTCCTAACTTCAACAGGTTTCCAATAGTGGCGAACGCCCTGGATATCGAGATAATCTGGTAATTTCCCACTTGGTTTAACCCTTGAGTAGACTTTGGTTGCTGGCTGAGCAGGCTTTGAAGACTCTGGACGATGGCCCTTGCCTTTTGTGCTGCTGAAGCGATCTTCTTGATTAATAGATCGGGAATTACGGGATATAGCATGGGTACTTCCTGTTGATCTTTGTGTTGAATTCTGGGAATGTTCCTTCCAGTCTTCTGAGTGAAGAGACTCGTTGTCGGCGACACTTTCTAGATCGTATCCCGAGTCGTACTCTTGATCTTTAGTGATCATGTTGACATAGTGATAACCAGGATCGGTTTGGTGAATTCCACAGATGTGTCGAAGCAGAGATCTTTGTCTGGGATTTCGATCTGTTGATTAGTTTGAGAAAACGAGGATTCTTCCTCTGGTTGACTAGGATATTCAAAGTCATCACCCCATCCTGTGGGCTGGATATCTTCGATCCGGATTTTCGAGCTTTCTGGCGTAGTGTATTTCACCATGTAGTCGAATTTGCCACTTGGTTCTCCCAAGGTATCCCAAATTTCAGCAGGGACTGGTGGATTTTCACGTCGCTGCAAGGACATGTCTTTGAATCGATCAGTCGGTGCATATGATTCCTCCTGAGACACATATTCGGGGTGTTCAAATAAGTGCTCCACTCTTCAGATTCAGAGGGATCGTCTTCATCTTCTTCTATGGTTACAACATTAACCTCTTGCAGAACAGGGTTTAAGAAACCTCCGCTGTGAAATACTTCCTTGATCGGGGGAAGTGCTTCATCCTTTGGTTTGTTCTGGGAGAATATAGGTGTGAACCCGAGTCCGGCTTTCATTTCGTTCTTGACAGGTTTGATAACTTGTCCCCATCCTTGGGTATTGTCGTCTTTCACCATTTGTGCCGCTTCTCTATATGAAGAGATAGATGATCTGTTTTTAGTAGATTCATCTTCTAATGGATGTTCGGGGAGATGTGCCCCTTCAATGTCATTAGCGGTGATGAAAGAGAAACTGGATAGATGGCTTACAAGCAAAGCTTGTTCACCGCTGATAGTCACCAACTTTCCGTTGACTGTGAATTTTAATTTCTAATGGAGAGTAGAAGTTACCGCTCCTGCTTCATGGATCCAAGGTCTTCCTAGTAAGCAACTGTATGCAGCTGGGACGTCCATGACTTGGAAAGTAATTTTGAAAGTGTGAGGACCAATTGTCATCGGGAGATCAACTTCCCCAATAACTGACTTTCTTGATCCATCGAAAGCTCTTACTACTATATCGTTGAACTTCATTGGCGTTCCTTTGTAAGCTAAACGAGCGAGCGTTGTTTTTGGCATTACATTTAAAGATGAACTCGTATCTACCAATACATTGGACAGGGAATCTGACTGGCAAATCATCGAGATGTGCAAAGCCAAGTTGTGATCTTTCCCTTCTTCCGGAAGTTCCTCGTCACTAAAACTCAGATTATTGCAGGCTATTATGTTGGAGACGATCCCTCCAAATTGGTCTGTAGTCACATCGTGATCCACATAAGCCTGGTCTAGTAATCTCATCAAAGCTTCTCGGTGAGCTTCGGAGTTGAGGAGTAAGGACAGTATCGAAATCTTTGAAGGAGTCTGCATCAGTTGATCTACGACTCGATATTCGCTTTTCTTGATCAGTTTTAGTATCTCTTCAAAGTCTGAGTTGATGTTGGTTCCATCAGTAGAACCAATATTTGTGCTTGGGTTAACAATGGGAATCGTTGCAGGATTCTCAACAGATATGCTAACTGGGTTCTGTCTAACAACAGGAATTGTAGGCGGTCTTGGTGGTACTGGAGTATGAACTCGTCCACTTCTCGTTACTCGTCCTATTTCTGTTATATTGACATTAGCTGGAAGTGTAGGCATGGGTTTCTCCTTCCCATCATCTATCAGGGTTGCATTGTATTGGTAAGGGATTGCTTTGGTAGAACTGTATGGAACAGGACCAGGTGGGCAAATTACCAAAGGAGATGTTGGAATGCTGGAACCATTGTATGTAATCTCCACATGCTCGGGTATGTTGAAACAAGGGATCACAATGTTTACTTCGGGATTTTCCGAGTTGATATCTGAGACTAAAAGCTCATGCGGAAAATGCCCTATTGTATTTACGTCATGGTCATCTCGGTTTCTGTAAATTTGTAAATCACCAGTGTCTAACAAATGCTGGATATCTGCTCTTATGGTGGAACATCCTCGAATATCCTTGGAGCAAATGTTGCAAGCTGAATAATCGTGTTTAGCGAAAGCGCTCATTGCACCGTATGCTTCGTGAAGATGCACCAAGTTTCCTCTGATTAAGTTTACATCGGTGACAAGATACCTGTCTGTATTTCTTAGCATCAGATTTACCGAATGTCCGTTGTGACTAGGAAGCGGATTGGCTTGCACGTTTGGGCTCGTATTCTTGAAGGAAAGAAGATTAGACCTTACTAACTTCTGTACTTCTGCCTTTAATGCTATGCAATGTTCGAGGTCATGGCCTGGTGCCCCTTGGTGGAAAGGGCAAGATACGTCGGTTTTGTACCACCACGGCAATTTCTCAGGAACTGGAGGCGGTAACCTTGTTTGTATCAGATTTCTTTCTATTAGCGCAGGGTAAAGTTCTGTGTACGTCATCGGGATTGGATCGAACTGAGTGATCCGAGGCGTACGATTTTGGTTATTAAACTGTTGAGCCTGTTGACGAGGCTGTTGAGTTTGTTGATTTTGTTGAAATTGTGGAGCAATTCCTGTGTTCGGAGTTGTGTTGACAGCGGGTGCTATGGCAGCTACCTGTCGTTGTTGGATGACATTCTTACGTGGTTTCCCTCGGGATACCATTTCTACGTCATGCTCTTTTTTCCTTGGAAAGCTAGTTCCAACCTTCCTAGTTCCACTAGAAGATCCTGCTTCCTTGGTTAGACGTCCGGTTCGAACACCCTCTTCTAATCGCATTCCCATGCTTACCATTTCATTGAAATCTCCGGGAGCACTAGCGATCATTCGCTCATAGTAGAATGAGCCTAGAGTATTCAAGAATACCTTAGTCATCTCCTTTTCTTCCAATGGTGGGTTGACTTGGGCAGCAATTTCCCTCCATCGTTGCGCATATTCCTTAAATTTCTCTCTTTCCTTTGGAGCGAAGTTGATCCCTATCAGGAGCCATATCCAAGTTGAACTTATATTGCTGCACGAAGGCTTTTCCTAAGTCGTTGAATGTTTGGATATTCGTGCTGTCTAAACCCATGTACCACTTCAGTGCGGCACCGGTGAGACTGTCCTGGAAGTAATGGATTAGTAACTGATGATCCTCATTGTAGGTGGACATTTTCCTGGCATACATCGTGAGATGACTTTGCGGACAGGAGTTCCCTTTGTATTTTTCAAAGTCAGGGACTTTGAATTTCGCAGGTATTCTTACGCGAGGAACTAAGCAAAGATCCTGGGCGCTTTTCCCAAACAATTCTTTCCCTTGAATCGTTTTTATCTCTAGCTGCATTTTGAGGAGTTGTTCTTGGAGATTCTCCATTGAGCCACGGGAATTCGTGTTTTTGCTAGGAGTATGGTGAACTTCCTCGTCCATAGTAGCATGCACTACAGAAGCTGAATTTGTCATAATCGGTTGAGAAACCGGCATTGTTACTTGTGGAAAAGTTATTCCACGTTGCGGAGTAGAGTTTTGCTGCAAAGTAGGTATGTCAAGCGAGATTGTTTGAGAAGTCGGTTGACGAGTTCCGATGCCAAAGTTAAAAGGCATGCCCCATGGATAGCCTTCTGGCATACTGAAGAGTGAGCTACTTGCTGCGGCAGTTGAAATTGGAGTAGTAGTATCCTCGGAAATTGCTGGTTGATTTTGACTGCTCGATGCTGCTTGTTGACCTTGCGTTGTGGCCAATGAGTTGACCAAAGACGTGAGTCTCTCCACTTCTTCTTGTAGTGTAGTTACTGTACTACGAAGTTCGACATTCTCTTGTTCGAATCCCTCCATTACTTTCCTTCTTTTTGATCTAGTATCGTATGCTCGAGTCGGCTTTGGTTGCAGTCGAGAAACTCTAAGACGCGACAGTTTGACGATCTTTTAAACTGCTTTAAGCTATTCAAGCTGTGCAAGCTTGTGCAAGCTGGAAAAGTATGAAACTGGAAAGTATCAGACTCTAGACAATAGACTTAAATGCAAAGTATGATGCATGAATATGATTGTTAAGAAGTATTTCCAAAGAATTTACGCTAAAAGAGATATTTCTAGCAAATATTTGGATGGAAAATACGAATTTTATTGATTAATGAAGGAAGATTACAACAATTGTTTTTTGTTGGAGCATTGCTCACACAAATGATAAAAAAAAATTACAAACTAAATTGAACTAATTAAACATCTTCGTCGGATGACGATCCAAAGGCTTGATGCAACTTTAGCTTCAGGATTTCCTTCCCATAGCGAGCTTTTAGTTCAGTTTTCTCAGCTTTTAGCTTGCTAATGACTCTTTTCCACTCGTTGGGAGCGGGATCGCTGGTTGTCATTTCTTCAAGCTTTCTTTTCCTTTCCTTGACGTATCTCTGGATTGCGTTATCCTTCTGGCGAATCCTCTCATCTTTCTCCATGAGCCATTCATCCTGGAAGTAAAGCGTCTTTTCATGATCTTTGACTTGCTTCTTGAGCTTCTCATTCTCAAGGTTCGTCTTAAGGAATTTGCTTTCCAAAGCTTCCTTCTCAAATCTCATTTTGGTCAAGGCTTCTTGGTATTCTCCCACAGCTTCGATGGGAAAATTTGTTGATTTTGAAGCGACTGAGAACATGGGATCCTCATAAGCGTAAGGCATTCGAAATTCCTTCGCTCTTTTCTTTACCCAAGAAGTGTAGGTTTCCATGGCTACACAATTCTTTGCTTTCCCTTTTTCTTTCCTTCGGATGTGATGCCAGGCTTTGATCATCTTAGCTTTCAACCCCTGGGAATCCTCTCCTTCATGATAGAAGTAGCTTTCTGCTGTAAAACCAAAAGGCTTACCAGAATTTGCGTATCCGAGCTGACGTCTTGCTAGAAATGGGTTGTAGTTGATTCCCCCCCTCTCGTACCAATGAGACGTACGTTGGCAAATTCCCCACAGCTCTCAATGATTTCCATCTCATTGTCTGCCAAGGTATACCAATGGATATCATCGTTTGTGAGAGACATGAGTCTTCTGGACCAATGCCACTCGTCTTTGTTTTCGCGGAAGATAGGAGATTTAGGCAAATGTGAGGTAATCCATTTGAAAAACAGAGGTACGCAACACACGATAGTTCCGTCTCCTTGACGATTCCTATGATGAATAGAGACGTACATATCACCAAGCAGGGTGGGAACGGGATTTCCAATCAGAAAGATCCTTATGGCGTTGATATCAACGAAATTTGGGACGTTGGGAAACAACACCAATCCGTGTAGAGGAGTAAAGCTAAAATAGCTTCAAAGGCTACCATACTACCAGCTTCAGAGAATTTGAGAGCCTTCTCCATTAGGAACTTTGAAGTTAGTCCTAAGAGTTTTCCTCTGGTAGTTAGGTTTTTGTCTATCTCAGATTTCTTAATGTGAGTCATCGTTGCAATGACTGGTGACTTAGGAATGGCTTCCAAACCATTGAAAGGCACTTTGTCTGATACTGAGATACCTAGGATATGCGCATACTCGTCCAAAGTAGGCATTAACTGATAATCAGGGAAAGTGAAACAGCGATAATCTGGATCGTAGAACTGAACCAAAGTTTTGAGAAGTCCTTCATCAACGTTAGCGTTCAGAAGAGTTAAAAGAGTTCCATAGCGTTTTCTGAAATCGAGGGATCTTCTACCAAGGATGCTAACTCTTTCAACTTTCCTACATCAGGAATTCTAAAACTGTATCTTTTGGTGAATCTTCCTATGACGTCCATCACTCTAACCAAAAATATTTTATAAAGAAAAAATCTCTAAATTCTTTGGAAATGGGAAGAGAAATGAAGTTTTTTTTTTGGTTTTGAATGAATGAATGAATGCATGAATGCGGCAAACATGGTTAGTAGTTATACACACGGTCAAGCGTTCGAAGTCACGAGCATGAAGCCAACGATAAGAATCAACGTGGTTAAGTTCTATGGGCTTATTCATCTGTGAAACGGGTTCTACTGATAATACAGGCTCAACACTCCTCTTCAAAACATTATTGGATTTGTTGAATACTCGATGGTCCAATAATATTTTCAAGAGAAACTCGCCTGATCGTAGTATCGCATGACAATTACTCTAGGCTTACACCCGAATAATCTCTGCACTACATCCTAATGGCCAGGATGGTTTATGTGTTCTCACCACTCGACTTCTTAAGTTCCTCGAAGCAGTTGTCTTCGCAATTACTTGCTAAACACAATACCCCAAGACAACCTCCATGTGGAAATATTAACTCGTAAGCATTGAACTTCTCACGAATATCTCCACCTAGATCTTAAAAATGTTTCTTAAATCCGGTTAGATTTCTTTCCATCAAGTGAAATCGCGAAACACACAATAAGGAAAACAGATATATGCAAAATATGAAAAGCTTATCCCCTTTCTTTTCTTTTTGAAAACAAAAAAAAGCTTGGTGCTCTCGGGCAGGGTAACGCGTTTTCTTTTTTTTGAAAAATCAAAGTTTCAGCGTACTCCCCAGCAGAGTCGCCATTTTTCCTGTTCGCGTTAAAAGGTGACGCGCTAGAGGATGTGAACGTGAATTCGGATTCCCTGGCACGTAACGATTTAATCTTTTGATTTGTTTATAAAGATGCCGCGAGCATCAAGCTTTATTATTTTCAACACAAGAAATATGATTTAATGATTATGAAAAAGGGGAAAGTCAAATACCCTCAATTGATATTGGTATGCGACTAGCGCAAACTAGACGTAACGCATCGGGGAGATTCGAGTAAGGGGATTGTTATATAAAGGAATAGATGGAGCACCCTAAATATATGTAGTTATCTACAGCTTTATATATGAATATATTTGATATGTTTGTGTGTTTTAATTGCTATTTCTATGATTGGGAAAGTTTCTCCTTTGGGTTTTAAGAAACAGATTATGTGGGATTCTAGGTTTTGTTATTATTGTGCTCGCAAAGATCTTTGATCTTCTCATACATATCCTAGTGGGAATCGAGCATTTGTAGCTCGGATCTCTGGGTCTATGGTTTGTTTGCTCGAGGAGAAAGAAATTTGCTCGGCAAGGATGAGACCTTGTGCCTACGTATTCTCAAAAGGATGTTGAGAAAGTCGAGCAATCGTAGTTCCCACTTATGCTAGTGGAAAGCAACAGGATGTTAGTAAGAGATGCATAAATGTCATCTTAATGAAAAATGCATCTAATCTATTTCATCACATACATTTTGAAAAGTTTGATTGAAATGAAATCTTTCATCGTAAGTTACAGTGTTTTGCTTGAGTGTACAAGCGCTACCACTTACATGTTTAAGAAAGATGTTTGAAAAATGATTGAATCTTTTAACGTAAGTATTGGGTGTTTTGCTTGAGTGTACAAGCTGCTACCACTTACAATTAAGAGATGTTTTGTTTGAAAACAGTTTATGAAAAAAGTTTGAAAAAGTTTTTGACTGTATGTGATGTGATAGATGAGATATGTCTTCCATAGAGATGATAGATGTCTAAATCTCTAGGAGAAATTGATTGGATTAAAGGGATGCTTTAAGAAGCCCATGGGTCCTTGTATTGTTAGCCCAAGAGGCATTCCGAGGGTCATCGAGGTCATCGAGGGTCCTTGTATGAAGCTCAAGAGGAAGCTATAGGGTATGGTGGCTTTGTGTTAAAAGGATTTCACCGAGAAACCATCCTTTTGAAATAAGAGCAATTTCACCGAAATTTTACTCGGGATTTTGAAAGTGATTTCACCGAAACCATCCTTTGTGGTTCTATCTTAGCGCGGGTGATTCTTTGTATTGGAAGCCCAATAGGAGGCTGTTAAGAGATTTCCTATCTCTTTCATTGTATGATGCCTAAGAGAAGGCTAAACTCAATGAGGAGTTCTTTTGAACGAAGCCCAAGAGGAGGCTGACTCAACAGGGGAGTGTTGTCTTATATGAAGCCTAAGCGGAGGCTAACTCTGCGGGGAGAGTTTCTTTGTACAAAGCCCAAGAGAAGGCTAAACTCTGCTAGAGATGAATTATCTTGTATGAAGCCCAAGCGGAGGCTAAACTCAACTGGAGATGAGTTGTCTTGTATAAAGCCCAAGCGGAGGCTAACTCATGCTGGTGATGAATTGTCTTGTATGAAGCCCAAGCGGAGGCTAAATTGGGGAACCTATTGATTAGTCTAATTGTTATGTTATAACTAGATAGTTTGTATAAATAGGTGTGTGTGTGTGTGATATGTATTCATAGGAGTTTATGAAGGAAATATAAACAATGCATGTAAAGTTTATTTACAGGAGTTTATGAAGGAAATATAAACAAGTGTCTGTGAAACGAACGTTTAAAACGAGCGCAACTTGATTATTCACAAGTTTGAACTGTGTACAAGGAAATGAATATGTACACGAACGAGTATTTATGTACAGATAAAGATGGATGTACATAGAAGGGTTGGGACTTACACCATAGGGTGGCCCATTGATTTGAAAGCGCTTGTGGAATAATGCTCCTTTCAATATCAATGGTATTCAGTTTGAACGTACAGATGAAACAGAAACGAATGATCGAAGTTTTATCTGTGAAAAAGTATTTTCAAAAAAAAGAGTATCTGTGTTATTGTCATACCCCAAAATTTGCCCTCCATCCACTCAAGAGATTTCATACATCTATACTCAAGGATTCCTCAAGAGTTGATCAGACAAACTCTCTCCTAGACAATCAACCCAAACTAGGGTTTGGTATCTCTCAGGTCAAGATGGACTTCCAACATCTCCAATGATCTTCATGCCTCCTCATATGTTTCAAAGATTCTCCATGTCAAGTTTCAAGCCTCACAAGTCAAGTTTTCTCAAACAATTGCCTAGATGGTTGAAAATCAGTTGTATTGGACAAAAAGTCAACTGTGGTCAACATACAGTCAAACTTCATAATTTTTGGTCAACATCCTCATTTTGAAGTTACATTCATCATTTGATCAAGGGTTGATCATGATTCATCAAGAAAACTCAAGATTTGCTCAAAAGTCAAACTTTCTAAATTAGGGTTTCTAGGTGAAAAGTCAACTGAACTTTGACTGATCATAACTTTCTCATACTTTCTCAGAAATTTTCCCACCAAAGCTCATTTTGAAGGAAATTCAATTCTCTACGACTTCATGTCTCACAAGAATGTCCAAAAAATGCTTCATTTGAGAGGTATAGCTCAAAACATTACAGGTCATTTTCAAAGTCAACAAAAAAGTCAACTTTTTGTTTTGAAGATATATTGAGCATGGTAACTCCAATTGAGATGAGACCAAAAATTTTGGTTAGAGGACTCTTAGAGATTTCCAAAAAGTCCAAGAACACTCAAAAATGTGGAAAATTGAGCAAGATACACCATTCACAAGTTGGGCAATTTTGAAAGAATGCACAAAGAGAGATGCTTCTAAAAATCAAATTTCTTGCAAATGGGCTTGCTTTTTCTTCATCCAAACTTATTCCTCATACAATTAGGAATATCCAAGCCCAATGCCATGAATTTTTATTTTATTTTTCTATTTAATTTGGAATTTATTCATTTAAATACAAATTAAATTCTAAAATAAAGTATAAAAAAAAAATTAATTGCAAGATTGATTTTATTCTTTCCTTGAGACTCAAGTAACTCACAAATGCCAGCAATTTTCGAAAATTGATCAAAATGGCAAGATTGGATTGAGAATTAATCAAATTTTGAAAATTTGATTTTGTACAAAAATCAAATTTGATTTTCATTGAATGGTGATTGATTCTTACCAAAAACAATGCCAAATCCTTCCAGTACTTATACCTGATGCATACCACATGAATGAGAACGAAAAAATTGCTCTAGAAACCCTATTCCCAAACTGAAAAAACCGTGACAAGCAAGCTATTGGCAATCCTACTTCCAGCCATTTTCAATTGATTTTGAGGTGTCCAACACATTCCTTGACATCTCCGTAATCGATCCGACCTTTACTTTGCCAAAACCATCAAGAATCGTGAAATCGGTTTGTTCTTAAGTTTTCAAAATCGAATTCTTCATTCATGCATTATTAATCGGATTTGTGTTTGTTTTGTGATCAGTGATGTATTTGCAAACTTTCCGGTGCAGAATCGAATTTCCATGGCCGGAATGCATAACACCATTGTTAGGTTTTCGTTTCAATTAGGGTTTCTCAAACAGAAAAATTGGACCATAAGACCATACCAGTGTTCGAATGCTTCAAGGAATCGAACCATGGCCTTGGATGTTATTTATATTATGTATGTGTTTTTGATTTTGCTGGGGCCCGAGCAAAGCCGACGCTTCTTTCAAAAATTCAAAAGGTTGAAGACGATGGATGGCGGCGAGCCAGAGAGCGACGTGTTTTCTTCCACTCAATCCGCTTTTCAAACATCAGATGCAACGTGGCGTAGCGGTTAAGGCGTGGACTGTTCCCAGATGCTCCAAAGTGTCCTGAGTTCGATCCCTATGGGCACCAGTTTTGTTTCTTTTCTCAACTTTGCATATTTTCATGTTTTTCATGTATTTGAATATTTTTGCATTGTTTTTAATTCTTTTCACAATTTTATTTATGCATTAAAAAATTATCAAAAATATTTATTCTTTTTACATTTGTCTTCTGAAAATCTTTATTTAATTTATAAAATTAAAAAATACATTTTTGCATGCATATTTATTTTTATTTATAATTTTGCATTAAAATCACTTTTAATTCATTTTGAATTATTAAAATGCATCTAAAAAATCCCATAAAATTATTTTAGCATATTTATATTATTTCCAGCATATAATAATTTTCTCATATAAAAATTTGCATTTTTTCTAACATTTTCTCTTATTTCGATTTCATCATATTTTCCGATTTCTCTTATCGTTTCACAGGTTATTCCGCTTCAAGCGTTTCTTTACCATTTTCAAATTTTTTTTCCAATAATGTAACTGTATATGGGATGTAATAGTTTAACTTAGGATTTTATTTTCCGCATTTTAAATTATGTATCTGCCCCAAAGCCTTGTAATAGCGTAGGACATTTACTTTCCGCATTTTACATTCCGCATTTTACTTTCCGCACCCTATCAATTGCTAGTAACTAGGCGTGTATGGCAAGATAATAACGAACTTATCCCACTAATTTGCAAGATAAAATACTTGAATACAACACACCTCTTCACACATGCACCCCTTAGGGTAATTCTCTCTCGTTGCCTTACGATTACAAATGGTCATGTCCCTCGAACGTAGAGGTATTCTAGCACCGTTGCCTTCCAAACAAATCATCATAGTCCCTTCGATACAAAGATCATAAGACCCACGATGTCGCCTCCGAATACATGATCTTGACCCTCGATTGTCGCCTACGAAAAATGATGATAGTCCCTTCGAATGTGCTAGGATACTTCCTACAAGTTGCCTTCAATGACCATCCGATGTCCCTTCGAATGTCCCGCTTACATCCAACGAATGGAGCTACCTACCAACTAATGGTACGGCTTGCGCTATTCTAAAGGAACGTAGAAGTACGAAAACGACCAATTCTGAGTGGGTAATAAGTCTTTTAGTTGCTCGCTCTATCAAATGCTTTTCACACCACACACTCTTTTTCAAAATTCAAACTCTTTTCAAAACAAAACATTTCCAAACACTTTGTATACACTCCTACATGAGTCATTACAAAGTCAAAGCGAAATGCCTTTTTTTCAAAACATTTGTCAAACACACAAAAAGCAATTTTAAAAGTGATCTAGAGCAACTAAGAGCCCGTAGAATAAACTGCGGATAAAAAGGGGTGCTAATACCTTCCCTTTTCATAACCTTCTCCCGTACTCAGAATCTAAACGAAGGTCTTTTTCTGTACTTTTACCTTCCCTTAATTGGATAAAAATAAAAGTCGGTGGCGACTCTTGCTATCCGCACATTTGCGATACAAAATTCCTACAAAGTCAGTTCACCGTGTTACAGTTATGTACAGATAAAAGTTTGTTTTTGAAAAGAAATTGTTATGTACAAGAAAAATATATGTACATAAAGAATGTTGGTTTGAGTATACACAAGTGAAGTGAAAACAAATAATCGAAGTTTGTCTGTACTTGAGTATAAAAGAAGTATCTGTATTATGTACAGATGAAATTTGTATGTACAAGGAAATATTATGTACACAAAAGAATGTTATGGGACTTACACCTTGAAGGAGGCCCATTGGTTTGAAAGCAGTTTCACAGGGAATAATGCTTCTTTCAAAACCAATGGAATGCAGTGTAAAATGCAAACAAACGGAAGAAGTTTGTCTGTATTATGTACAGGTAAAAAGATATGTACATAAAAGAATGTTTTTGTTTATGTAGGCATGCCTTTCAACTTTGGCATCGGATTTCGCCAACCGACTTCTCAAGTACAAACAACCACGCTTGAAATACCTACTTTGCAGCAAAACTCAACGCTTACTCCGCAACATGGAGTAACCCTTCCTCAAGTAACAATGACGGTCTCTCAACCAATCATGACGAACTCAGCTTCCATAGTGCACACTACCATAGACGAAGAAGTTCACCATATTTCGGGCAATAACACGAATTCACGTGGTTCGATGGAGAATCTCCAGGAACAACTCCTTAAAATGCAGCTTGAAATTAAAACGATCCGTGGAAAAGAACTGTTTGGGAAAAACGCTCAGGATCTGTGCTTAGTTCCTCGCGTAAGAATACCTGCAAAATTCAAAGTCCCTGACTTTGAAAAATACAAAGGAAATTCCTGCCCACAAAGTCATCTTATGATGTATGCCAGGAAAATGTCTACCTACAACGACGATCACCAGTTGCTAATCCATTACTTCCAAGACAGTCTTATCGGTGCCGCACTGAAGTGGTACATGGGATTAGACAGCGCAAGTATCCAAACATTGAATGACTTAGGTGAAGCCTTCGTACAGCAATACAAATTCAACTTGGATATGGCTCCCGATCGGGATCAACTCCGCTCCATGTCTCAAAAAGAAAGAGAGACATTCAAAGAGTACGCTCAACGATGGAGGGAAATTGCTGCCCAAGTCAACCCGCCCTTAGAAGAAAAAGAGATGACCAAGGTATTCTTAAACACTCTTGGCCCATTTTACTACGAACGAATGATCGCCAGCGCTCCCGGAGATTTCACCGAGATGGTAAGCATGGGAATGCGGCTAGAGGAAGGAGTTTGAACCGGACGCCTAACCAAGGAAGCAGGATCTTCTAGTGGAACTAGGAAGGTTGGAACCAGTTTTTCAAGGAAAAAGGAACATGACATAGGAATGGTATCCCGAGGGAAACCGCGAAAGAATGTCAGTCAACAGCGACAGGTAGCTGCCATAACACCCTCTGTTAACACAAGTCCGAACACGGGAATTGCTCCGCAGTTCCAACAAACTCAACAAACTCAACAACCTCGTCAACAGGCTCAGCAGTTTAACAATCAAAACCGTGCGCCTCGGGTCTCTCAATTCGACCCAATCCCAATGACGTACACTAAACTATACCCTGCATTGATAGAAAGAAATCTGGTACAGACAAGGTTACCACCTCCGATCCCAGAAAAATTGCCATGGTGGTATAAAGCGAACGTCTCTTGCCCTTTTCACCAAGGGGCACCAGGCCACGATCTTGAGCATTGCATAGCGTTAAAAGCAGAAGTGCAGAGATTAGTAAAATCTAATCTTCTTTCCTTTAGAAATACAAATCCCAACGTGCAAGCAAATCCACTTCCCAGTCACAGTGGGCATACAGCAAATCTAATACTGAGAAATACGGATCGATATCTCGTCACAGATGTGAATCTGATCGGAGGAAACTTGGTGCATCTCCATGATACATACAGTACAATGGGCGCCTTCACTAAGCATGATTACGCAGCTTGCAACATCTGCTTCAAGGATCTTCGAGGATGTTCCACCATAAGAGCAGACATTCAACGATTGTTAGACATTGGTGACATACAGATCTACAGAAACAGAGATGACTACGACGTGAATACAGTAGGGAATTTTCCGCATGAGCTTTTAGTCTCAGATATCAACTCGGAAAATCCCGAAGTAAACGTTGTTATCCCCTGTTTCCATACGCCCGAGCATGTGGAGATTGAATATAACGGTTCCAGCATTCCAGGGTCTCCTTTGGTGATTTGTTTACCCGGTCCTGTTCCATACAGTTCTAGAAAAGCAATTTCCTATCAATACAATGCAACTGTGATAGAGAATGGGAAAGAGAAACCCATGCCAACTCTTCCAGCTAATGTCAACATAACCGAGATAGGACGAGTAACGCGAAGTGGACAAGTACACACTCCATTGCCACCAAGACCAGCTTCTGTTCCTGTTGTTAGACAAAATCCAGTTAATATATCTCCCGAGAATCCTGCAACGATTCCCGCTGTTAACCCAAGCACAAATGTTGGTCCTCCTGATAGAACCAACATCGACACAGATTTTGATGAGATACTAAAGTTAATCAAGAAGAGCGAATACCGAGTCGTGGATCAGCTGATGCAGACTCCCTCCAAGATTTCAATACTGTCTCTACTATTGAACTCCGAAGCTCACCGAGAAGCTTTAATGAAAGTACAAGATCAAGCTTATGTAGATCACGATGTGACTACAGACCAATTCGGAGGAATTGTCGCCAACATAACAGCTCGTAATAATCTAAGTTTCAGTGATGAGGAACTTCCAGAAGAAGGGAAAGATCACAATTTGGCTTTACATATCTCAATGATTTGTCAATTAGATTCCCTGTCCAATATATTGGTAGATACTGGTTCATCCTTAAACGTAATGCCGAAAATGACTCTCGCTCGTTTAGCTTACAAAGGAACACCAATGAAATTCAATGACATAGTGGTAAGAGCCTTTGACGGATCACGGAAGTCAGTTATTGGGGAAGTCGATCTCCCGATGACAATTGGTCCGCATACTTTCCAAATCACTTTCCAGGTCATGGACGTGCCATATGTTGTCTCGCTAGGAGACCATGAATCCACAGAGCAGAATCTTCCACTCTCCATAAAAAGCTGAAATTCACGGTAAATGGGAAGTTAGTAACCATCATCGGTGAACAAGCTTTGCTCATAAGCCATTTGTCCAGTTTTTCTTTCATCACAGCCAACGATGTTGAAGGAATACACTTCCCCTGACATCCGTTAGAAGATGAATCTACTAACAAAAACAGATCATCTATCTCTTCGTATAAAGAAGCAGCGCAGATAATGAAAGATGGAAATGCTGAAGGTTGGGGACAAGTAATCAAACTTGTCAACAACGAAACAAAAGCCGAACTCGGGTTCACACCCGTATTCTCCAAAGACAAGCAAAAGGATGAAGCACTTCGTCCAATCGAAGAAGTATTTAACAGTGGAGGTTTCTTAAACCCTGTTCTCCAAGAGGTTAATGTTGTCACCATTGAAGATGATGAAGATGATCTCTCTGGATCTGAAGAGTGGAGCACTTATTTAAACAGCCCTGAATATGTGTCTCAAGAAGAATCGTACGCACCGTACTATCCTCTAACTGATCAATTCAAAGGTATATCCCTGCAGCAAAATAAAAATCCACCTATCCCTGCTGAACTTTGGGATACCTTGGGAGAACCAAGTGGCAAGTTTGATTACATGGTGAAATACACTGCACCAGAAAGCTCGAAAATCAGAATCGAAGATATCCAGCCCACTGGATGGGGTGATTCTTTTGAGAATCCTAGTCAACCAGAGGAAGAATATACGTCCTCCCGATTTAATCAATCAATCGAGATCCCAAATGAAGATCTCTACTTCAACACGCCTGTGGAATTCACTAAACCAGATCCTGATTACCACTACATCAACGTAATTACTGAAGATCAGGAGTACGATTCGGGATACGATTTGGAAAGTGTCGCCGACAACGAGTCTCTTCACTCAGAAGATTGGAGGGTACATCCTCAAAATTCAACATAGAAGCCAACAGGAAGCACATATGTTGTATCCCACACTTCCCGATCTATTCATCAAGCGGAAGAAGACTGCTTTAGCAGCACGAAAGGCAAAATCCATCGTCCAGAGTCTTCAAAGCCTGCTCGGCCAACAACCAAAGTCTACTCGAGGATTAAGCCAAGTGGAAAGCTACCCGAGTACCTCGACTTCCAAGGAGTTCGCCACTACTGGAAACCTGTTGAAGTTCGGACTAATGCTCCTAGTTCTAAGTAGTTCATCTTTGCTTTTGTTTTGAACTCTCGCTTCGCCCAAAGCGAAGAGATGTTTTATAGGGTTTAGCTTTTAAATAATTTCTCTTTGTCTTGCCCAAGACAAATAAGTTTGTATTTTAGGGTCCTGTTTCACATTGTGAATCATAAATAAAACGCGTTGTTTTGTTTCTACACTTTGTGTTTATTTTCATTTTTTACCCTTTCCTGGAAATGATAATCCTAAAAAAACACATAAAAAAAAAGAAAAAAAAATCTTCAAAAATAATAAAATTAATCTGCATACACTTTCACATTGACTTTTTCAAAAAAAAATGATGAAAAAAAAGGTTAATTAATCAAACATAAATATGATGATTAACAGATGGACAAATCCATTGAACGCAATAACTCTACGCTCTCTCCCAACTTTGAAATCCCCTGTGAAGTCGTTGAGGAAGAAGTTGAAGAAGAGATCTCGGATGAGATTTCTCGATTACTTAAGCACGAGGAAAGAATCATTCGGCCACAAAGAACCTCGAAGCAATCAACCTGGGTCTCAAGAAGATAAAAAGAAGTAATATCGGAGCTTCACTTGACAGCAACGTCTAGGGAAAACTGATAGATCTTCTCAAAGAATATGTTGATGTGTTCGCTTGGTCCTACCAAGACATGCCGGGTTTAGATACCAGCATCGTGGAGAATCACTTGCCATTAAGACCGGAGTGCCCACCAGTTAAACAGAGACTGAGAAGAGTTCACCCTGAGATGGCCGACAAAATCAAAAAGGAAGTTCAAAACACCGACGCAGTTTCCTCGCCACTGAATATCCTCAATGGCTAGCTAACATAGTACCTGTCTCCAAGAAAGACGGAAAGGTCAGAATGTGTGTTGACTACCGGGACTTGAACAAAGCAAGCCCAAAAGACGATTTCCCACTACCGCATATCGACATGCTGGTGGATAGCACTGCAAAGTTCAATGTATTTTGATTCATGGACGGTTTCTCTGGCTACAATCAGATCAGAATGGCTCCCGAAGACATGGAGAAGACATCCTTCATCACGCCATGGGTACCTTTGCTACAAAGTAATGTCGTTTGATTAAAGAATGCAAAGCAACTTACTAAAGGGCAATGACTACTCTCTCACGATATGATGCACAAAGAGATCAAGTCTACGAGACGACATGATAGCAAAGTTTGATATCAAGAAGAGCATATAGAATATCTCTTAAAATTGTTTCAATGACTAAGGAAATTTCAAATTCCTAATCCTAACAAATGCACCTTTGGGGTAAGATCCGAAAACTCCTAGGTTTCATCGTCACCAAAGAGGTATCAAGTTGACTCGACAAAGTCAAGGCTATTCAAGAAATGCCCACGCCACATACAGAGAAGCAAGTAAGAGGATTTCTCGGACGATTGAATTACATCTCCAGATTTATCTCTCAAATGACTGCTACTTGTGGGCCGATATTCAAGCTTCTGCGCAAGAATCAAGAAGTTGTATGGACAGAAGATTGTCAAAAAGCTTTTGACAGTATCAAGGAATACCTGTCAGAACCTCCAATAATGATCCCTCCAGTAGAAGGAAGACCGTTAATCATATACCTTACCGTGCTGGAAGATTCCATGGGCTGCGTGCTTGGACAGCAAGATGAAACTGGTAAGAAGGAGCATGTCATTTACTATTTAAGTAAGAAGTTCACAGATTGTGAAACTCGTTACTCCATGCTCGAGAAAACATGTTGTGCTTTGGTATGGGCTTCAAAACGTCTCCGCCAGTACATGATCAATCACACGACTTGGTTAATCTCCAAAATGGATCCGATCAAGTACGTATTTGAAAAACCCGCCTTAAAGGGAAGAATTGCACGATGGCAGATGCTGCTATCTGAATATGACATCCAGTACCACACTCAAACCGCGGTCAAAGGAAGCATTCGCGATCACTGGCTTATCACCGCAACTAATACCAATCTCTCAAATTTGACTTCCTGCACGAGGACGTTATGTACTTAAAGATGAAAGATTGTGATGAACCGCTACCTGAAGAAGGCCCAGATCCAAAATCTAGATGGGGTTTAGTCTTTGATGGAGTAGTTAACGTTTTTGGCCATGGAATTGGGGCAGTCATCATCACTCCCGAGGGTTCTCATATCCCGTTTTCCGCCAGATTGCTATTTGATCGCACCAACAACATCGCAGAATATGAAGCATGCATCATGGGTATCGAAGAAGCCATCGACTTAAGGATCAAGGTCCTGACATATATGGAGATTCACAGATCAATCAAATCAAAGACAAGTATGAGACTCATCATCTTGGTTTGATTCCCTACAAGGATTATGCAAGACGATTGTTGACTTTCTTCAACAAAGTGGAACTGCATCATATCCCTCGAGATCGGAATGGCGTACTTGGCCACTCTATCTTCCATGTTCAAAGTCAACGATTGGAATGATATGCCTAGAATCAGACGACGCCTTTGAAAGACCGTGATATGTATTTGCAATCAAGCGCCTTCGATGATAAACCGTGGTTTCACGACATTGCCGCTTCCTTCAAACAGAGTACCCACTGGGCATCGATAGGATAAGAAAACTAAGGAGGCTTTTAGAAATTTCTTCCCGAATGAAGATGTCTGTACAAAAGAAACTCACATGGTCCATGCGCCGATGAAGGTATACGATCATCCATGAAGTGCATGAAGGATCCTTTGAACCCATTCAAATGGGCATGCAATGTTCAGAAAATCTTGAGAGCAGGATACTATTGATAACGATGGAATCCGGATCAGAACATCGCCAAAAGATGTCACAAGTGCCGATCTACGAGATAAGATCCATGTTCGCTAACTCTACTCAACGCTTTCCTCTCCGTGGTCGTTCTCCATGTGGGGCATTGACATGATTGGGATGATTGAACCAAAAGCGCCCAACGACATCGCTCATTCTAGTGGCTATTGATTACTTCACCAAATGGGTCGGCAGTTTACGCCAACGCTACAAGACAAGTGGTCGTGAGGTTCATCAAGAACAACCTCATTTGCCGATATGGAGTTCCAAGCAAGATCATTACGCATAATGGATCAAACTTGAATAACAAAATGATGAAAGAACTGTAAGGAATTCAAGATCGAGAATCATAACTCGCTTCCTTACCGCCAAAGATGAACCGCGCCGTGAAGCTTCCAACAAGAACATCAAAAAGATCGCCTAGAAGATGGTCATCACCTACAAAGATCGCACGAAATGTCGCCATTTACTCGCATGGGTATCAGATCAAAGACGCACTTCAACAGGGCAACTCCTTTTCTCTAGTATACGGCATGGAAGCAAGGTTCTCAGAGAAGTTGAGAACCCATCAATGAGAGTTCTCATGGAAACTAAGTTATTCGAGTCCGAGTGGTGTCAAAAGTATACGATCAATCGAACCTAATCAAGAAAAGCGCCTGACCGCCCGTGTCATGGACAACTATATCAAAGAAGAATGAAGAAAGCTGACAAAAGGTCCGACTGCGAATTCCGAGAAGGCGACTGCTTAAGAAGATTCTGCTCTTTTCAACCAGATTCTAGGGAAAATGGACCCTAATTACGAAGGCCCATACATCGTCAAAGAAGCTTTTCCGGGCGGTGCTATGACTCTCACAACCATGGACGGTGGTGAACTCCCGCATCCGTGAATGTCGATGCCAAGAAATACTTTGTCTAAAAAAATAAAAGAACTGGTAAGTCGAAACCCAAAAAGGGCGACTTAGGCAAAAAAGAGCGCTCTGGACCAAAACCTAAAAGGCGGTCCAGCAAAATTAGAGACAATAAATGTAAATTATCCCGATAGATTGAAAATCGAGAAGGCAATCTAGGCAAAATAAGGATACAAAATGGCAAAGTAATCGCATCGTACCGCATTGGTCAATCCTAAGAATCTTCCATTAACGGATCTTCAATCAAATCTTCTAAAGCCACAAGCACAAGGGAATTCGGGTTATTAGATAGTAGTGGTTATTACTTTCAATGTAGCCTTTTCCTAATAAATTATCATTTCCAACTTTTGTAAATAGTTCATGGAATCACGCCTTGGTTGATTACCATTCTATCAATAAATTTGAGCCTCAGGCCTTTTGTTTGCAATCCTTGCTTTATTCTTGCTTTTGCAAAATAACGCTTTTATTGTGAAAATCACTTTTGAAACTAAAAGGTTTTAATGAATTTTTACTTCAAAATTTTGAAACAAAAAGCAAAATGTTCCTTTGAACTATGAACACGAAAAGAACTTCAAGGGCTCCTATGAGTGTTTTAATCTCCGAAGGATAGAATGATCATAAGAAGTTTTCTCCTCAAGAAATCATCAAAGGACGGTATTCTTATCCAAAAAAGAATTCTTTACAAAGTTGCTAATGAAATGCCTTTCTCGTAAAGTTTAAAGCAAGCAACTCAAATTCTTCATTAAGTGAACGATTACGCCATTACGTTAGATTACCTAATATTTGTTCAAACCGTGACGTGGTCCTTTTCCCCAAATACCTTTTAGTGTTCTGTCAAGTATTGTTAGTATACATATAACATTCATGACATTCATACATAATAGCATCATTCTTGCATTTTTTGCACTCCTTGAAATGTTTGCTTCCATATCACTGGTTTAAATCACACTTACTCATGTAGGTACGATTATATTCCCAACAGATTACTCCCAAGCAGAGAAATACATTTTTTCTCTATCATGTACCCCAGCTAAGATCATTCCTCATTGGGAACAAAGTCTTGATTGACCTTTTCTTTCTAGTTCATTCCTGGATAGAACCCTGTCTATAATCAACAAAGCAATAAGCAATAGCCTCATCATTTGAGCCGCTTTATTTTTCTTTTCATTCCTAAACTTGTCATGAAAGTTTGTTCTTCTCAACAAGGTCAAATCACGACTGTACGAGAAATTCCCCAGCAGTTGTCTTTCTGTCTAAAAGAAAACCTGTGTCTTCCAATCAAAATGCCCGCGTCTTCTCAAAAGAGAGATCCTCGACAAGATTGTATCCAAGAAAATAGAAACTCATTTGAGTTATGTTTCTCTCACTGTCTGTTATTCACAAGGCTGAATACTCAGTAATATATCTCAAGGATTTACCTTGTTATAGTTATCACTTTGCTGATAATTGGTAATATCTTCAAAACTCATTTGAGATCTATTTCCATCATTTGTCTGTTATTCACAGGGCTGAATACTCAACAAAATTTTCTCAAAAAGATTTGCCTTGTTATAGTTATTTCACGATAATTGGTAACATCTTCTAATTCATTACCATAAATATCACAAGGATGATAATTGGTAATATCATTTTCACTTACCTTAAACATTGTCACGAGGTCGATAAAAGGTAATCTCTATTTCCAAAGTGAAATGCATATCTCACATATTTTGTGAATCATTCTTTCCCCAAAGAAGACATATTGCATGTTCCAAAGAATATAGGATACTCTTTCTTAAATGTATCAAGTCATCCTTACAAATTTTTCCCATCATGTCATTTCTTTAATATTTCTCGCTTAATCTCATGATCATTTTGCATCATCCGAATTTTTGGTATCTTAGGTCCAAAATTTCCAGATTTCGATATTTAAGTCTCTCCACACCTATCAAAACAAAGATATTCATCTTCATCTCCTCAGTTAAAGAAACTTAAATAGGGGCATCATCATACCCCAATTTTTGACCTAATATACCACCTCACATTTGCATCATTGCATCACCACGCTTTAGAATGTAATTAATCTGTAGTATTCATGTGTCAAATTAGGGTTTCATCAGATTTTCATCTGATTCAAGAGGCAACCAATTAGGGTTTGAGTTTTACTCACTTTATTTGACCTATCTTGATCAAAACATCAACCTCTGATCTCCAGATATCCAACTTTTCTCATTGATCAATCAAGGATCGACCAATTAGGGTTTTGATCGAGGAGGAGTATTCTCTGATTTTCTGATCAATGGATGACTTTTTTGGTTAGGGATTGATCATTATATCTTAGATACAACATCTTGACCTAATTTATAGATTCAAAACATCACGTAAGTTCATGCACTTCATCACCATCAAACATTCGATGAAATTTCATCGCATGTAAAAGTCAAACTTTGACTTTTGGTCAACTTTTTCAAGACAAAACTTTTTCAATCATAAAAATACTTCAAATGATCCATCATGATCATAAAAAATCAAAGAATTTGAAAAAGTCAACAAAAAGTCAAAATTTTCAACACTTAGAAAAAATTTCAAGTGTTAAAATTGTGTACTTTTTCCAAACTTCATGGCATTTTTTCACATAGTTCCACTTTGATTTGGAAAAAACTCAAAACATGAAAGTTGTAGCCCTTGAAACAAGCTTTCCAAAATATCCAAGAACTCTCAAATCCATGGAGTCTAGCTATACTTTTGAAATTGAAACATAAGGCTCCATAACCATGGATTTCAAGTTCAAAACTTCAAGATTATAGGTCATTTTTGAATTTCTTCTTCTAGAAGCAATGCCACCTTGCCAAGATAAGTTAGAACTGATAAATATCAGTTGAATTTAATTATTGTAGGATAAGATCAAGTTGGATTTTCACACATGGTTAAAAAGGAAGTTTTTCCTTTGCAAAAGACTTCCTTGCCCTCTAAGGCAAGTTTGAATTACCAATGCCAATTCTTTGTGCCTAACATTTCAGAAATCTTGACCTATAAATAGAGGTACCATTTTCAAGTCCAAGACACACCAAAGCCATGCAAGTACATGCTTTCACTCTTCATCTTTGAAAATTCAAGAAACTTATGTCAATTTGTGAAAACTTGCATTTTTGAAAACTAATGAAAAACTCTGATCAAATTGGTGTGTAACATGTTTTAATATCCATATGAAATTTGTTTGAAACTTAAAAACAACATAGGCAAAGCTAAAACTCAAAATTACATGCCATGTTCACCAAGCTTGCAAAACTGCCATAACTTTCGAATTCATGGTTTGGCTTGAACAACTTGAGTTCTAATCATCCAAACACCATCCATATACATCATAGAGATGATGCAGATCATAAACAACAATTTGTAATACTCCTAACCACGATTTCCAGTTTCCATTTTGAGCTTATGCAGATCGAATTGGGTAGAGAGTTCCAGAGCATTCCAGAGCAAGCAGGGTGATCATACACCTTCCACATAGGCCGCTGGTGCTCAAACAATCCTCAAAAAACACGACTGGAAACACTCCTTCATCAAATTCGATTCCAGCTTCAACAGGTAAGAGCTCGAACTTCAACTCCATGATTCTTTGATTCATTTGAAAAAAAACTCTTGGCCATTTATTTTCTGCACCCTCCACGATCATTAACCCTCAATCAATTGATAAAATCATCAACCATACACGATTTCAATTAGGATTTTCTGTTTTAGGGTTCTTCGTGTTCATCAGAAATTCAGTTATGTTAGGCTTAAAATAAATGAAATTAAGTGATGCCATCATGTTCCTGGGTTCAAAACGATCAACTTTTGTTTACTTCATTCAATTTCATCAAGAAACACGAAATCCATGGCTGGTTGAAGGATTGGAGGAAGAAGATGAGCTGCGCGCGTTTTTTTTAAATTCAAAAATTCCAATATAATATTAACATGTGGTTTGACTTCAATACACGGATGTATTGCCGCCCCAGCGGTTGCCAGCTCACTCTTAAGTCTTTGTGCCATGTATTAGCCCAACAGGTCCCGGGTTCAAGCCTCCTTGGGACCAATTTTTTTCAAACTTTTCATTTTTTCTTCATATTTCTTACAAACTTTAACATTTTTTTAACCAATCAAAACTCCTCATTTTGAGGTGATTTTTTGTACACTTGTCAATAAATGTATCTATTTTATGATAGTGCAAAAATTTTCAGAAAAAACTTTCATCCGATTATGTTTTAATCGAGCCGAAAACGACACTTTGAGCACTTTTCAAAACCACTTTAAAAGGTGAATTTTTCAAACTTTCGAAGCCCGATTCTTTTCAAAACTTCTTATAAGTAAACCTCACTTTTCAAAAACACTTTCAAATAATCATTTCTTCAAAACTTTTCATCAAACTTGCATCTCTTTTCCATGATCGATCCGAGTTAAACGATGAAACCGAATTCGCTTTCTTTCAAAATTTTAATCGATCATGGGCCTCCTCACGTGTAAGTCCCAAAACATTCTTTTATGTACATATATTTTTTGTACATATCCATTTCTTTATGTACACATCTATTTACCTGTACATAATACAAACGCCTTCTTTGTAAATATTCAAATACAAGACAAACTTCTTCCGTTTGTTTTCATTTTACATCGCATACCATTGGTATTGAAAGGAGCATTATTCCTCGAAACGCTTTTAAACCAATGGGCCACCCTTATGGTGTAAGTCCCAACTCTCCTATGTACATCCACATCTTCTTGTACATAAATACTGCTCGTGTTCATATTTACTCCTTGTACACAATCAAACTTGTAAATAATCAAGTTACGCTGCTTTAAACGCTCGCTTCACGTACACTTTGTTTATATTTACTTCATAAACTCTTGTAAATAAACCTCGATGCATCTGCTTATATTTCCTTCATAAACCCTCGTGAATACATATCACACACACACACACACACTTGTTTATACAACTGCCTAATTATAACATAACAATTAGTCTAACCAATAGATTCCCCATTAGCCTCCCTTGGGCTTTATACAAGATAACTCTCCCCACGTAGTCGCCTCCTCTTAGGCTTCATATAAGAAAAATCATTCATCCGAGTTCAGCCTCCTCTTAGATTCATATAAGAAAACTCATTCATCCGAAGTTTAGCCTCCGCTAGGCTTTATATAAGACAACACTCCCTGCTGAGTCACCTCTTGGGCTTCGCTCAAAAGAACTCCTCATTGAGTTTAGCCTCTTCGGCATCATGTCATACCCCAAATTTTGACCTAATATACCACTTACATTTGCATCATCCGTGATAACTAATAAATAAGATTAATCTGTATAGCATTCACAGTCAAAACTAGGTTTCATCGATTTTCATCTCGATTCAAGTGCTAACCAATTAGGGTTTGAGATTTTCAATCCATTTGATCTATCTTGATCAAATCATCACCTCCAATCGTCGATATCAAATTTTCTCACGATCAATCAAGGATCGACCAATTGGGTTTTGATCGGCATGAGAATTCTCTAACTTTTGAACAAGAACTGACTTTTTGGATAAAGATTGGTCATTATATCTTAGATACAACATCTTGACCCAATTTCGATTCAAAACATCACAGGTTCATGACTTCATCACACCAATTTCGTAAACGTCGATGAAATTTCATCTCAGATAGAAAGTCAAACTTTGACTTTTGGTCAAATTTTCAAAACAAAACTTTCAATCATCAAAATACTTCAAATGATCCATCATGATCATAAAAAATCAAAGAATTTGGAAAAGTCAACAAAAAGTCAAAATTTCTATAACTTAGAAAAATTTCTAAGTGTTGAAATTTCACATTTTTTTCAAACTTCAAGCCATTTTTTCACCTAGTTTCAATTGGAATTTGAAAAAACTCAAAACATGAAAGTTGTAGATCATGGAAAAATCTTTCCAAAATGTCCAAGAACTCCAAAATCCATGAAGGCTAGCTATGTCTTTGAAATTGAAACAAAAGGCTCCATAAAACTTGATTTTTCAAAGTTCAAAACTTAAAATTATAGGTCATTTTGTGTTTTTCCATTTAAACCACTTGCCACCTTGCCAAATTGACTCATCAAACTGATAAACATCAGTGAAAAGTGATGATTGAAGATTGGATCAAGTTGAATAATTTTGCACATGGTAAAAAAAGGAACCTTCCTTTTACTTTCCAAATGACAATCTTGCCCTCTAAGTTAACTTTGAGTTACCAAATGCCATGTACTTCCTTGCCTAACAATTCAGACTTTTGGCCTATAAAAGGATCACCATTTCAAGAGAAATCAACACCATGAAACTTCACAAAATCCATGCTTTCTTCCACTTTCTTGAAAATCAAGCAATTAGTGCAAAGTTGAGAAACATAGCATTTCTTAGTTTGAGCTAAAAACATGGTAAATCTTGGTGTCTAACATGTTTCAGTACCAACATGTAACTTGTTCATAACTTAAAATCAAACTAAAAGCAAGAGAAAATCGCCACTTTTCAATTTTTCAAAACTTCAAACCGCCTAAGCTTTCAATTTGATTTTACCGGAGTAATTGATGTTCTAATCACTCAAACATCATCACCATACTCCATGGACATGAGGCGCACCATTAATCCCGAAATGCACCACTTAACCCCAGCCGATTTTCATTTTGTCGATCAGAGGTCGACTTGGTTGGAGAGATTGGAGCAAGTTCGCAGCAAGGCACCATCCACAAAGCTTCCATACATGCCGATGAAGGTGTAGCAATCCTCAAACAAAGAATCGAAACATCAAAACCCGTAGTTCGATTCTCACTTTTCGTGTTAGAACACCTAACCGAGATATCATGATTCCTTGCACCATTTGAAAAACTCACGGCCATTTGTTTTCTGACTAATAACGAATGATAACCTCAAAAATCAAAGAATCATCAACCACAAATCATTTAATTTGAATTCTTCGCTTTAGGGTTCATCACGATTTCGTAAGTAAAACATGGTGTTGCACCCAAAATTTGCCCTCCTATCTCGATTTTATCTGGCTTAGGCTTCACATTCACCTGCATACACGTCCATTACGTCATTAACATTAAACTGACATTCATCCATTGCATACGCATCATTTCGTCGTATTTAAATTGACCAAAAGTTAGTTTAAATCGATATTTGCATCGTTTTATAATTATAAAATATCCGATATTTCACTTCATTCATTTTATCTTCTTACATGTTTATTATATCATTTTAAGTTGATTATATGTCGATGATATCAATATTTCGATTTACAAATGATCGTTAAAAGTTTATCGACATCGTGCGGAAAATTAGTGAAAAATATTTCAAACTTTCGCCTAACTCATCGCTTATGAATCTACGTGTCGCGTAGATCATGAAAAATGTGATCTCTAATTTTTCGATACATTTCAAATTTTGTTTTTAACCGTAAGTGTTTTAAAATCGTATTTTTTATTATCGCTTTTATTTCAATTTTGAATATTTCGATAATTTTTCTTTAATGTTTGATACTGTAATTTATTTTAATATGTTCATTTTATTTTTTGGATAATTTTGTTCGAACTTTATCATTTTTAATAATTTTAAATGTCTAATTTTTATCTAAAAAATCAAACAAAACATTTTTGGGCTTGTAAATTTTACTAGACCCACCCCTATGGCCCATTTATTTACTAAGGACATTTTTGGCATTTTAAAAATATGTAAACCCTAATTTATTGGGTATATATACATGTTATATTACTGCTCATGGGAGGCAAAAATTGAAAACATAAAATGTAAAGGGAGGCGGATCCGAATTGGTCGCTCTTTCTCATCTCCAAACAACAACACCATTCACCTTCTTCCTTATCTCCTCCACTCGCCTCCACTCTTTCCTTCGTAACCTCCACGCCGCTCATCCACCACCCATCATCCATTCATTCATCATTCAAAACGCAGCTTCCTCCAACCGTCACTCTCATCCACATTCATTCAACACCCAGAAACCTCCATCCGGCCAACCACGCAACTATCCTCTACTCTCTCGCATCTCACTTTCCACCGTCGAATACTCCCTTCACCCACTAACCCACTGTTCCGCCGCTGTTTCTTCACGCACCATACCCCCCATCGTAGCTCACAGCTCATCACCTCCTTCCTCCCTGTACATCTCCATCTTCATCTTCCCAAACCGCCGCTGCCGGTCCCAATCTGTCAGCAACTCCCTTCAACCTCCATCCGAAACATCCTCACCGAAACACCCTCGCCGTACCCATCTTCAATCACACCCTTCATCCACGCCGTAGCTCACTTCGTAAACCCAGCCGCCCCTGTTTCCTTCGTCACCGGACCAAACAAACTCCGCTGTCATCTTCCTCTCCTCCTTTACTCACCCAGACGCCGTGTTTTCTCAACCTTACCTCACTTCATCAACCACAGACACCGTTTCCTTCCATACATCCTTACCCTCACACTGCCTAACTCCCTCGTCTCTCCATCGTGAAACCCCAACCTTCAGCCGAACCACATACTCCGAACCATCTTCCATTTCCATCATTTGCCTCCGTCTCTCTCTCCTCTGCCCAACGAAACCAACCATCGCATTCCATGGCATTGCCGAATCAACAAACCTTTGATTACCCTAGTTTCAAGCTTGTTATCGTTGAGATGGTGGCACGAAAGCACCACGCTTGTCGAGAGACGCCTTACCGAGAGTTCGAGAAGAAATATGAGCCAACTATTGGTGGAAGTGCATCCATTGATTTCTTCACAAACCGTGGAAAGATTCGCTTCATTGGCTATCACCGGACAAGAGAAGTTTGTTGGTCTCGTAGATGGATATTATATCCATGGGCAAGCAGTAATTATAATGTTTGATGTTATGCTAGCTAACATACAAAATGATCCTACATGCCATCGGGATCTTTGCTTGGTTTGCGAAAACATCCCAATTGTTCTTTATGAACAGGTTGATGTGAAGAATGTATGAAGGCAAAGCAAGTTACTTCCTACGTGAAGAAGAATTTTCAAGACTATGAGATATCACCCACAAAGAAGAACATCAACAACATCAAAAACTCACGGTGACCTTCAAACTTCATCGCAGCACCTTCAAACGATAAAGAACATCGGTTCATTTTTCCTTCCACACCGCTTCGACATCTCATGTAACCTTCTATTTCTTTAGTCTGCTTTGAATTTCACTGAGGTAACCTTCTATGCCTTTGAAACCGTGGTTAAATGAGCAAGTATAAGGGTTGTTCGGATGTTGATCTCAGATATAACGAATGTCAGTCCGATTTTGTTTGTACCGATTTTGGATTTTGCTAAATGTGAGTTTGGCTTGCAATGGGTTAATGTTCGTAGTTTCGATGATGGTAATGGTAGTATTGTGTTTAATCGCGATAGACCCAGCCGAGGACTACGAGGGCAGCTTTGTTGTTGTTTCCTTGAGGCAATTTCGAACAAGGATATTTGTGAAAGTTCTGCCGTGTTAGGGTAGTTTTGATGAAGGTGATTTATAATGCCACGCTCATTCTGTAAAAATCAAACCGAAAAACCATTGGTACACCATCTTATTCTCATTCTAATTTCGATTGTAGTTTGGTTCGAGTAATAGTCATTTTAGTTTCGATGAAGGTAAGTTTGTTTCGCGATTATTCGCAGAAAACTCGCCGAAACCGTTGAGACATTGCGTTTTATGTTACTCTCATTTTCTAGTTTCAATTGAATTTGAGATAAGGATTCCATATTGGTTTCGATGATGGTTCAATGTCTACGTCGCGTTATTTGCGTAAGACTTAACCGAGAAAACTATCGAGGGTAGCACATTGTTTCTTTAGTGCAAGAAAAATCATTTTTATCTTGAGTAAAGGTAATTGATTAGTGGCTGCCCCGAATTCGGTTTCATGACACGTTGAATGAATGGTTAATGTTGTTTCGATTACATTTCAATTTGAATTTGAAAGATGAAATCTTGGTTGCAATGGCAATGGTGTTTCGATAGTTTAATTGATTTAAGTGGAATTTTGAGAGTTTCGAGTTAACGTAGTTGCTGCCTGCTTCGTTTATGCGGTTAAATGTGCTTAAAACTCAATTTCTCGCTTTTGATCGATTAATAACATGAGTTATTTGGTTAGTTCATTTGGGAATCAATAATCATTTTACCTATTTGACCTTGTATGAAATATTATGTTGAAAACTCCGATTCAATTTGTGTGCGATGCTTATGTAAGTTTACTAGCATGTTTGGGTAAGTTTAGCACAATTTCGGTTCGTTTTATTTGAGCTTTTCCGACATAGTAAGTTGCTGCCCGGGAGTGGTAAGTTGATGTTCTAAGTTGTTTTAATTCATGCCAATTGGTTGTTTGATCTTGATGATACTTTTCTTTGGCATCGGTATCAAACTTGCTTGTTCATGCGGCAATTTTTCAAGTACCTCTTTGTATAATGTCAATGCTGCCCGGATTTAAAAGTGCGTGTTCTAATGCATGTTTACCACTTGTTTAATCGCTTTTTTTGCTTTATTTTGAGTTGTATTCATGTCATACAATTTCGATTCTATACCTTGTTTACTAATTACATTCTAATCATTGCAATTCAATTTTATTTCCATTTTATCTCACACTAATGCTACTAACCAATTTGCTTTTTGTGAAGATATCAAGGATTGTTCAAGCATTCATTTCCATTAGCACACATACAATTACTCTTAGCATCCATATGACTTCTCTCCAATTGCATTTTAATTATAGTTATTCTACTATTTAGTATTTAGTATTTTAATTTTATGAACATACAAATATTTAGTATTATTTTTATTTCTTATATTTAATATTGTAAATACAATTATACTACTCTTATTTATATATTTTATTTGGTTCATTTTGTAAATCAAACCATATTGTAATTATTAATCTTTGTGTTGCAATTTCAAATTTCGAATTTAATTCAACATTCGAATCTAACTTGAATGCAAATATATCCATTCTTCGATAGTTTTTGTTTGTATCTTGAATGATGTAGGAACCTTCATTTGGTATTCATCCGATGCATCAAGCCTTGACCAATTTCGAAGACTACTTGGAGTTCAATTCTTTCACCATTTAAAAGTTATTTAATTATTCGAATTAATTCGATTTGGTTGTAATAACTTAGGATTTATTTTCTTGTGTGTTCTAATTACCATTTAATTATGCGTTTATCATATTAGAACACATAGCCTCCTCTTGGGCTCCTCATCAAGAAGCAGGTAAACATACACAATGCACACTTGCACACATTTATAGTTTGGTCCTCGGCTTTTCTATGACAACTATTCGATCGATTGTTCCAATCGGTCGCTTAGAATACTAGTGTCACGCTAGTCCCACTTTAGAGCATACATAAAGCCACTTTGTATGGGCTCGCTTGTTTTCCTAATCAATTCTATCCACAATCAAACTCTTAAAGCACTAAATCAATTTTCAAAAAGGAGAACATTTGATAAGATTTGTTTTAATAGTTAGAGGTTAGCCCAACGATTAAACGAATGAAGTTTCTAATTGATTAGAGGATTGCCCAATAAATTGAGAAACTTCAAATCCATGTTCTAAAACAAAAACATAGTGTTATGGTACTTAATTAAATTGTTAGAGGTTCGCCGATTTAATTAAAATGTAAAGTATTTGGGCCATTGAGGGAAACCCAATGACTCGAATACTTTATTCCACACTTGAACGATTAAAACACTTTCAAATTAAATTAATTAATTGAATTTGTTTTCGAAAATCAATTTTTCTACAAAGAAAACAAAAAAATATAGTGTTATGGTACTTAATTAAATTGTTAGAGGTTTGCCCAACGATTTAATTAAAAATGTAAAGTATTTGGGCCGTTAGAGGGTAACCCAATGACTTAAATACTTTATTCCATAACACTTAATAAAAGTGAACTTTGTTTCACCTCACTCTTTCCATAATAAAGATTTTGGATGAGAGATGATTGGTTGACCTCAATCACCAATCTCGAGTATTGAATCGTTAGAGGACCTCCCAACGTTTTGGTACTTGTCATCTACCATTAAAATCAATTCAATTCATTCAAATCTTTTTTCGCTCATATGCGATTATCAAAACCAAAAACATTTTCAATTAAAATCAACACAACCAATCCAAGACATTTTCAACAAGAACTACGGAGTTTTGACTTTCCCATTGCACGAGGAATACGAGGCACGCCGGTTTCAAACCGTGTCAAACTCAAAATAATAATAAACAAACCCCTGCTTCATTCTTTTCTTATTTCTGATCATTAATTAGAAGATAGCATTTTACTTTAAACACACAAACATGCTCGAGCTAAATGGGTCCCATCGAGTACGATGGACGAAGAGGTGCTAATACCTTCTGCGAACCGATCCGAATCCATGCTTTTTGGTCTTGTAGACCTTTATCCGATTTTGTGGGTTTTATCTATATTTCCGCTCTTTCTAGAACAAATAAAATTAGGTGGTATTTCATTGTTTTGAAAATTCATTTTAAATGATTTTTGAAAATCGAGTTGTTTCAGCTGGCTAATTTCTGGGACGCTTTAAAATCTTTTTGACTGCGAGTCAACCCTAGTTTAGTTCTTCGCATGTTCAGGTGTTTGTTTATCGCTTTCTTCTTTATGCTTATCTATTGTTTATTGATTATTATTCTCTTTACACTTTATGTATATTATTTTGTTGATATATTATTGTGATGGGAATTCATGGGCATTGATACATAGATAAGCCCACCACCCGTGCTTCTAGGTCACCTTTAGGAATAGAGGGGTCATGTAGCCCAGGTCCACCGACCATTGTCTTGTTGGCCTGCTTAAGGCCCGCTTAGAGTTGGTTGTTTAAGGAGGTTGTTGGCCCGGAGCAGCGCAGACATCAATCTTTGGACAAATGACCTATAACTCAAAGTTTGTTCATGTTGTCCTAACCAAGACCCAAACGCTCAAATTTCGGATTTCGAGCAACCCGTTAAGAGCCGTTTTTTGGGGTATACTTTTACAAATACTATCGCCACGTAGGCCTCTCGCGCGATGATAGTGCTTGTAAAAGGGGAACTGAGACCCCAAGAAACATTCAGCCAAGAAACATAAGATTAGCCTTACCCGGGGAATTGTTGGGAGAGGTCGAAACCATGACCGACCAATCCTATGAACCAGCTTTATTTAATTTGCAACATGCATTGCATTCCATTTGCATCAATCATCTCAAAAGAGTTAATTTCCCATATCATTCATGCATCATCATGCATTTCATTCACTTCAATCAAAGGACTCATTTCAACCTGGCTTCTTATCCAGAATCTCAAGACTGCAAGACTGACTTCCTGACATCCTCGTCATCATGGATCAACTTCAGGCAAGTGTGGATGCGATGAATACTCATGTAGATGCCCAGATGGATCGGTTCATGGAGATTATCCAACCTCCATTGGACAAGAAGAGTTAAAGCAAGTCAGTAGAGGTCTCAAGTTGTTACCATCGATCATGTTAATCCACCGTGTGTCATCTTAACCACAAGGAGGTCCTTTCAAATCAAAATCTCAAAAACACCATTCAGATGCATGTCAACGGAACTCCTCACTATGAGGATATCTTCGAGTCTCGCTCGACACCTTCTGTGCTCGATCAAGAGACCGAGTCCGAGAAAAGCTTCACCTCCTCGAGAAAAGGATGAAAGTTATCGAGGGTCGTGATTCCCTGGTTTAGACGCTCTAGTTTGTGTTTGGTGCCCGTATCAAACCCCGCAAAATTCAAAGTCCCCACTTTCGAGAAGTATAAGGTACCTCTTGTCCGATTACTCACATCAAAGCCTATTGCAATAAGATGGCTCCTATATGAAAATGACAAGCTCCTCATGCATGTTTTTCAAGATAGCCTCAATGAGCATCTCTCGAATGGTACACTCACCTTGAATCTAACTCATATCCAAACTTGGAAGGAATTGGCTGAAGCTTTTGTCAATCACTACGACTATAATAGGGATATGGCTCCCACCAGAATTCAACTTCAAGGTTTAACTCAGAAGACTGAAGAATCTTTCAAAGAGTATGCGCAGAGATGGAGAGAATTAGCTGCTAGAGTTCAACCTCCTCTTTTAGAACGAGAACTCATTGAGATGTTCTCCAATACCTTGCAAGGTCCCTACCTGATTGCTGGATGTACTTCTAAGTTTTCACAACTGGTTGTTGTAGGGGAACGAATTGAGCGTGGTCTCAAGATGGGTAACATTCAAGATGTTGCTATTGCTTCTGAATTTCCAGAGCAAATTGATGAAGAGGCAAGTATAATTTCCGAGGACGAGGAAGAAGCTCTTGCTTACCCTCTATTTCAGATTCCTAATCAAGTGACAAAAGCTAATTCAAATCTGTGTGCTCCACAAATCTGTGTTGCAACTGTCTGTCAAACACTGCTCAAGATGCTTCCGTAAGGTAATGATCCTCAACGACAAACTTATCGACAAAATCGTCAACAGCAAGGTGGGAAGAATCTGATAAGGCCAAGAAAAGTGCATGATCCAATCCCTGTGCCTTATAGTGAGTTGCTAACTCACCTTCTCCAACATTCTTTGGTGGAGTTAAAAGAGCTCAGGACACCTCCTTTTCCGTATCCTTTGGGATATGATCCTGATGCCTACTGTGAGTTCCATTCTGGGGCCCCTGGACATACAATTGAAGGATGTAATCTTTTCAAGGGCACAGTTCAGAAACTCATTGATTCCAAAGCAATCACGTTCACTCCAGAAGGCCTACGCATTAACTAAACTTTCTTTTGACTTAGTGAACGCCAAGACTACGAAGTGCATCTTCTGAAGCAAGAAATCCATACGGAGACCAGTCTCCTCAACATGGAGTTTTCTAGTTTTATCTTGCATGCTCATTTGTAATTTTTCTTGTTTTGTTCAAGATTTCTTGTATGCAAACCCCGCTCATTTCTCAATACTAATCGTAATACATGAATATGTTTGTCTTGAATTGATCCATTCGCTATCACTCTTATTTGTTTTACTATGCTTTTGATATTCAACTCTTATTAATAAAGCAACACCTCGTAGGGAGGATGATTAATAATTTACCAAGAATCTCAAACGGTATGCTTCGAGTAAAAACCCGCTAACGATGTACGTGCCTTGTTTCAAATTCCCAAACACCGAGATATAAGGGAGTGAAACCCTCGTTAACCCTTTGAGCCTCAGTAGGAGTTTCTTTTCGCTCAAAAACCCTCATTTTGTTTTTTAACCCGGGTGGTAGGTTCAGCTTAACCGATCGAGTTCAAAACTCACAAGAGTGCGCATCCAAGGATACAAAAATGTTTATCTTTCAAAAGATCGAGGAAAGTCAGAACCACAATGGTCACCAATCAACAATGTGCATCAAAAGAGGTTGAAACCGTAATGGTTAGCTCTCGCACAAGAAATCAACAGATGACGATACCATAATTGTCATCTCTCGTCCGCCAAGGATCTGTAGTCACAAGCACCTCAAATCTAACAAGGGTGCAAGATCACACGACTTGTTCGAAAGAAAAAGTGGTAAAAAAATGATGACAAAAAGCCCGCTAAGTCGAAACTTCATAGTAAGTCGCTTAGGCAAAAATGGCAAAAGAAAAAAAGGATTACCAACAAATAAAATCCTCAGCAAAAGAACAAGGTCGTATGATCAGACACCAAAAGCAAAAGGTGAGTGACTGTCGTGTCCAAGAAACCTCAGTGGTTCCTCAACCGCATCATAAACTTCTCTCAAGAGATGAATGCTCGCATGAAGTTATCTGAACTTAGGAATGGAGAACATCACGGAGAATGGGAGGGCACCAAATATTTTGAGCCTAAAAATCTTTTTCTAAAACCCGTGAACTGCACTCACATTACAACCCTTAAAAGTCCTAATTGAAGCATGGGTTAATTCGAAAGCAAAATCATATAAGAATACGGTAACTCCTCCTAGGAGGCTTGCTAAACATTTGAGTTGGTATCACTCAATCTCTACAAAAATTCAATGTTTCAATATCTTTTCAATAAAAGTTTCTTTAGCTTCAAGACAAACATGAACTTTGCATTAGAATTTTCTTAGAATGAAACATTCTTTGCATATAGATAAGTGCTTAAACATCAAGAGCTTGCATATATCGAGCATCGACTAATAATTTGTTTGTCCCAAGGATATATTGCTTCAAGTATCCGATCGAGCACAAAGCGCTCAAGTCAAGAAGTAAGTAAGTAGCCTACTTTCAAGATGTGAGTTAATCACCCCGAGTAGGTGATATCTTCAAAGTGCAATAATCTGGGCATTTATGTAGATTCAAGAATCTCTCAAAGTCCGAGTAATCGGGCATTCATCCAAGCATGGTTGAAACCATCTTTACCTTTGGTTAGTCAAGCAATATTTCCAAGTCTACAATATTGGGGCATTATCTTGATGGTATGTATATCGTGAAGCTTTTTCGAGGCTAATTTCTTCAAAGTCCCTACAGACCGGGGCAAATCATTATGCAGGGGCATTCCTCCACCTCATAATTAATCAGGTCAAGTCCAGGCGCAAGCTAAACAACCGTTGAGTTTGAATGGCATGTCGTAGTCGGATCGCTATCCTTAGCTCATCGTAGATAGTGTTGGATTTTCCATCGGGTTAAGGATCAATATCTTTAATTCAAGTCAGGAATATCATCAAGATAATAGTCTTAAAACATGCATCATTGCATTGCATAACATCCAAAAAATGCGTAGCATTTCCATTGATATGGAGCATTACGCTAAAAAATAATAATCTCAAACATGCATCATTGCATTGCATAACATCCAAAAAATGCGTAGCATTTCCATTGATATGGAGCATTACGCTAAAAAATAATAATCTCAAACATGCATCTAAGCATGCCGATTAAAGTCTTTCTCGAGTACCTTTAGGCCTCCAAGAGAAGTTTTCAATAAAAGAAATCCCCAAGTGGTATTCCCAGTCAGAGTTCCCTCAAGAAATTCTTCTTGTTGTTGTTATCTGCATTTTTGACCCCGTGTCGGTCTCCTACATCATTCAATTTATTTACCAAGAGTCTTGCTTTTGCAAATTTTATTTTTGGTTATCTTACCCGTGTTTGCCTCTGCTGTTAGAGTGCGAAAAGAGTTGGTGTCTAACCTTTCTTGCTTCTCAATTGTTTGAGTATCCATACTTGGTGTGGTAATTCATATAATTGCCACTTGAAGAATTACACCCCGCCTTGGCCCGAGGGTATTGTATTTCTTGCATATTTGCAAACTTTCAAAGTCCAACGAGCCTAGCTATCCTTGCTGAGTCTCTTTGTTTGGTCTCCTTCCCGTGAATTCGCCTTCGATCGGCGATTTTACCATTCCATATCTTTCCCCTGAGTCTGCCTCCAATGGTCTCATTCTTGCGTATGTCTAATATCCTTACCTGACATATGCTCCTTATATATGTTCAATATCCTTACCGAACATGTATATTCGATCTTTATGTGTCCAATATCCTTACCGGGCATGTATTATTTCGAAACCTTTGTTAGAGTCGTCTTCGGTCGGTCTCTTCCAAGGTATGTCTAATATCCTTACCCCGACATATGCTCCTATATGTGTTCAATATCCTTACCGAACATGTATATTCGATCCTTATATGTCCAATATCCTTACCGCATGTATTATTTCAAACCTTTGTTAGAGTCGCCTCGGTCTCTTTCCTGTATGTCTAATATCCTTACCCGACATATGCTCTATATGTGTTCAATATCCTTACCGAACATGTATATTCGATCTTTATGTGTCCAATATCCTTACCGCATGTATTATTTCAAACCTTTGTTGGAGTCGCTTCATTCGGCCTCTTCCGGTATGTCTAATATCCTTACCCGACATATGCCCCTATATGTGTTCAATATCCTTACCGAACATGTATATTCGATCTTTATGTGTCCAATATCCTTACCGGCATGTATATTTCAAACTTTGTTAGAGTCGCCTTCGGTCGGCCTCTTCCTGTATGTCTAATATCCTTACCGACATATGCTATCTATATGTGTTCAATATCCTTACCGAACATGTATATTCGATATTTATGTGTCCAATATCCTTACCGGCATGTATATTTCAAACCTTTGTTAGAGTCGCCTTCGGTCTCTTTTCTTGTGTATGTCTAATATCCTTACCGACATATGCTCCCTATATGTGTTCAATATCCTTACCGAACATGTATATTCGATCTTTATGTGTCCAATATCCCACGGCATGTATGTTTCAAACCTTTGTTAGAGTCGCCTCGCCGGTCTCTTCCTGTATGTCTAATATCCTTACCGACATATACCCCGCTTGTTCTCATTTTTGATCTGCGAAGCAATTGAAGTACGCTCGCTCCAAAGATCTATGAGTTCTTACCTTCGGATCTCAACAACTTATCAAGTATGCTCGCTCCAAAGATCCGTCTGGTTTCGTTTTGATCTGCGATGCAACTTATCAAGTATGACGCTCCAAAGATCTACCCGCTCATTTTGATCTCGCGATGCAACTTATTGAAGTATGCTGCTCCAAAGATCTATGAGTTCTTACCTTTCTCGAAGCAAGCAACTTATCAAGTATGCTCGCTCCAAAGGTCCGTCTGTTTCATTTTGATCATGATGCAACTTATTGAAGTATGCTGCTCCAAAGATCTACCCGCTCATTTTTGATCTCGATGCAACTTATCAAGTATGCGCTGCCCAAAGATCTATGAGTTCTTACCTTTCTCGATCCGCGAAGCAACTTATTGAAGTATGCTCGCTCCAAAGGTCTGTCTGTTTCATTTTGATCTCACAAGCAACTTATTCAAGTATGCTCGTTCCAAAGATCTATCAGTTTTCATTTCTAATTTGCGAATTCGCTTATTTAAGCGCATTCGTTTCTCGATGTACCGAAACTGTTCAAAAAAAAATCACAGAAAATAAAAAGTCAAAAGAAAAAAAATGCAAAAAAAAACATTTATACTTGTTCTTCGGAGCGCAAATTTTTGGGTTCTTGTAGTATTTAATCTTCTTCCACCTTGAAAGTTCAAAAGGCTAGCGCCAATTTCACTTTCAGGTTTAAGACGATTAAATAGGGGCAACTGTTGCACCCCAAAATTTGCCCTCCTATCTCGATTTTATCTGGCTTAGGCTTCACATTCACCTGCATACACGTCCATTACGTCATTAACATTAAACAGACATTCATCCATTGCATACGCATCATTTCGTCGTATTTAAATTGACCAAAAGTTAGTTTAAATCGATATTTGCATCGTTTTATAATTATAAAATACCCGATATTTCACTTCATTCATTTTTATCTTCTTACATGTTTATTATATCATTTTAAGTTGATTATATGTCGATGATATCAATATTTCGATTTTACAAACATCGTTAAAAGCTTATTCGACATCGTATGAAAATTAGCGGAAAAATATTTCAAACTTTCGCTCTAACTCATCATGCTATGAATCTACGTGTCGCGAGATCATGAAAATGTGATCTCTAATTTTTCGATACATTTCAAATTTTGTTTTTAACCGTAAGTGTTTTAAAATCGTGTATTTTTATTATCGTTTTATTTCAATTTTGAATATTTCGATAATTTTTCTTTAATGTTTGATACTCGTAATTTATTTTAATATGTTCATTTTATTTTTTTGGATAATTTTTGTTCGAACTTTTATCATTTTTAATAATTTTAAATGTCTAATTTTTATCTAAAAAAATCAAACAAAAACATTTTTGGGCTTGTAAATTTTTACTAGACCCAATTCTATGGCCCATTTATTTACTAAGGACATTTTTGGCATTTTAAAAAATATGTAAACCCTAATTTATTGGGTATATATACATGTTATATTACTGTTCATGGGAGGCAAAAAATTGAAAAACATAAAAATGTAAAGGAGGCGGATCCGAATTGGTCGCTTTTCATCCAAACAACAACACCATTCACCTTCTTCCTTATCTCCTCCACTCAGTTCCCACTCTTTCCTTCAGAACCTCCACGCCGCTCTCATCCACCACCCATCATCCATTCATTCACTGCTCAAAACGCAGTTCCCTCCAACCGTCACTCTCATCCACATTCATTCAACACCCAGAAACCTCCATCCGGCCAACCACGCAACTATCCTCTACTCTCTCGTGATCTCACTTTCCACCGTCGAATACTCCCTTCACCCACTAACCCACCGCTCCGCTGTTTCTTCACGCACCATACCCCCATCGTAGCTCACCTCATCACCTCCTTCCTCCTCGACATCTCCATCTTCATCTTCCCAAACCGCCGCTGCCGGTCCCAATCTGTCAGCAACTCCCTTCAACCTCCATCCGAAACATCCTCACCGAAACACCCTCGCCGTACCCATCTTCAATCACACCCTTCATCCACGCCGTAGCTCACTTCAGAAACCCACCGCCTCGCTTTTCACACCGACCAAACAAACTCACGCATCTTCCTCTCCTCCTTTACTCACCCAGACGCCGTGTTTTCTCAACCTTACCTCACTTCATCAACCACAGACACCGTTTCCTTCCATACATCCTTACCCTCACACTGCCTAACTCCCTCGTCTCTCCATCGTGAAACCCCAACCTTCAGCCGAACCACATACTCCGAACCATCTTCCATTTCCATCATTTGCCTCCGTCTCTCTCTCCTCTGCCCAACGAAACCAACCATCGCATTCCATGGCATTGCCGAATCAACAAACCTTTGATTACCCTAGTTTCAAGCTTGTTATCGTTGGAGATGGTGGCACAGGAAAGACCACGTTTGTCGAGAGACGTCTTACCGGAGAGTTTGAGAAGAAATATGAGCCAACTATTGGTGTGGAAGTGCATCCATTGGATTTCTTCACAAACTGTGGAAAGATTCGCTTCATCATTGTTATCATGGACAAGAGAAGTTTGTTGGTCTCAGAGATGGATATTATATCCATGGGCAGTGTGCAATTATAATGTTTGATGTTACTGCTAGGCTAACATACAAAAATGATCCTACATGCCATCGGGATCTTTGCTGGGTTTGCGAAAACATCCCAATTGTTCTTTGCGGGAACAGGTTGATGTGAAGAATGTATGGTAAGGCAAAGTGTTACTTCCTACTGTGAAGAAGAATTTTCAGTACTATGAGATATCAGTCCACAGCAGCAACATCAACAACATCAACAGAAAACTCACGGTGACCAGCTTCAAACTTCATCGCAGCAGCCTTCAAACGACAGCAACATCGGTTCATTTTTCCTTCCACACCAGTTTCGACATCTTGCGGTAACCTTCTATTTCTTTAGTCTGTTTGAATTTCGCTGAGGTAACCTTCTATGCCTTTGAAACCGTGGTTAAATGAGCAAGTATAAGGGTTGTTCTGTTGATCCGATATAACGTAATGTGTCCGATTTTTGTTTGTACTGATTTTGGATTTTGCTAAATGTGAGTTTTCGGTTTGGTAATGGGTTAATGTTCGTGTAGTTTCGATGATGGTAATGGTAGTATTGTGTTTAATCGCGATAGACCTAGCCGAGGACTACGAGGGCAGCTTTGTTGTTGTTTCCTTTGAGGCAATTTCAACAAGGATATTTGTGAAAGTTCGCCGTGTTAGTAGTTTTGATGAAGGTGACGATAATGCCACGCTCATTCGTGTAAAAAATCAAACCGAAAACCATTGGTACACCATCTTATTCTCATTCTAATTTCGATTGTAGTTTGTGTTTCGAGTAATAGTCATTTTAGTTTCGATGAAGGTAAGTTTGTTTCCGCGATTATTCACAGAGAAACTCGCCGAGAAACCGTTGAGACATTTGCTTTATGTTACTCTCATTTTCTAGTTTCAATTGAATTTGAGATAAGGATTCCATATTGGTTTCGATGATGGTTCAATGTCTACGCGTTATTTGCGTAAGACTTAACCGAGAAAACTATCGAGGGTAGCACATTGTTTCTTTAGTGCAAGAAAATCATTTTTATCTTGAGTAAAGGTAATTGATTAGTGGCTGCCCCGAATTCGGTTTCATGACACGTTGAATGAATGGTTAATGTTGTTTCGATTACATTTCAATTTGAATTTGAAAGATGAAATCTTGGTTGCAATGGCAATGGTGTTTCGATAGTTTAATTGATTTAAGTGGAATTTTGAGAGTTTCTTGAGTTAACGAAGTTGCTGCCCGGCTTCGTTTATGCGGTTAAAATGTGCTTAAAACTCAATTTTCCGCGTTTTTTGATCGATTAATAACATGAGTTATTTGGTTAGTTCATTTGGGAATCAATAATCATTTTACCTATTTGACCTTGTATGAAATATTATGTTGAAAACTCCGATTCAATTTGTGTGCGATGCTTATGTAAGTTTACTAGCATGTTTGGGTAAGTTTAGCACATTTCGGTTCGCTTTATTTGAGCTTTTCCGACATAGTAAGTTGCTGCCCGGAGTGGTAAGTTGATGTTCTAAGTTGTTTTAATTCATGCCAATTGGTTGTTTGATCTTGATGATACTTTTCTTTGGCATCGTATCAAACTTGCTTGTTCATGCGGCAATTTTTCAAGTACCTCTTTGTATAATGTCAATGCTGCCCGGATTTAAAAGTGCGTGTTCTAATGCATGTTTACCACTTGTTTAATCGCTTTTTTTGCTTTATTTTGAGTTGTATTCATGTCATACAATTTCGATTCTATACCTTGTTTACTAATTACATTCTAATCATTGCAATTCAATTTTATTTCCATTTTATCTCACACTAATGCTACTAACCAATTTGCTTTTTGTGAAGATATCAAGGATTGTTCAAGCATTCATTTCCATTAGCACACATACAATTACTCTTAGCATCCATATGACTTCTCTCCAATTGCATTTTAATTATAGTTATTCTACTATTTAGTATTTAGTATTTTAATTTTATGAACATACAAATATTTAGTATTATTTTTATTTCTTATATTTAATATTGTAAATACAATTATACTACTCTTATTTATATATTTTATTTGGTTCATTTTGTAAATCAAACCATATTGTAATTATTAATCTTTGTGTTGCAATTTCAAATTTCGAATTTAATTCAACATTCGAACGAACTTGAATGCAAATATATCCATTCTTCGCATAGTTTTTGTTTGTATCTTGAATGATGTAGGAACCTTCATTTGGTATTCATCCGATGCATCAAGCCTTGACCAATTTCGAAGACTACTTGGAGTTCAATTCTTTCACCATTTAAAAGTTATTTAATTATTCGAATTAATTCGATTTGGTTGTAATAACTTAGGATTTATTTTCTTGTGTGTTCTAATTACCATTTAATTATGCGTTTATCATATTAGAACACATAGCCTCCTCTCATCAAGAAGTAAACATACACAATGCACACTTGCACACATTTATAGTTTGGTCCTGGCTTTTCTACAGCGACAACTATTCGATCGATTGTTCCAATCGGTCGTTTAGAATACTAGTGTCACGCTAGTCCCACTTTTAGGAGCATACATAAAGCCACTTTGTATGGGCTCGCTTGTTTTCCTAATCGAATTCTATCCACAATCAAACTCTTAAAGCACTAAATCAATTTTCAAAAAAGGAGAACATTTGGATAAGATTTGTTTTAATAGTTAGAGGTTAGCCCAACGATTAAAACGAATTGAAGTTTCTAATTGATTAGAGGATTGCCCAATAAATTGAGAAACTTCAAATCCATGTTCTAAAACAAAAAACATAGTGTTATGGTACTTAATTAAATTGTTAGAGGTTCGCCCAACGATTTAATTAAAAATGTAAAGTATTTGGGCCATTAGAGGGAAACCCAATGACTCGAATACTTTATTCCATACACTTGAACGATTAAAACACTTTCAAATTAAATTAATTAATTGAATTTGTTTTCGAAAATCAATTTTTCTACAAAGAAAACAAAAAAATATAGTGTTATGGTACTTAATTAAATTGTTAGAGGTTCGCCCAACGATTTAATTAAAAATGTAAAGTATTTGGGCCGTTAGAGGGTAACCCAATGACTTAAATACTTTATTCCATAACACTTAATAAAAGTGAACTTTGTTTCACCTCACTCTTTCCATAATAAAGATTTTGGATGAGAGATGATTGGTTGACCTCAATCACCAATCTCGAGTATTGAATCGTTAGAGGACCTCCCAACGTTTTGGTACTTGTCATCTACCATTAAAATCAATTCAATTCATTCAAATCTTTTTTCGCTCATATGCGATTATCAAAACCAAAAACATTTTCAATTAAAATCAACACAACCAATCCAAGACATTTTCAACAAGAACTACGGAGTTTTGACTTTCCCATTGCACGAGGGAATACGTAGGCACGCGGTTTCGAAACCGTGTCAAACTCAAAATAATAATAAACAAACCCTGTTTCATTCTTTTCTTATTTCTTGATCATTAATTAGAAGATAGCATTTTTACTTTAAACACACAAACATGCTCGAGCTAAATGGGTCCCATCGAGTACGATGGACGTAAGAGGTGCTAATACCTTCCTCTTGCGTAACCGACTCCCGAATCCATGCTTTTTGGTCTTGTAGACCGCCTTATCCGATTTTGTGGGTTTTATCTATATTTCCCCGTTCTTTCTAGAACAAATAAAATTAGGTGGCGATTTCATTGTTTTGAAAAATTCATTTTTAAATGATTTTTGAAAATCGAGTTGCTTCACATGGTAGGTTTAAAATAAATGCAATTAATCACCATCATCATATTCCTTGTTAAAAATCAAGCAACTTTCATGTTTACATTGTGTGATTTCATCAAGAAACGAGTGATATAGGTTGGATTGAACATTGGAGAAGACGATGAGCTCTGCGCGCGTTTTTTTCAAAATTCAAATAAGTTTTTATAATATATTTAACTGAATTGGCATAAATTAATGGATGTATCACCGCCCCAGCGGTTGCCAGCTCACTCTTAAAACTCTCTTGCCTTGCCACGCCATCATGTCCCCGGTTCGAGCCTTGTAGGGACCAATTTTTTGCCAAACTTCTCATTTTTTCTTCAAACTTTGACTCTTTCAAAACCCAATCAAAACTCCTCATTTTGAGGTGATTTTTTGTACACTTGTCAATTAATATGTCTATTTTAGGATAGTGTCAAAAATTTTCAGAAAAACTTTCGTCCGATTATATTTTGATCGAGCCGAGAACGGTACTTTGAGTACTTTTTTCAAAACACCTTTAAAGGTGATTTTTTCAAACTTTCGAAGCCCGATTCTTTTCAAAACTCCTCACAAATAAACTTAACATTTCAAAAACATTTTCAAAATCATTCTTCAAAACTTTTTTTCATCAAAACTTGCATCTTTTACCATAATCGATCCAATTCAAAACGATAAAACTGAATTCGTTCCTTCTCGAATTTCTCAATCGATCATGGGCCACCCTTATGGTGTAAGTCCCAATCCTTTATGTACATATTTAGCTTTACTTGTACATATTCAAATCATCATTGTCAATATTCAAACATAAACAAATTTCTTTCGTTTGTTTTCATTCGTTTGTCTATACATCAATCCATTGGTTCTAAAGATAGATTTCCCTGTGAAATTTCTTTTAACCAATGGGCCTCCCTTACGTTGTAAGTCCCAATTCTTTTTATGTACATATATTTTTCCTTGTACATAAACAAAAACATTCTTTTATGTACGTATCTTTTTAACTGTACATAATACGGACAAACTTCTTCCGTTTGTTTGCATTTTACACTGCATTCCATTGGTATTGAAAGGAGCATTATTCCTCGTGAAACAAATCAATGGGCCTCCATCACTGTAAGTCCCATAACATTCTTTTATGTATAATATTTCTTTGTACATATCAAACTTTTGTCAAATACTTTTACAAACTTTCATCTGTACATAACACAGATAGTTAAAAAACAAACTTTCATCTGTACATAACACAGATAGTTAAAAAACAAACTTTCATCTGTACATAACACAGATAGTTCAAAACAAACTTTCATCTGTACATAACACAGATAGTTCAAAACTTTTTATCCGTATATAATGATACTTTTCTTTGAAAATACTTTTTGATAAACTTTGATCAATCATTTCTGTTTCATTTGTACATTTTACATTGAATACCATTGGTATTGAGAGGAGCATTATTCCCTGTGAAACTGCTTTCAAATCAATGGGCCTCTCTTACAGTGTAAGTCCCAACCCTCCTATGTACATCCATCTTTGTCTCGTACATAAAACTCGCTCGTACATATTCATTTCCTTGTACGCTCAAACTTGTAAATAATCAAGTTACGCTGCTTCAAACGCTCGCTCACGTACACTTGTTTATATTTCATAAATCTGTAAATAAACAACATTGCATTGTTTATATTTCCTTCATAAACTCCCGTGAATACATATCACACACACACACACTGTTTATACAAACTGCCTAGTTATAACATAACAATTAGACTAATCAATAGGTTTCGAGTTTAGCCTCCGCTTGGGCTTCATACAAGACACCATCATCAAGATGAGTTAGCCTCCGCTTGGGCTTCATACAAGACAATTCATCACCATTGAGTTTAGCCTCCGGGCTTCATACAAGACAACTCATCCTCAAGATGGGTTCTCTTGGGCTTCAGACAAAGAAACTCTCCCAAAGAGTTAGCCTCCGCTTAGGCTTCATATAAGACAAACACTTCTGCTGAGTCACCTCCTCTTGGGCTTCGCTCAAAAGAACTCCTCATTGAGTTTAGCCTTCTCGGGCATCATACAATGAAAGAGACAGAAATCTCTTAACTCCTCTTGGGCTTCCAATACAAAGAATCACCCGCGCTAAGATAGAACCACGAAGGATGGTTTCCGGTGAAATCACTTTCAAATTCCCCATAGTAAAATTTCCTGAAATTGCTCTTATTCGAAAAGGATGGTTTCTATGAAATCCCTTTCAAGCCAAAGACAGCATACCCTATAGCTTCCTCTCGAGCTTCACAAAGGACCCTCGATGACCCTCGATGACCCTCGGAATGCCTCCTCTTGGGCTAATAATACAAGGACCCACGGGCTTCTTAAAAGCATCCCTTTAATCCAATCAATTTCTCCTAGAGATTTAGACATCTATCATCTCTATGGAAGAAGTATCTCATCTATCACATCACATACAGTTAAAAAAAAAACTTTTCAAACTCTTTTCAAACAAAAACATCTCTTAAATGTAAGTGGTAACGCTTGTACACTCAAGCAAAACACCCAATACTTACAGTTAAAAGATTCAATCATCTTTTTCAAACATCTTTCTTAAACATGTAAGTGGTAACGCTTGTATACTCAAGCAAAACACCTAATACTTACGATGAAAGATTTTAATCAATCAAACTTTTCAAAAATGTATGTGATGAAATAGATTAGATACATTTTTCATTAAGATGACATTTGTTTGTCTCTTACTAACATCCCGTTGCTTTCCACTAGCATAAGTGAGAACTACGATTGCTCTGACTTTCTCAACATCCTTTTGAGAATACGTAGGCACAAGGTCTCATCCTTGCCGAGCAAATTTCTATCTCTCTCAGACCAAACAAACCATAGAACCCCAGCAGATCCGAGCTACAAATGCTCTGATTCCCACTAAGGGATATGTATGCGTAAGATCCACGATCTTTGCAGCACAATAATAACAAACCTAGAATCCCACATAATCATCGCTTAAAATCCAAAGGAGAAACTTTCCCAATCATAGAAATAGCAATTAAAACACACAAACAAATCAAATATATTCATATATAAAGTCAGATAACTACATATATTTAGGGTGCTCCATCTATTCCCTTTATATACCAATCCCCTTATTCGATTCTAATGCCCGCCTAGTTTGCGCTAGTCGTTACGCATACCAATATCAATCGAGGGTATTTCACTTTCCCTTTTCATAATCATTAAATCATCTTTCTTGTGTTGAAAATAATAAAGCTTGATGCTCGCGACATCTTTATAAACAAATCAAAAGATTTAAATCGTTGCGTACCAGAAGATCCGAACTCACGTTCGCATCCTCAGGCGCGTCACCTTTTAACGCGAACACATCATACAATGAAAGAGACAGAAAATCTCTTAACAGCCTCCTATTGGGCTTCCAATACAAAGAATCACCCGCGTTAGGATAGAACCAGAGTAATTTCTCGGTGAAATTGCTCTAAATTCCAAAAGGATGGTTTCCCGGTGAAATCCCTTTTAAGACAAAGCCAGCCATACCCTATAGCTTCCTCTTGAGCTTCATACAAGGACCCTCGATGACCCTCGATGACCCTCGAATGCTTCCTCTTGGGCTAACAATATAAGGACCCACGGGCTTAAAAGCATCCCTTTAATCCAATCAATTTCTCCTCAAGATTTAGAAATCTATCATCTCTATGGAAGAAGTATCTCATCTATCACATCACATACAGTCAAAAACTTTTCAAACTCTTTTCAAACAAAAACATCTCTTAATTGTAAGTGGTAACGCTTGTACACTCAAGCAAAACACCCAATGCTTACAGTTTAAAGATTCAATCATTTTTCAAACATCTTTCTTAAACATGTAAGTGGTAACGCTTGTACACTCAAGCAAAACACCTAATATTTACGACGAAAGATTTCAATCAGTCAAACTTTTCAAAATGTATGTGATGAAATAGATTAGATACATTTTTCATTAAGATGACATTTATCCGTCTCTTACTAACATCCCGTTTTCTTTCCACTAGCATAAGTGGGAACTACGATTGCTCTGACTTTCTCAACATCCTTTTGAGAATACGTAGGCACAAGGTCTCATCCTTGCCGAGCAAATTTCTTTCTCTCAAACCAAACAAACCCTAGATCCCTGTAGATCCGAGCTACAAATGCTCTGATTCCCACTAGGGGTTATGTATGTAGAAGATCCAAAGATCTTTGCGAGCACAATAATAACAAACACTAGGATCCCACATAATCTACCTCTCTTAAAATCCCAAAGGAGAAACTTTCCCAATCATAGAAATAGCAATTTAAAACACACAAACATATCAAACTTATTCATATATAAAGCTATAGATAACTATATATATTTAGGGTGCTCCATCTATTCCCTTTATATAACAAACCCCCTTACTCGAATCTCCCTAATGCGTTGCCTAGTTTGCTTAGTCATTACGCATATCAAAATCAATCGAGGGTATTAATTTTCCCTTTTTCATAATCATTAAATCATCTTTTCTTGTGTTGAAAATAATAAAGCTTGATGCTCATGCATCTTTATAAACAAATCAAAAGAGTAAATCGTTTCGAGCCAGAGAATCTGAATTCACATTCGATTCACTAGCGCGTCACCTTTTAACGCGAACATTACCATGATGAGAAACTCCTGAATTTACTTTGAAGCTATGCGACTCGTGGCGGCAAAGTTGTCATATCACACCCGGGGCACTCCACTAACAACGTGTTGCAAGAATCTTTGTTTGTTTGCGGTATGGCAATCGATGCAACAGTTAACAACAATTTTCCCCAGTGGACGTGAATGCATGTTCCTCTTTGAAGGTGACATTCAAGCTATTGGCTGATGATGTTTATCCCCAGTTGTCATACCCCAAAATTTTCCCTCTTATTTCTCAAGACATTTCTCATATCCATACTCAAGGATTTCTCAAGGTCGACTGACAAACCCTCTCCTGACAATCAACCTAATCTAGGGTTTGGCTATCATCAGATCAAGAAGGACTTCCAACATATCCAGTGGTCATCATGCCTCCTCATATGCCTCAAAGGATCTCCATGACAAGTTTCGAGCCTTACAAGTCAAGTTTCCTCAGACAATTGCTCAGATGGTTGAAAATCAATTGTATTGGACAAAACGTCAACTATGGTCAACATACAATCAAACTTCATATTTTTTGGTCAACATCCATATTTTGAAGTAACATTCATCATTTGATCAAGGGTTCATCATGATTCATCAAGAAAAGTCAAGATTTGGTCAAAAGTCAAACTTTCCAAATTAGGGTTTTTGAGGAAAAGTCAACTGAACTTTGACTGGGCATAACTTTCTCATACTTTATCAGAAATTTTCCCACCAGAGCTCATTTTGAAGGAAATTCAATTCTCTACAACTTCATGTCTCACAAGCTAGGTCAGAAAATGCTTCATTTGGAAGATATGGATCAAAATATTACGTGTCCTTTTCAAAGTCAACAAAAGTCAACTTTTGTAAAGAAGTGTTATTGAGTATGGAAACTCCAAATGAGATGAGACCAAATAGGTTGTTTAGAGGACATCTAGAGCTTTCTAAAAAGTCCAAGAACACCCAAAAATGTTAAAAATTAAGCAAGATACACCTTGCACAAGTTGGACATTTTTGAAGAAGTGCACAAAGAGAAATACTTGTCAAAATCCAATTTTTTCCAAATGGGCTTATAATTTTATGACCCAAACTTGATCATAATATTATTTAAGACCTCTTGATGCTTTGCCATGACCTTTTCTTATTTTATTGATTTATTTTTGAATTTAAAAGCATTTAATTCAAATTTAAATTAAATAAAATATGAAAACAAGTTATAAATCAAGTTGGGTTGGATTTCTATCAAACTTGAGGACCAAGGAAGCCCACAAGACATGCCAAATTCGTGCAAACTCACACAAGGAAGAGAAAATCAAATTTTGGAAATATTTGATGAAAATTGGAGGGAAAATATTTTTGCATTCAAAGCTATATCTTTTTTCATTCTTTTTGCTCCAATCTCTTGCATTATAAATATACAACACATCCACAAGACCAAAGGACGAAACCCTAGCCTCTTGAAGCAACCCTAGTTCTCTCAAATTTTTTCTCAAAGTTGACAAATTCGAATTTGTTTTTCCAGCAAGTTTCAAGGAGTTTCAAGCATTCCATTGCCTTCCTGGATATCCCAGCAATCATTCCCAACCCTTACACGAAGCCAAAGCCTTCCAGATCGTGCTCCATAGCTCTCACCGGTTTGGCATTCTTCTTGATTTCGATTTTTATAATTCATGCATCATTAACTGTTTTTGATTGTTTGTGTGAACTCAGGATACCCATTAGAACGTGTTTGAGTCATTACATGTAAGCTTAAACGTAGAAAACACGAATTGCCATTGTTAGGGTTTCTTGAACTGCTTGCTTCGAAACGCAAATTACAGGTTGTTTCAGGCCAAACGGAGGTCACTATTAGATTCGCAGACCCCGATTTAGGGGGGGTAGCCTTAACCCTAAGCTTTAATTTTTAGTATTTTGCAGGTTTGGGATTTTTGGTGGTCGGAGAAGACGACCGGAGCTAGGGCCCCGACGTTGTTGACTGGGTCTGACCCCGGTGAGGCATGCGTGGCGCAATGGAACGTTCTAATTCGCTCATCCATAATAACCTGGGCCCACTTGTTGACTGTGCTTTGAATTTCAAAACATGACACGTTGCTACGTTTATAATGCATTGCTTGCAGATTCCTAACACCAAGGTGCCTTGGCTCAGTTGGTAACGCGTGTGGTGATACATCCAGGAGGTCATGGGTTCGATCCTGACCTCCTCCCTTTCTTTTTATCACTTTTCCAAAACTAACATGTTTTCTATTTTCTTTTTTTTTAATATTTTCATTCTAATTTAATTTATCTTTAAATATTTTTCTCATGCATTTAAAAAATACCAAAAATATTTTTCTTTTTGGATTTTAATCAGAAAAATACTTATTTAATTTTTGACATTAAAATTAATATTTTTGCATGCATATTTTAATTAATTGTTAATTAACCATTAAATTGACTTTTAATTGCTTTTTATTATCAAAAACGATCCAGAAAATTCCCAAAAAAATACTATATCATTTAATCAGCATTACTAACTTAAAATATTTTTCCTCATTCCAAAATCTTATTTTTTACTAACATTTTTCTCTTATGCGAGTTTCTTACATTTTCCGATTATTATGTATTTGCTTACAGGTTGTAATAGTTAGGATTTACTTTCTCGCATTCTTTTCAAATATTATGTATCTGCTCATGGGATGTAATAGTTTAACTAGGACTTTTACTTTCCGCACTCCTTTGTTATGTAACTGCCCCAAAGCCATGTAATAGCGTAGGACATTTACTTTCGGCACTTTACTTTCCGCAATTTACTTTCTGCACCCTATAAACTGCTAGTAACTAGGCATGTATGGCAAGATAAAACGAACATAGATCACTTCAAATTTCAAGATAACATATCTGAATTCAATACACTCTTCACACATGCACCCCTTAGGGTAATTCTCTCTCGTTGCCTTACGAATACAAATGGTCAAGTCCCTCGAACGTAGAGGTATCCTAGCACTGTTGCCTACGAAACATATCATCATAGTCCCTTCGATACAAAGATCATAGACCTACGATGTCGCCTACGAATACATGATCTCGTTCCTCGATTGTTGCCTACGAAAAGTGATGATCGTCCCTTCGAATGTGCTAGGATACTTCCTACAAGTTTCCTTCTATGACCATCTGATGTCCCTTCGAATGTCCCTTTACATCCAACGAATAGGGTTACCTACCAACTAATGGTATGGATAGCACTATTCTAAAGGAACGTAAAACAACACGAAAACGACCATTCTGAGTAGGTAATAAGACTTTCAGTTGCTTGCTCAAATCAAAATACTTTTCGAACCACACACTTTTGTCAAAGTTCAAACATTTTTCAAAATGAAACATTTCCGAACACTTTGTATACATTTCTACATGAATCATTACAAAGTCAAAGCGAAATGCCTTTTCAAAACGTTTTTTTGTCAAACACACAGAAAGTAATTTTTAAAAATGAGCTAAGAGCAACTAAGATCCTGTAGAAAACTACGGACGGAAAGGGGTGCTGAAGCGACTCGATTTTCAAAAATCTTTTAAATTCTCGAAAACAGTGAAATCGCCACCTAATTTTATTCGTTCTAAAAAGAACGGGGAAATATAGATAAAACCCCAAACATGCGGATAAGGCGGTCTACGTGACCAAAAGTGGGATCGGAGTCATGGAAGGTATTAGCACCCCTTACATCCATCGTACTCGATGGGACCCATTTAATTCTACGCTTTTGTGTGTGTGTTTACTAAGTTACGGATACTAAAGGAAAACAGAATTTGTTTCTTATTATTTTGAGTTTGGCACGGTTTTAGAACCGTGTGCCTACATATTCCCTTGTGCAATGGGAAAGTCAAAACTCGTAGTTCCTCTTAAAAGGCTTTAATTGGTTGTATTGATTTTATCTGAAAAATCGTGCGTTTAGACGTTTCAAATGCTTTGAGCTAGGACTTGTTTTGTTTGTTTGAAAAGCTTAAGTCCTCGCTCGCATTTCGAAACGACTATTGCACACTCTTTGTCCGAAAAGAGTTTAATGATCGCGTATGAGCGAGAAAAGGATTTGAAGTGAGTTGAGTTGATTTTAGGTGGATGAAAAAGTACCGAACAACGAGGCTAGCGTCTCACGATTCAAATACTAGAAATTCGCGGAACGAAAGTTCGCACAAGTCGTCTATCATCCAAAAAGTTTTCTTTATGAAAGAGTGAGGTGAAACGAGTTTCACGTTGTTTAAAGGTCTTTAAGCAATCGACCTAGCGTCCGACGACTTAAAGATTTAAAGTTCAATTAGGACAAGTTTTTAAGCAATTGGTCTAGCGTCCAACGACTTAAAAACTTGTATTTGATTTATGAAAAGAACTTTTGAAAAGACACTCGACATTGGATCGAGGTTTGGAATTGTAATTATGAAAGTGTTTTAGATGGAATTCGGTAACGGACCGGAAGAGAAAGAATGATTCGGGTTAAATTGGTGCTTTTTATGTGGATGAAAAAGTACTGAACAACGAGGCTAGCGTCTCACGATTCAAATACTAGAAACCTGAGGAACGAATGTTCGCACAAGTCGTCTATCACCCAAAAAGTTTTCTTGAGAAAAAAGTGAAGTGAAACGAGTTCACGTTATTTAGGAGTCTTTAAGCCACTGGTCTAGCGTCCGATGACTTAAAGACTGAAAGTTCATTTAGGACAAGTTTTTAAGCAATTGGTCTAGCGTCCAACGACTTAAAAACTTGTATTTGATTATGAAAAAGGTTTTGAAAATGCACTCGACGTTGGATCGAGGTTTGAAATTGAATCGCGAAGGTAATCTGATACGCGTGCTGAGATGAAATGGAAGCGGGTTATGGTTAATCAAGTATATGGACTCAATTAACCTCGTGAGGATAGGTGCTCCTATCCCCAACCATGAGACCCTGGTGCATGGTGATTGGTATATAGACCAATGTTATTTTCGGGTTATGATCGATTAAAGCAGCAAGGGCTTTAACCAATCTCGTGAGGATGGCCATGCCCATCCCCAACCATGAGACCCTTTAAGAAATTGGCGTATGAGCCAATCAAGATGAAATCGAATTGATTTTAATTTTCATTGTGTGCACGGTGTACATTGGTGAATAATTGCTGAATAAGTAAATAAACAGACAAAATACCATACAATACAATCGGAAAATTAAATAATTAGTAGAGATGATCTTTTCTGTTTGATGAAAAATCGGCTAATAGCTTAATCGATAAGTCATCAAACAAAAACTATCAGATCCAACAATTATTTATTACATCGCACAAAAATAATATTTACGAAAAATAATTTAATTGAAAAGATAAGTTTAGAAATAGCCTGGGTGACGCGGATTTGAGCGGTGTAAAAAGAAATCCATCTGATCTTTGACCGGCTCGCCAAAACTCGTCGTATTGCTGGCGATTTGGATGCGTCGGATCTTTCTTCTTTGAAAATAATCCAATGGCTCATAATATTACAACACCGTTATATTCAAAACTACCACATTTTTTAGTAGAATTGTTTAAGAATAGCAAAAATAAAAGCAGATTTTTTATTTTATTACATATAAAAAAATAAGGTGGTGACACTTGTCACCACCAGATTTAATCACACAATAAAAGAAAAATAAATGTTTTGTATATTTTCAATTAAAAAAAAGAAAGCAATTAAAACAAAATATTTTTCTTGGACAAAAACAGAAAAACAACGATTTCCATTCTCCTTTCTCTCTCGCGTGTTCCTTCTGGGTTTCTCCCTCTAACCGAAACCCTCATCACCGCTCTCTCTCACAACATCAGCCGTCGCCGCTTCTCTCACCGTCTCTCTCTCTCTCCGCCGTGATCCTCTCTTCTCCTTGAACCGTGATTCGCGAACCGCCGCTCTTCTCTACCGCGATTCGTCACTCTTCTTCTCTCGATTTCTGTTGCATGTTCCGATTCTTTGATTTTCGTTTTCTGATCGTGTTTGTGGTTTGATTTGTGTTACAGATAGCTTTGGCTTACCGATTGGAGCTTTGGAGGTTTGGAACCCTAAATGGCTGGCTTCAATCGCTTCTTGCTCCGGGTGAGATTGTTCCGAAATTTCCTCCTCTTCTTTCTCTTAATGTCAGAACAAATGATTTCTGAAAAACTAATTTCTGAAGGCGTTAGGTTAGGAACTGTGATTGCAAGCTTCTTAAAGCCTTGGTTTTGATGAAGACAACAATGGATTTCAAAGTGCAAAGGATGTGCAAAAAGTATTTCATCGTCATGAAGCCTTGGTACAAAGTCTTGAGGATTAGAAGAAGAGTTTATGAAGATTCAACAATGTAAATCGGTATACATAATTCCTCAAACTTAAATATAGATGTTCACATAATTTGAAAATGAATTTGAAATGTTTTTGAAAAGTATTTTGAAAATAAACTTTCAGAACTTCCTCCCTGGGAACCGGTTCCAAGCTTTTCAAAACGCCTTCGGTTTTGTACCAGGAACCGGGTTGGTCCTACATGGGAACCGGTTCCTGCGTGAATTTTTTCAAATATTTTGCCATAACGTTCACTAGGAACCGGTTCTGCTACGGAACCGTTCCAATAAACTATGCGATTTTATTTTAATTTTTGAACCTTTTCACAATGGCTTTCATTCATGGTTGAGTTGCAACCTTTCATACAAAATGGCATGAATGAAAAGGCATTTGGGGCATTATAAATATTGCAGAATTTCAAAATTCAAACAATCTTCTTCAATCAATAATCTTTCATAATTCTCCAAATTTTCAAATGTTTTCTTTGTGAACATTTATATTATTGCCGAGAATTATTGTATGTCTTGAAGAAGAAGATCAATCAAGAATTGATATTGCTCTCATCTCTTTCAAATCCATTATTGTACTACAAACAGAAATCATTGTGTTCTTACTATCCAGGATTGTTGGAAGTAAGGTTTGTGATTTGAAGAGGATTGTTCTTCATTCACATGAGTGTTGGTTTTGATCTTAAAGGTGTTAAGAACCTTTGATCATTCTATAGGTTTAGATAAGTAAGCATTGGCTGTACAATTATTCTAAACTATAGTGAAAATCTCTTTCGTGTTGGAAAGGGGACTGGAGTACTCTCGGATTGTGAGGGGAACCAGGATATATCGTTGTGTTCTTTACCTTTCTGCTTTTACCGCTTTCATAAACTTTACCAACAAAAGAAAAGCAATCATCAAAATCCTTCAGATACTTAACCAAAAAATACTCCAAGTATTCTCATAAATCGAATAAAATTTTATCTACCTAATTCACCCCCTTAGGCACTCTCGGACTTACATTTGGCATCGAAAGAGTTAAGGTAACTGTTCCTTCAAAGATCCAGAATGGCTTCCGAAAATAATAATTCTGTGTTTAGAGACGGTGGTAGCAGTAACAAGCCTCCATTGTTTTGTGGTGAATACTTTGATTTTTGGAAAATTCGCATGAAGGCTCATCTTGAAGCGCAAGGAGAAGAAATATGGAATGCTGTTGAGAATGGTCCATTCACTCCGGTGTGTGTTGTCAATGGTGTTGGGTCATCTAAGCCTAAAGCATCATGGGATGACGATGACAAGAAAAAGGTTCTTTTTGACAAAAAGGCAATCAACATTCTCCAAAGTGCTCTTAGTATGGATGAATTTTTCCGAATATCGGCATGTACAACGGCAAAGGAAATTTGGGATACTCTTGTAGAAACTCATGAAGGAACCGCCGAAGTCAAAAGGTCTAGATTGAACACTTTGAGTCAAGAATATGAACTATTCAGAATGTTGCCCGGAGAATCCATCCTTGACTTGCAAAAGAGATTCGTTCACTTGACAAATCACTTGAAGGCACTTATAAATCTTAAAGTGCTTAGGTCTTTAACTAGGGATTGGCAACCAAAAGTGACGGCAATATCCGAAAAGAAAAGCCTAGCAACTATGACTTCCGCAACATTATTCGGAAAGCTTCAAGAATATGAAACGGAACTAGGAAGGCTTGAAAAACATGAGAATCATGAGAAGAAATCCAAAGGCATTGCTTTGAAAATTGATTCAAAAGAAAGTCAAGATAAAGATGCATCGGAGGAAGATGAAAACTTCTTGCTTCTTGTAAAAAGGTTAGGTAAATATTTTGGTCATAAGAATAATATTCATAATGCTAACTTTGTCAAGAGAAAGAAATTTTTTAAGCATAAAGATAAAGAAGCCTCCACATCAACACAAGATGTCACATGCTATGAATGTGGAAAGCAAGGTCACATAAAGCCGGATTGTCCAAAACTCTCCAAGAAAAATGGATTCAAAGGCAAAAAGGAGTTCAAGAACAAAAGGGCTTATGTTGCATGGGAAGATAATGAGATAAGCTCTTCATCCGATTCGGATAGTGACGAAAGTGCAAATCTAGCATTGATGGCTTCACACCACTCCGATGATGAAGAAGGCGAGGTTAGTTACGATAACTCTCTTTATGATAATGGTGCACAAGGTGCTATAGAAGAACTATTAAATGAATGCAAAATTCTATACAAAACTATTTCATCTCAAAAGAAATTAATTTCATCTTTAGAAGAAAAAGTTAAAACTATTGAAAAAGAACATAAAGATGAAAAAGAAGAGATGATTAGTAATCAAAAACAGAATTTTGTATGCAATACTTGTGAATCACTCTCCTTCCAAATTGTTCAATTAAAAAGAGTCTTAGAAAGGTATGAAAAAGGACAAGTTGGATTGGAAAATGTTCTTAGCACCCAAAGATATCCTAAAGATAAAAGTGGACTTGGTTTTTCAAAATTTTCTCAACCAAGTCCTAACAAAACTATCTTTGTTAAGGCTAATGACCAACCAATTCAAGAGAAAGTGAATAAGCCTAAAGTAGTTCATCATTATCCTAAAAATAAAAGAGTTATTAAGAATAAATCTTATCCTCCTAGATATATAAGTAATTTTGAACCTACTTGTTTCTATTGTGGTATTAAAGGACACACACCTAATGCTTGCTACATAAGAAACTTTAGTGTTCCAAGTGGGCATTATGTGTGGTTAAGAAAGGTACTAATTATGAAGGACCCAAAGCAATTTGGGTACCTAACAAAACTTAATACATTTTGCAGAATGCTTGAAAACCACTTCAAATTTATGGTATCTTGATAGTGGTTGTTCAAAGCATATGACAGGTGACATAAACCATTTTTCAAATCTTGTTCTAAAGGCCAAGGGTTATGTCACTTATGGAGATAACAACAAAGGGAGAATTCTTGGCAAAGGCAAAGTTGGTGCACCACCTTTCACATCCATTGAAGATGTTCTTTATGTTGAAGGACTAAAGCACAATCTTCTTAGCATTAGCCAACTTTGTGACAAAGGCTTCAAGATCAAATTTACAAAAGATGAATGCTTAATCATTGATGAAGTCACCAATGAGGTAAAACTCAAAGGTAAAAGAGTTAATAATATATTTATGATTTCTCTTAATGATCCATCTTTGAAGGTAAAATATCTCATGGCAAACAATGACGATTCATGGCTTTGGCACAAAAGGATTGCTCATATTCATATGGAACACTTGAATAAACTAATCAAGCATGATCTTGTCATTGGTTTGCCTAAGAGAAATTTTGTCAAAGATAGACTTTGTGATGCTTGTCAAAAAGGGAAACAAACAAAATCATCTTTCAAATCTAAGAATGTGGTGTCTACTACAAGACCACTACAATTGTTGCACATGGATCTCTTTGGTCCATCAAGAACAAAAAGCTTCGGAGGTAATGTATATGCTTTGGTTATTGTTGATGATTTTTCTAGATATTCTTGGACTTTGTTTCTTGTGCAGAAAAGTGATGCTTTTAAAGCTTTTAAGAAATATGCAAAGCAAATCCAAAATGAAAAATCACTAAAGATTGTATCCATAAGAAGTGATCATGGTGGAGAATTCCAAAATGCACAGTTTGAAGAATTCTGTGAAGAACATGGTATCTCTCATAATTTTTTCAGCACCTAGAACTCCACAACAAAATGGAGTAGTTGAAAGAAAGAATAGCTTTCTAGTGGAACTTGCAAGAACCATGCTTAGTGATGCAAATCTTCCTAAATATTTTTGGGCGGATGCGGTTAGTACGGCATGTTATGTTGGAAATCGAGTTATCATTAGACCTATAATAAAGAAAACTCCATATGAACTCTTCAAAGGAAGAAAGCCAAATATTGGTCACTTCCACATTTTTGGATGCAAGTGTTTTGTTCTCAACAATGACAAAGACAATCTCGGTAAGTTTGACGAGAAATCCGACGAAGGTATTTTTCTTGGCTATTCTCTTTCTAGTAAAGCATATAGGATTTATAATAAAAGAACTTTAACTATTGAAGAATCTATGCATGTATCTTTTGATGAAACTAACACCTCTAAAGAGGAAGTAGTTGTATGTGATGATGATCCTATAGATTTACCCTCGGAAGAACTTTCAAATGATCAAGTTATGGAATCACCCTAAATCAAGAAGACATTGTACAACAAGATTCAAACATCAATGATCTACCAAAAGAATGGAGAACTCATAGAGACCATCCTATTGACAAAATTATTGGTGACATTAGCCAAGGAGTATCAACAAGATTAAATCTAAAAGATGCTTGCTTAAACATGGCGTTTGTGTCTCAAATCGAACCTACCAAAGTTGATGAAGCCTTAGGAGATGATCAATGGATTGTTGCTATGCAAGAAGAATTAAATCAATTCGAGAGAAATCAAGTTTGGGAACTTGTTCCTAGACCAAGTGGTAAACACATCATAGGTACCAGATGGGTGTTTAAGAACAAACTTGATGAGAATGGTCTAATTGTTCGAAACAAAGCAAGGTTGGTTGCCCAAGGCTACAATCAAGAGGAAGGAATCGACTTCGAAGAAACATTTGCTCCGGTTGCAAGGTTAGAAGCTATACGCCTTTTACTTGCTTATGCTTGCTCATTAAATTTTCAGCTTTTTCAAATGGACGTCAAAAGCGCATTCTTGAATGGATACATCAATGAAGAAGTCTATGTCAAACAACCTCCGGGATTTGAAGACTTCAAACATCCTACACATGTCTTTAAGTTGAGAAAGGCTCTTTATGGCTTAAAGCAAGCACCAAAAGCATGGTATGATAGACTTAGCAATTTTTTGTGTGAAAAAGGTTTCGAAAAGGGTAAGGTTGATAAAACTTTGTTCATTAAGAAAATCAAAAGTAACACTTTATTGGTTCAAGTCTATGTTGATGATATCATTTTTGGATCGACTAACAAAGAAATGTGTGAGGAATTCTCATTGATGATGCAAGGAGAATTCGAGATGTCTATGATGGGAAAAATGAACTACTTTCTTGGACTACAAATCAAGCAACTAAAAGATGGAATCTTCATCAACCAGTCTAAGTATTGCAAAGAACTATTGAAAAAGTTTGATATGGAAAATTGTAAAGCAATGAATACTCCAATGGGCTCCGGTACATATGTTGATCAAGATGAATCCGGTACTCCAATTGATATTACAAAATATCGAGGTATGATTGGTTCCTTATTATATTTGACGGCAAGTCGACATAATGTTTAGTGTTTGCCTTTGTGCTCGCTTTCAAGCAAATCCAAAGGAATCACACCTCATGGCGTTAAAAGGATCATGAAGTATCTCAAAGGAACAACCAATGTCGGCATGGTATCCTAAAGGTAGTATTTGCACTTTAGTTGGTTATTACGACGGATTATGCAGTTGTAAAGCGATCGTAAAAGCACAAGTGGTACTTGTCACATTATTGGAAATGCATTAGTATCATGGGCTTGTAAAAGCAAGCATGTGTTGCTCTTAGCACGGCGAAGAATACATAGCGCGGTAGTTGTTGTGCACAAATTCTTTGGCTCAAGCAACAACTCCGTGACTACTGATTGATCTCGGATGCATTCCTCTTCGATGCGACAATACAAGTGCCATCAATATTACAAAGAATCCGGTCATGCATTCAAGAACCAAACATATAGATATTCGACATCATTTTCTCCGTGATCATGTACTTCAAGGAGATGTCGAAGTCACCTTTGTGGATACTCATAACCAACTTGCAGATATCTTCACAAAACCGCTTGCTCGAGAACCTTTCTTCAAAATCCGAAGGGAACTTGGTATTTTGGATGAAGGTGATCTCTAAATGTTTCTCATAAGGTGCACGTATTAATCTTCTCTGCAAAAATTTTTATGTTTTAGTACACTCTACTTCTACTCCTTCTTTTATATGTTTTTATGTGTTAAAATATATGTGTGTATATTGTGTGTACAAAAATCTTCCTTTTTCTAGCAAATTTTTCAAGTTTTTGGCATTTTTGCACGCGGAACCCGGTTCCCATAAAGGTCGGAACCGGTTCCTGGTACATTTTCCAGAAACGCTATTTTTTAAAAGCGTGAACCGGTTCCTATGTTGCAGAACCGGTTCCCAGCACGCAAAACTGCCACACGCCTAATTTTTCAAGTCTGTACGCGTTTTGTTATTAATAATTATTATTTAGTCTTATGTTGTGTGTGTGAAATTATAAGGGTTTTACTCAGTTTTTAGGTCATAGTCATCATTCATCTCTCTTTCCAACTTCATCTTCTACCTCTCAAAACCCTTCCTCCTCCATTAACACCCCACATAAAAGCTCCACTATCTCATTCTCTTCACCAAAAATTTAATACCCACTACTCAAAACCACTACATAATCATCTCTCCTTCCATTCTTCACACTCAAATCTCACTATCTCTTACTATTCCAAAAAATTCCCAACCAAAACCCTAACCTTCAGATTCCTCCATGGGTCCTAAAAGAGCTACGAGATCAAACAAAGGAAAGGCACCAGTTGAAGAAGAAACCTCTCACATTCATCCTCAATCCATCAAATCAAGAAGGCTCACATTCAAATCACGGACCCGGAAGCTCCTCAAAGCTAAGTACTGTAAGATTCATACTTTTCCCGCTCACAGCTTTTTATTTCCTGCACAATTGGCCTCTGCTGGTGTTATGGGATTTGTAAGTAATCATGGTAACGTGTTTCCGGACTTGGTTCGAGAATTCTATCACAACTTTAAATTGGTACCGGATGAGTTTGGTGATGTTACTCTTACTTCTCACGTGTTGACAACAAGTATTGCTTTATCGGTTGAAGAATTTGGAAACTTGCTAGGTGTTCCTCATGAAGGTCTTGCTCTGGTCAGTGGTGTTATCCCACACGATTGGTTACCGTTCAATAAGGTGGAGATTTTTATCGACATGTGCAGACCAAATCAACAAAACACTGCACGCCAACAACTTCTGTCTTCATCAAATCTGTTTGGATCCAACCTCTCGGTTAGTGATCGCATGCTTCATCTTGTTATTGCTTATGTCTTATTTCCTAAGAATTCTAACCACTCACGCATCAACGAGTTTGAATTGATGGTACTGCATGCCTTGAAACAACGGTGCTCCGTTAATTGGGCACTCTCAATTATGTACCACATGCAATTGATGCAATCTCTCGATGGCGGTTTACCCTATGCTCGAGCCATTACTCACATATTGGAAAATGCTGGAGTTAATCTTCAAAGGGAGGTTACAAAGATTCAAGGGGATAAGGAAGCTATATCGGACACACGCCAAGAACACATCATTCTCGATGCAAGAGGCCATTTTCACTATAAAGAGGATTTTGAACCTACCGTCAATATGTTGCTCAACCTCCTCAAGGCGGCTATACTTTAGACATCTTTGTTTAACGAGATGACTATATTCCGAGGCATGCGGATGGTCGTCTTGATGTGCTTCAACATGAAAATGCTTCCTCTCGTGACTTCTTGAGCTGCTCAACGGACTCAAGAACGTATCCTTAATCACCTTGAAGTTGGGAGTGGAAGTGAGCCAGAAAGTGAAGAGGACGGAGAAGAGATGAATGAAGACGATGATTAAACTTTTATTTTTACAAATGCTTATGCTTATCTTTTAATTCCGTATTTCAGTTTGTTTTATGTTTAGACAATGTTTCCTATCATGTTTGTCATGTTTAGGATTTTAATGTTTTGTTGTAACGTACAATGAGCTATGTTCGTATCTTGTGCTGTGTTTACTTGTTTGTTTCCAAATGTATGTGTGTTTTCAAATTTATTTTACTTCTTTTTCCCCATCCTTTTTGATGCTAACAAAGGGGGAGAAGAATATGCATTTGTGTTGTCTCAATAAAATCGCAGGCCAAAAGATCTTCCAAAATTCTCTCCAGAATTCAAAGATTCATGGATTTAGGGGGAGCATTCGTCTTAGGGGGAGGCTCGCGTTTTTGCTTAACTTTCGCGCTACACAAAACAACATCAACTCTTCAAGAATCGTTTTTTTTCAAGACTTGGTTGTCATCATCAAAAAGGGGGAGAATGTGATTGCAAGCTTCTTAAAGCCTTGGTTTTGATGAAGACAACAATGGATTTCAAAGTGCAAAGGATGTGCAAAAAGTATTTCATCGTCATGAAGCCTTGGTACAAAGTCTTGAGGATTAGAAGAAGAGTTTATGAAGATTCAACAATGTAAATAGGTATACATAATTCCTGAAACTTAAATATAGATGTTCACATAATTTGAAAATGAATTTGAAATGTTTTTGAAAAAGTATTTTTGAAAATAAACTTTCAAGAACCGGTTCCGTCCTGTGGGAACGGGTTCTAAGCTTTTCAAAAACGCCTTCTTTGTACCAGAACGGGTTGGTCCTACATGGGAACGGTTCTGCGTGAATTTTCAAATATTTTGCCATAACGTTCACTAGGAACCGGTTTCGCTGACGGAACGGTTCCAATAAACTATCAGATTTTATTTTAATTTTTGAACCTTTTCACAATGGCTTTCATTCATGGTTGAGTTGCAACCTTTCATACAAAATGGCATGAATGAAAAGGCATTTGGGGCATTATAAATATTGCAGAATTTCAAAATTCAAACAATCTTCTTCAATCAATAATCTTTCATAATTCTCCAAATTTTCAAATGTTTTCTTTGTGAACATTTATATTATTGCTGAGAATTATTGTATGTCTTGAAGAAGAAGATCAATCAAGAATTGATATTGCTCTCATCTCTTTCAAATCCATTATTGTACTACAAACAGAAATCATTGTGTTCTTACTATCCAGGATTGTTGGAAGTAAGGTTTGTGATTTGAAGAGGATTGTTCTTCATTCACATGAGTGTTGGTTTTGATCTTAAAGGTGTTAAGAACCTTTGATCATTCTATAGGTTTAGATAAGTAAGCATTGGCTGTACAATTATTCTAAACTATAGTGAAAATCTCTTTCGTGTTGGAAAGGGGACTGGAGTACTCTCGGATTGTGAGGGGAACCAGGATATATCGTTGTGTTCTTTACCTTTCTGCTTTTACCGCTTTCATAAACTTTACCAACAAAAGAAAAGCAATCATCAAAATCCTTCAGATACTTAACCAAAAAATACTCCAAGTATTCTCATAAATCAGAATAAAATTTTTATCTACCTAATTCACCCCCCCTCTTAGGCACTCTCAGACTTACAGGAACATGATGAGTCTTGTGTTATTGTTGCTATGTTGATTTACGTTTACGTTCTTGCTGGCTTGCTCTGTGTTTTTTCCATCTTCTTTCTCAGTTGCCTACGCTGCCCGTCGGTGTTAAATGATAAGGATAGATACAGCTTTGATATTTTAGGATGGTTTGAGTTTCTTGTGGGTTTTTGGTTTTGGAAAGGGCGCATAGAACAGATATTCCACTTGGGTTAGTGTTGGTGTCTTTGTGAACTGTTCTTTTTCTGGAAAAATCAACTCTCTTTCTCTTTATGTTCTGGTTTTTAATATTAGAACAGACACTGCTCTTGTTTTTTGTGGTTGGTTGTGGTTACCTTTTTCCAACTTCTGAACTTCTTTCTGTTGTTTTCTGGTAGTATATATGAATGATACTACACTTAGCATGTCCCTTTTGCTTGTAATGTTGGTTAAGGAATCATCTTTGTGATGATATCCGCCTGGTCTTGACTTTGTTTGCTTACACCATGTCTTCGCTCTGAATTGGCCATCTTGTCCTATCCTTCTTTTTCTCTCGATTTTCTCAATTGTCCCTGTTATGTTGACTTGAAATCCACACTGTGGGATTAAAGTGCTGGATTGATTTATGCTGCCTTGTTGCCTTTTGACTTTTGTTGGATGTTGGGATTAAGATATTGCTTGTTGTGCTGCCCGGAACTTCAAACTGATATGTATGCTTGTCGTCCGGACTAAACTGTCGCTTTCGTATGCTAGTTGTATGCTTGCTGCCCGGAAAATGTCGCTTTATTTCTTGCTCGTGAACCGGGCTAGCCCGTGATTTGCGAGCAAGTGTTCCTCGCCGATGATTAATCTTCACGATTATGAGGCTTTTAGCAAAACCCTGATTCCCACCTAAACGCCTAATGATGAGTTTTCGACAGAAATATAATCTTTTTGATATCTTCTCGCATTGTTTTATGTTTTGTTTTGCTTGCTAATGCATTTTTTTCTCTTTGTTTCATGTGGCGAGTGGAAATCGGATCAAAAGATAGGAAAGCTTGACAAGAAGATGGCGAGGGATGAAGAATAAGCAAGCATGAAGATTGAATGACGATGTTGGCACGAAGACGGTGACGATCTGAAGATATTGTCGGAGTGTAACTTGTAGTTTTAGGATTTAGAATTTCTTTTGTAGAACATCGCAAACTAGCAACTCTTATGTAGTTTGTAAACCGTTTGAGTTTGACTATGTGTCGAACAATTCTATCATTGTTTGTAACAAATCTTTGTAACCTGTAAATTGTAAATCGAACACACTCTTCCCGAATGAATCTATATCAATTATTTCAAAGAGATTCACAATGGTAGAACCTTGAAGTTCTTTTGTATACACAATGTGTTTTGAGATCCTATTGTTGAATAAAACCTTCCTTCTTCTTTTTTGTTTGAGTAATTTCAAATTTCGAATCCTTATGGAAACCTGAAAGAAGTGGGTGACTTAGAAAAGAAAAGTGTTGAAACTTGGGCTCTTTGAACTCAAAAAAACGAAAGAAATTGAACTCTTTTTAGAATTCTCAAGAAGTTGAAACAATCCAAACTCAAAATCACAAGAAAATCCCTATAACATTATGCCTTAGATTTCTAGACACCCATTAAACTTTGAATTAAAATTCAAACAACATCCTCCACTTCTTTTGCAAACAGAATTCGACAAGCTCCCACTTGCACCCGAACTTGAGTATTTGCATACATCATGAATTTGAAATAAGCCCAAAAAGAAGTATTCGCAACGGAATAAATGATGCACATACAAAATTACGAATTCTAAGAAATTCAATACAATGAATCTTGGCATTTTCATTCTTGAGCTACCACTTGGAATCCCGAACGCCATATTCGCTCTAATTTCTTTGAACCAATTGAACCATCGTTTGAAATACTCTTGGTTGAAAATAAAGCATGATGAGATATTTCAGACTTTGCTTGTATAAACATATAAGTTTTCAGACGAATCAAAATCTTAATGTATCAGATAATCCGCCACGAATTCTAAATGTTCTCAAGTTCAAACTTCAATTTCCAAATTTGACTCAAAACGCCAGATGAATTAAGCAAGAAAGTCATGACCGTAATTCCACCCATTGTACTACGACTTATCTCAAACACGGGGAACTTCAAACATATACTGAATCAAAGGGCGATCTGTCTTAGAGCCAAGAATCCTCAAGAAAACCGCATTTCTGAACTCACACTTTTTGCGAAGAAATCCGAACAAATTTATAATAAGGAGGGTAAATTTTTGGGTGCGACAGTTGCCCCTATTCAATCATCTTAAACCTGATAAGTGAGAAAAAAGCGACAGCTTTCGAACGTTCAAGGTGGAAGAGGATTGAATACTAGAGAACCCCAAAAATTTGCCCGACGCGGGAAACCGAAGCCACAAAACAGAACAGATAACAAATCTTGACTACGGAGCCAAGAAAAACGCTTGAAGAGAAAACTTGCTAAGCATCAACGGAATGCTTTAACACAATTACTAGGAGATTTTAACAACACTGGGGATAACTGTGTAACCGAAATGACTTTGGCAACAATTTTAATGAAAATGCTATGAGAAGGGAAACGAACTTCTCAAGCGAAAATAAAAACAATATATTGAAAGATTTGACATGACTGAGAACTTAACAAGGAGTTCTCTGAACTAAGGACTACCTGGAGACCTTAAACAAAATTGAAATGACACGGTTGAGAACTTAACAAAGAGTTCTCTGAATTAAGGACTACCTGGAGACCTTACACAGAATTGAGAAATGACATGATTGAGAACTTAACAAAGAGTTCTCTGAATGACATGATTGAGAACTTAACAAAGAGTTCTCTGAATTAAGGAATACCTGGAAACCTTGAACAGAAATTGAAATGACACGATTGAGAACTTAACAAAGAGTTCTCTGAATGACAGGATTGAGAACTTAACAAAGAGTTCTCTGATTGACAGGATTGAGAACTTAACAAAGAGTTCTCTGAATAACTAAGGAATACCTGGAAACCTTAAACAGAATTGAAATGATGCGATTGAGAACTTAACAAAGAGTTCTCTGAATTAAGGACTACCTGGAGACCTTAAACAGAATTGAAAAATGACACGGCTGAGAACTTAACAAAGAGTTCTCTGATTGACATGATTGAGAACTTAACAAAGAGTTCTCTGAATGACATGATTGAGAACTTAACAAAGAGTTTCCTGAATAGATGGCTTAGAACAACATCGGAATTGTTGGTGCACGAAGGTGCGAGGAGCCATGGCATGCTGAAAGTCTTTGACCGTGTAACACCCGAGTTACAAGCGAGCAATCGATGGCGCGCAAGAATATAATTCTCTGGGGATAAACAAAACAATATCTGGCATACTGGCGTGATATAAATGTTTATGAAGTCGGTAAATCTTGTTTCGCGCTAATGAGAGATCTTCTTGAACATACGGACATGTTGAACAACTTCGATTTGACAAGATCTTCAATTTGTATGCAGATAGCTTTACCGTTGATAGAAGAATCGATTCAGCGGTGAAAAAACTTCTAGGGTAATGAGCTTCAATTTCCGACATTGTATGGACAATGCGTTGCGACAAGTAGATATGGAGATCAACGTCGAATTGGAGAAATATCTTGAGATTTGAATAAACATCCGCCGGTGGATATTTATTTGTTGAGTAGTTGATAACTTCTTTGGGAAATAAGCACGAGTTGGATGTAATTTTCGAGAGAACTCAGAGGAGTATACTGTGGAAGTCACCGCCAATAGCATTTGCTGAGAAGATTCTTGTCTGAAAGAAGTCTTTGAAAATACCAAGAATAATGTTGTAGTAATCCTTTTTGAAGGCGATTCACTTGGGGAGAGAAATAAGCTTCGCTGGGGAAACTTCGTAAGAAAACCGTGTGGAAAATTCGCTGGGGATTCCCGGTTGAATAATTTTGTTGACGTTAGAGTCCATCTGAAAGAGACAACTGTCTCGGGGAAGAAATCTCGACTGGAGACCATCAGATCAGTTGTTAAGATCCATACAAGTATATAACTTGTGCTTGAGAGAAGAGGATAATTTGTCGTCTGAGAACTGATCCTTCAATTTGATCCTTACGAGGATATTTACAGTTTCAGTTGAAAAACCTGCAAAACAGATAGCCCGAAGCTAATGCATGAGTATGATGTGCATGATATGGTATGCATGATATGATTTTTTTTCTAATGCAAATGATGCATGATTTCCTGATACTGTTGAGAGAAGGAAGACATCACTGGGGAATCCAATTGAACGATCTTGTTGTAATAAGAGTTCACTGGGGATGATCAATCGATTCTCTGGGGAAGAGACTTCATTGGAGAGTTGACATTATTGTCGATTTTCTGTCACCCAAGCGTTCACCTGGCACTGGGGAGAGAAACTAAGTTGTCGTTTGAGAACAGTCTCCTGCTTTTAATGGTGTACTTTTAAAAAGAAACCTTGTAAAGAAGGTCCATTGATACAAGAGTTCGCTTGGGGAAACCCAATCACTCTGGAATAGATTCAATTTGAGAATCATCATCGTTGTAGACCAATTATGGTCGAGCCCTCAAACTTGTGATCGGAAGAACTAAATTTGTCATTCAAAATAGTCTTCAAATTACGATTCTGCTGAGAACAATCAATAACCGATCTTGGAATAACCCGAGTCCTGGCTGAGGTTTATGAATGAATGTGCTATGTAGTATATGATATGAATGCATGAATATACTGGTTAATGCACTGGCTATCAAACTGAATCCTCGACACCGTTAGTCCGGAGGATAAAAGAACATGGCACAACAAGGTGATTGACAAGCTCCAAATGTTGAATTGCCGCTGGAAGGGCTGCAATGCTAATTCTTGTAGAAAGAAGAATAGCAAACTTCTGAATTGATCAGACAATGATGATTAGAGGCGTGCCCCATGCATGGATGCAGCTGCATTAGATTTTGCACTTAAGAATCTCAATATGCCCCGGTCTGGTAGACCTTCTAAAAATCTTTCCCGAAAAGGAGTGCCCCGGCATCCTGTATTCTGACGCAATACTTTACTGATCCTCAGTAATTCAAAGGAACTGGATATTCTGATATGGGAATATCATGCCTTGATAGGAGCTCGGAGGTATTTCCGCATCTCAACATAACCTTCTTAGATTTATCAGATCTCCGAGTGGCAGACTTTGCATAGATGGACGACATGCCCCAGGATGAACATTGGAGAGACTCCAACGTCTCGAAGTAGTTGCTTCAGATGAATCTTTTCAGCAAGCTTGCTCTAGAATGAGTCTTGGAAAGACTTCTACATCTCGAGTATTTTCCTCAGATCGACTATATCTGAATAAGGAGCCATACGAGCATCGGGAAGACCTGCCTCAGGACGCTTTAGAGAGACTCCTACGTCTCGAAGTAATTGCTTCAGGTTGACTGAAACATGGAACAACAGTTGTCCCATGCTAACCGCTCTTTGAGAAAGACCAAATCAACTGCTGATTGCTCTTTAAGGATTTGCCCCTAGATTGGCGGAAATTCGAGGAGCTGAATTTCGATTCGATTGCCCCCAAATTAACAAAATCTTGAGAAGACAACTTGTGGTATGCTCGAAGGAGTCCCTGGACGTCCTGCCCCTTGATACAAAGAGATGATCAAGTCTTTCTTCTTTGGACAAAGTTAAACTCTTCATTGATGTTCATTATGAGAACTTCTTCAATGTCAAACAATTGTTTTACATGTAGAAGAATGTTTATTGTGACAATTTTAATGCAACACTTGAAGTTTTGTATGAAAAACATTATGATGATTTTTTTTTTTTGTGAGTGAAACACTTTTGGAGTGCAACATTGAAAATTTTCTTTTTTGATAGATAAGACGAGCATATGATACCAACACAGATAGTTAGCACACACTGTAGGAGTCAGGTAAACGCGATCTCTTCGTTACATGCTTTTGAATTAACCCATGCTTCAATTAGGACTTTTGAAGGTTGTAACGTGGCTTGGTTCACGGGTTTTTTAGAAAAAGGATTTTTAGGCTCAAAATATTTGGTGCCCGCCCATTCTCCATGATGTTCTTCAGTCCTAAGTTCAACTATCCGATACGAGCACTCATCTTTCGAGAGGAGTTATGATGGTTGAGGAACCAATACGAGGTTTCTTGGACACAACAGACACTCACATTTTGTCTTTGGTGTCTAACCACACGACTTGTTCTTTGTTGAGAATTTTTCTTTGAAAATGCATTTCAAGATTTTTGCTTTCCCGAATCTTGCCCGACTTTTACCTAAGCGACTTATTACTAAGTTTCGACTTAGCGGGCTTTTTGTCTTTTTCTATTCATTTTTTTTTTGAACAAGTCGCGGATTTACACAATCATTGATTTGTTAAAAGTGATGGTGACTGTCTGAGTCCTTGGGTAGATGAGGGGTAACCGTTGCGGTGTCGTCATCTGTTGACCTTTCTGATGTGCGAGAGACACCCATGTGGTATCATTCTCCTTTGATACACACCATTGATAGATGGAGGTCAACTACTGTGGTTTTGACCTTTCTCAACCTTTTGAAGGATAGCCATTGTTGTATCCTTAAATGCTTACTCTCTTGATGAGCTCTGAACGCTCGATCAGAATAGCTGAACACTACCCGCCCACAGGGTAAAAATGATGAGGGTTTTTTCTGAACAGAAAAGAAACTCCTACTTCAAGGCTCGAAGGGGGTTAACGAGGGTCTATCTCCCTTATAACTCCGGTGTTTAGGGATTTGAAACAAGGCCTGTACATCATAAGCCAGGTTCTTACTCAAGCATACGACTAGAGACCTGGCATTTTTTAATCATCGTCATCCTCCCTCCAATCTTTGCCTAGGCGAAAGGATTGGTAACATTGGTATCAAAATGCTCGCAAATCATTTAAAGAGTGATAACGAATGGATTGAGTGATAACGAATGGATTACTTCAAGACAAACATATTCATTGCATTAAGATAAAAACAAACAATTTTCTACATGCAAACAAAGTTTAAACAATTAAACAAGATACACATGAAAATGCAGTAAAGAAATAAAAGACTGTCATTGTTGGGGAGACTTGGCTCTGTCCTGACTTGTTGATTCAAAAGACTTTCAGTAGTCTTGGCATTCATTTGAGTACGGGGTTTCCATTCACAAACAGATTCCCTCCTTGAAGAGTCAAGTACTTCTGGTCAATCAACTGTTGAACTTTGGCTTTGTAAGGATTGCAATCCTCTGTTGAGTGTCCTACCGTACCAGCATGGTATCCACATCGCGCGTTATGATCATAACCAAGCGGGAAAAATTTTGGTGGGTTAAGAAATTTGGGAACCACCAATGAGCTTTGAACCAGATATGGCAGAAGTTGACTGTAGGTAACTGGAATTGGATCAAGAGGAGCATTCCTTCTTTCCAAATTATTCCGAGGCACAATTTGATTTTGAGAGTTCTGACTCTGAAGTTGAGGAAGATCAGACAAAAGTTGTTGATGCAAAGATTCAAAAGATGGTAATGGAGGATAATGAGTTGGTGTTGCAACCGACTTCCCTTTGCTAGAACTTGAGATATCTTTGCTGAAGGTTACCACCTTTTCTGAAGTGATCATCTGGTCTGCTTCATCACTACTCTTCAAAGTCTCAACTTCCTTTTGGCAAGCAATTGTCCCAATGAGTTTTGGAAATTCCTATTAATTGTAGAATTTACAACTCAACTAAGAAAAACCAAAATTTGTGGCGAGTTACTGAAACATAGAGTGGTGCACACAATGATTCACCCCTAATCTGTATTATGACATTAGCTTTGAATACAATTTACAAAGACTCAAAACTCTAGCACAAAATAACCTTGTCCTTGCACACAAAATAATCTCAAACTGAGACTTGAGCTTCCTTATATAGAAATGTCTTCCGGGATTTTCTCCTTTGGATATTAGATTTCATTTCCTCCAAAAAATCACTGAATCTATTGATATGATTTTCTACATAATTGTCTCCAACGAAAAGATAAGATTTTTTATCTTTCAAATTCAAATCTAAATCTCTTGTAAATATGATATGAACGTCTCCACTTGTCAAACGAATCAAACATACATTGTTAAATTAATTGTAACAAATATGACTAAATCTCTATCAGAATTTCACACCAAGCAACATCCATATTGTAACACCCATTTTATTTAATTATTTTTAAATTAATCATGTGGTGTTGTGTATTTGTGCGATTTCATGAATATGTTGTTGTGTTGTTATGCCTTTGATGAGAGGTAGTTATCTTAGAGGTTATAGGGATTTCAGGTATTGGGGGTGTATGACCAAAAGTGTAGAAATATAAAGGTGGAGAAAGATGGTTATTTTATTACTAATACTTAAATTAAAATATTAGGCTAATAATTATGGTTAAAAATGATTTTAGCATTACGAGGAAGGAAGTTCATAATGAGATTATGATATTAAGGGTCTAATGGTTTCTTTTCCGATTCAAATTAAAGTACGGGACACTTTTGTGAATTAAACTTTAAATCTAAATTTTCATTACAAACATAGCGAATAACAATTACATAGATTTATTCTCGACGACGTAGGACATGTAGACAACCACGGGTTCCACAAGCGCGTCCTCTCCTAACTCGAGTAATGCGTGGTTCTTGAGTCTGTTGTGGTTGGGTCGATGGCCCCTATGGTTGGGTCGATGGCCGCTTGTAGTGTATGCGATCAAGATACATGTATGCCTCGAGATCTGTATTGCTTGTCATACTGCTTTTGTATAGACGTGTTCACATGTTCTCAAAGCTTGGTCGTTGTGGTGAGGGGTTAGGTTCCATGTGGGGATGATAACAGTCGTCATTTGTATAGGTGGAGTGTGAATGAGTGTGGTGAAAAGGAAATTGGGTGTTTGGACACTCGTATTCATACAAATGATGGGGGATTTGGTACGGTGATGGTTGGTGATATGTTGGGTTAGTTGGGGAATATTCATCGGGCATGCTAGTGTCCGGGCTGAGGTAAGATGTTGATGGGCCCATATAGTGGTGTTGCACATATGCTCTTTCTTTGGAGTATTGTATTTGAGTGTCTGGCATGTGGGAGTATTGAAATTGTGTGTCGGGCATTTGGGTGGGTTGGTAATTAGGTTGAGATTGGGGTTGGGATTAAGTGTTGGTGGTCCTGTATCATCGGGTTGGTTGGCGGAAGGTTGATAGACGTTGGGGTTGTTGTTGGTAGTGTTGTTGGGGTTGTTGTTGGTAGTGTTGTTGGGGTTGTTGTTGGTAGGGATGTTGTTGTTGCTGTTGTGGTTTTTGTTGAGGTTGTTGTTATGTAGCTGAGGATTGGCCCCACTGGGTGCCTAGGTCAACCAAATAGCGGGGGTGAGAGACACATATTTCTGGGTTCGTTACGGATCAGTACCAAGCCATGTGAGAGACATGAATCTCGAATTCTTTCCGTAACCCATACCGTTACACTATACCTAAATGAATGAATATTTAATATATTAAGATTTTATATAAATGAAAGACATGAATAATCTAATAATTAAGCAATGTACTTACTTTGTTGCGTATGGAAAACTGAACGGTAGGTCGTTGACGGGATTAAGGGATTGCATCCTCCACCAACCCCATGCTTGAAGCAAGAAAGTGCATCCATTAAAACTAACCGTGTCTTTCTTACAATTTTTGCATAAGGAACTGTATAGTAGGGCTAGAACAGCGGAACCCCAACTATATTTTCCTATTCTATCAATGTCCCCAAGAAAACTTAAGTACATAAAATTTATGCTATTTCATGTACTATCGGGGAATAATAGGCTCCCAAACAATAACATAATATAATTTCATGTCTTTATTATTTTTTCTTCCTCGGTGGAATTTTCGTTCAAACCAAGGGAATCATAGAGAACTCTAAGTGTGGATAAATAAATACATTGTCCTCTTGAACTAGAACCTTCCACCATATCTCTACCCAACATCTCCTTGCATAGAGCGTTGACTTGTTGGACCGGACTATTAACCGCCTTACCATTAATCGGAAGACCCATCAACATGTAAACATCCTCAAGTGTGACCGTACATTCACCTATGGGCAGATAAAAGGTGTGTGTCTCAGGTCTCCACCTTTCGCACAATGCATGAATAAACTTTGAATCTATCGTACAATTGGATATTTTAATGACATCCCCAAAACTGACACGTTCAAGGTATGGAACGATAAATGGATCGGGAGCAACATAATGATGTTCGCGACATCTATATCTTTTTGTGTCCTAAATAAAACGTGAAAATGACATGATGTATAAGAAAGTGTAAAAAATAATAACATAATAAACATTGACTATTTGAGTAAGAATATAAAGGATAAAACTTACAAACATAGCAATGTTTGCCCTTGTTCCTCGGTGAGATTCTCCTAAAGTCAAAAGACTCATGTTGGAATTTTTTTTTTTATTATATGAGAGTTGTGTCAGAGGTAGAGGTAGAGTGAAGAATGGTGATAGAAAATACTCATCTGAGGTGCCATATTTATAGGAGAATCAGTCAACAAAGGAATAAATGAGGTGGTTGGGGCCTTGCATGCATTCAGGCCACGTGTCAGAGATGAGCCAAGAGAGATGGCGCCTCCCTCTCTAATTTTGAACCTAGGCGCCATTCAACATGGCTTATGGAAGGCTAGGTGGCAGCTAAGTGGCAGGGCTATGCATGAAGGCTAGGGTGGTAGGCTAGGTGGCAGGGCTATTTATGAATAAGCCTATAAAAATCCAAGAGAGATGGCGCCTCCTCTCTAGTTTTGTACATAGGTGCCATCTGACTTGACTTCTACATGTGTTTTTGAAATTTAAATTTTGTCCCATTCATTCTCATACAATCATATGCCACCTCTATATATATCTCATACAATCAAACATTTTCATACAATCAAACATTTAAAACACTCAAACCCAGATAAAATGTCATATGTACCACAATATATTATCACTGTACATTTCAATGGTGAGACGTACAATAGTGAGGTAGTAGGTTTTTTATTCAGAAACACCAAAAATATCCAATTTTTTCTAAATAGCAATATCAATTTTTCGTATTTCAAAAAAAGATGCGAGGCCAAACTTCGACGAGGTTCGACGTCACACATTTTCTATCGACACCCTGTTTTTACTGGTGTCGATAGAAAATACATGGTTATTGCAAAAAAATTCATACATATATACATATATATATATATATATATATATATATATATATATATATAAAAACATATTTTATTATAATTTTTTTATAAACTATATTTATGAAATATATACAAAAATGATATTTTGTTTTTAATAATAGTTTTTTATATTTCTATTTTTCAAAAATATAATTCAATTTTTATTATATACGTAATATAATTCTGTTTTAAAAAAAATCAATCTAAACATAAAAAATTTATTTTCAATACATAAAAATATTCTGTTTTTAATATTCTATTTTCATAATATAAAAATATTTTGTTTTTAATATACGTAAATTATTATGTTTATAATTTATAAAAATATAAATTTTTTGTTTTTTATTATTTTTAGTATAATTTATATTCTGTTTTAGAATATATATATAACATATATTTAATAAAATTTAATAAATTAATATAGGGATATTCTGTTTTAATAAATTTATATCCAATATTATGTTTTTAATATGATAAATATAATAAATATTCTGTTTTTTATTTTATATTCTGTTTTCAAAATATAATAAATTTATATATCATATATTTGATATTATGTTTTAGAATATATATATATATATATATATATATATATATATATATATATATATATATATATATATATATATATATATATATATATATATATATATATATATATATATTCTATTTATTAATATTAATCAAATTAAACCTATATATAAAATAAAAATAACAATCAAATTAAACCTAAATAACAACAAAAAAATTCAAAATGTATATCATATTAAAAAAATTACAAAAATACCTCTACTTCAATCTCCTTCAATCTTCTTGTTCAATCCTTTTCACTATTTTTCAATATTCTTCCAAACAATATCTTGAAAAAAAATTCTAATTAAAATCAGAAAATTATTTAAAACGAAATTATAAAATCAATATTGAATCAAAATTAAATAACATAATTAACTTAATTACCTTTGAGATTATATACTAGATTGGAAGAGAAAAATTAGAGGAGAGTATGGAGAAAGTGGGAAATTACAGAGAAGAAGAAGAAGAAAAGAAAAACTTTAAAGAGGAAATGACGTAGTTCTGTGGAAAACAAAAGATATATAAACCAATCAGCGACGTGGTTTTCACGTCGCAACCTTGCCACTTGATAATCACGTGGTAATATCCAAACGGTCATAAAATTTGATTATTACTTTGTACCTCTCTCTGACTTTCCACAGACTATGTCAGCGTCAATGCATCACTTTTTCCCTCCTAAAATGTTGCGACGTGACATTCACGTCGCAACACGAAATTTAAAAATTTCAAACTTCCCATCCATGTGCACGTTATAATTTTATGATTTTTTTTATTTATTTACTTAATTGCGACGTGACTTCCACGTCGCAACATTTTTTAAAAAGAAGATTTTCTGACTCACCATGTGCTAATGTTTTTTTTAATTTTTATTATTAAAATAATGTAGCGACGTGATTAACACGTTGCAACCATCCTTTTTTTGCCACATGCTAATCACGTCGCAATGTTATTTCGCTAAGGAGCATGTGAGATATTGGGTCGAACTCTATTGTGTCGAAGGATGTTAGGATTGTTAGCATCGAATTGGGCCTGTTTGTTATGTCCAATTGGTTAAGTTAGCTTGTACCCTAAGTTAGCTTGTAATGGGCATTTGTGATAAAAGCCCATTAGTTTAGTATGTTAGGTTTATTATGAATAGCATACTAGTCTCTCATCATTGCATACTGCAAATCCTAATTTAGGGTGAGAGGGTTATTTGTTATTCTTGTATACTTGTAATCTTGTTTTAAGATAAAGGAAAGAATAGCAGTTAATAACCAATCCTTGTGTTCATCGTGTTCTTCATTCTTTTTTCCCTTACATTGAGCAACAAAGTTATATTTTGTTTCCAAGGCATCCGATTCACAACAAATTGGTGCGGTGAGCGTGGAGAAGATGCCTTCGACAAAGTATGAGATTGAAAAGTTCACCGGAGTGAACGATTTCGGTCTATGGCGTTTGAAGATGAAAGCCCTACTGGTTCAGCAGGGTTGTTTGGAAGCGTTGAGGGGAGAGTCAGCCATGAACGAAGAGTTGACGGCAGTTGAGAAGAAGGCAATGATAGAGAAGGCCCACGCAATTTTGTTGAGCCTTGGTGATAAGGTTCTTGATGTATCAAAGGAGACGACGGCGGTAGGGTTATGGGTGAAACTTGAAAGTTTGTACATGACTAAATCGTTGGTGAATCGACTCTACAAGCAAGCTTTGTATTCATTCAAGATGATTGAAGACAAAGTGTTGGTGAAAGATTGGATATGTTCAACAAGTGATTCTTGATCTTGAAAATATTGATGAAGATTGATGATGAAGATCAAGCGTTGTTGTGCGCGTTGCCCGGATCACATGCCCATTTCAAAGAAACTCTTTGTATGGAAGGGAGTCCCGACCTTTGAAGAGGTTCAATCGACCTTGTATTCGAAGGACTTGAATGAACGAAGGAGCATAAACCTTGACGGTTGGTGAAGGTTTGGCCGTTAAAGGAAAATTCTTGCGAAAGGATAATAAGTTCGACAAGAAGAAAGGTAAAAGTCGCAGGTTTTACGGTGGTGAAACATCCGTATTCGATGCTATCATTGTAGAAGGAGGGTCACACAAGAAAAGTGTGCCCCGAACGCTGAAAGATCATGGAGGAAAGGATAATGGCAATGCACTATTGTTCAAGATGATTTCGACTCATCCGATGTTCTTGTGGTTTCAAGCAAGAACTCGTCAAGGAATGGATTATGGATTACGGGTGCACTTGGCACATGACTCCAAACAAAGACTTGTTCGAGGAATTATGTGATCAAGATGGTGGATCCGTATTTGGAAACAACAAAGCTTGCAAGATTGCGGTATTGGATCCGTGAGATTCAAACTCCATGATGAGTCAATAAGGTTATTGATGAAGTCGGTATACGATTTGAAGAGAAATTTGATTTCTCTTGGTGAATTCGACAAGAAAGGATATGTTTTTCAAGGAGAGAAAAGTATCCTAAGAGTCATGAAGGGTCAAGGAAGTCTTGAGAGCGTGAAGAAACAAGGCTTGTATACCCTTGTGGTTGAAGTTGTAAGTGGTTCGACAAATGTTGCATCCACGAAACCGTTGTCGAAGCAATCTGGTACATGAGATTAGGCCATGTCGTTGAAAGGGTCCTGGTCGAATTGGGGAAACAAAATTTGCTTGGTGGAGACAAAGTCGAAAAGCTTAAGTTTTGTGAACCTTGTGTACTTGGAAAATCTTGCAGAGTGAAGTTCAACAAAGGCAAACAAAGAACACATGGATCCCTTGATTACATCCATGCTGATCTTTGGGGGCCTGCAAGGTGTCCATCACATTCAGGAGCAAGGTATTTTCTATCCATAGTAGATGACTACTCCAGAAAGTTATGGGTATTCATTCAGAAGACTAAGGATGAAACTTTTGATAATTTCAAAGGTTGGAAGACTCGTCGAAAACCAAACCGGCGAAAGGTCAAGAGGTTGAGAATGCATAATGGTCTTGAATTTTGCAATGAGGCATTCGGCGCCTTTGTGCTGCCTCGGTATTGCAAGACACGAACTACTGCAGCACTCCACAACAAAATGGTTTGGTGAAAGGTTTAATCGAACCATCTTGGAGAGTTAGATGCATGTTGACTAGTCTTGGATTAAAGAAGGTGTTTTGAATGAGGTCGTTTCGACAAGAACATATCCGATAAATAGATGTCCTTCGATTGCGTTAGATATGAAGACACCAAGAAGTTTGGTCGACATTCACCAAATCTCGACAAACCGAGAGTATTTGGTGCGTAGCCTATGCTCACATTAGGCAAGACAAGGTTGAACCTAGAGCTCTTAAATGCATGTTCTGGGATACCCGAGGGAGTCAAAGCTTATAGGCTATGGTGCCTAGAGTCGTCACGAAGGATTATCACCACGAGATGTTGTTTTCAATGAAGTCGAAATGGCTTTCAAGAAAACGGATGATGTTGGTCGGCGCGTAAGTATCCGACGAAGAGTGGAACAGTAGATATTCTGTTGAGGTGGATCATGTTGATGCCGAATTGCATATCCCGATAAAGTCAAGAAGCGGATGGTCTTGATGAAGTTGAGGAAACTGCTGATGACTATCTATTGGCAAGAGATAGGACACGAAGAGTCATCAAACCACCTCAAAGGTTTGGGTATGCAGATCTTATAGCTTATGCCTTAATCTCGCAAGTGAGGTTCGGACGAAGAACCAAGAGACCATAAGGAAGTTATGAGGAGTCGAATAAGACCGAATGGTCAAGGCCATGGATGATGAGATGAAGTCTCTTCATGATAACAACACTGGGAATTGATCAAGAAACTGCTAGAGCCGGGTTAGTCACCGTAAATGGATTTTCAAAGTTAAGGAAGGAATCGAAGGAGTGGCGTCGAAAGATACAAGGCAAGGTTGGTTGCAAGGGTTTCACTCGAAAGAAGGTATAGATTTCAATGATGTGTTTTCTCATGTTGTGAAGCATAGGTCCATTCGAATGTTGCTTGCCATGGTGGCACGATCGATCTTGAATGGAGCAGATGGATGTGAAGATGCGTTCTTGTATGGTGATCTAGATGAAACAATCCTGATGAGGCAACCTGAAGGGTATGTCGAAAAGGGAAAGGAATATTATGTGTGCAAGTTGAATAGATCCTTATATGGGCTGAAACAATCTCCTCGACAGTGGAATAGGAGATTCGACAAATTCATGACACGCATAAGTTTCGTTAGAAGTCGGTTCGACCAACGTGTTTACTTGATTTCACGGTAATTCATTTGTTATTTTGTTGCTTTATGTTGATGATATTCTCATAGCAAGTAACAATGTCGAAGAGGTATTAAGGGTGAAGGCTGAACTCAATAAGGAGTTCGAAATGAAGGATTGAAGCAACTCGATTTTCAAAAATCTTTTAATTCTCGAAAACTAGTGAAATCGCCACCTAATTTTATTTGTTCCAAAAGGAACGGGAAAATATAGATAAAACCCCACAAATGCGGATAAGACGGTCTACGACCAAAAATTGGAATCGGGAGTCGGTTATGCAAGGGGAAGGTGTTAGCACCCCTTACATCCATCGTACTTGATGGGACCCGTTTAGTTCTAAGTGTGTGTGTATATTCGCTAATCTCTAAGTTATAAAAGCAACGGAATTTGTTTATTATTATTTTGAGTTTGGCACGGTCTTTGAACCGTGTGCCTACATATTCCCTTGTGCAATGGGAAAGTCAAAACTCTGTAGTTCCTCTCAAAAAGGTTTTAATTGGTTGCATTGATTTTATAAGAAAAATCGTGCATTTCGACATTTCAAATACTTTGAACTAGGACTTGTTTGTTTGTTTGAAAAGCTTAAGTCCTCGTTCGTATTTGAAATGACTATTGCACACTCTTTATCGGAAAAGAGTTTAATGATCGCATATGAGCGATAAAAAGAGTTTAAATGAGTTGTTTTATTTTTATGTGGGAGACGAGTATCGGACCATAAGCGTTCAACGGCTAACGCCCCAATTGCTCGGATGAGTGGACAGAAACATCCGAATCATCTTTTTCTACCCAAAACTTTTATTGAGAAAAGTGAGGTGAAACATGGTTCACGTTAATTAAATTCAATTAAAGACGCCAAGCATACAGTCGAGGGTCGATACTGGACTGACTACCATATGCTTGGGAGGAGGGAGAGATAGAAATTTTTTTTGAGAAATTATTTGAAAAGAGAACCGACGTTGGATCGGGGTTTAGAATTTTAATTGCGAAAGTGTTCTGACACGCGTGCTGAGATGGAATGGAAGCGGGTTATGATTAACCAAGTATGTGGACTTGATTAACCTCGTGAGGATAGGTGCTCCTATCCCCAACCATGAGACCCTGGTGCATGGTGATTGGTATATAGACCAATATTGTTTCGGGTTATGATCGATTAAAGCATCAAGGGCCTTAACCAATCTTGTGAGGATGGCCATGCCCATCCCCAACTAGGAGACCCTTTAGGAAATTGACGTATGAGTCAATCAAAGCAGAATCGAATTGATTTTAATTTTGATTTGTGTGCAGAGTGTACAATGGTGAATAATTGCTGGAATAAATAAATAAACAGGCAAAAATATCATACAATACAATCGGAAATTTAAATAATTATTGGAGATGATTTTTTCTGTTTGATGAAAAATCGGCTAATAGTTTAATCGGTAAATCATCAAACAAAAACTATCAGATCAAATAATTATTTAGTACATCGCACAAAAAATATTATTTACGAAAATAAATTAAATGAAAAGATAGGTTCAGAAATAGCCTGGGTGACGCGGATTTGAGCGGTGCTACAAGAAAACCAGAGACAGATACTCATGGGCCCAAATAAAGTGCCCAACGAGCCTTCAGAAGAATTCGGATGAAGCGCGATGCGTTGTTGATCATGGAAGTAATGATAAGACGGGTATATCGATGTCGAATAGAGGACACAAAGAAAAATGCTAGAAACTTCCTATTAAGAAAAAAGGTCTAACTACACTACTACTATTATTTTTGGTGGTTTTGGGTATATCAAATATTTTATTGGTTTATAAATACTATAATAATATTTATTATTAATAATAGTGAATAATAATGATGAGGGTATTAAGTAAAATAAAGGTAAACTAATAATAAAGTATTTACTAAATAAAATAAATAATATAATAGTAATAATAATAGTATTAATACTAATAATATTAATAATAATAATAGTGATAGTAATAATAAGGATAATAATAATAGTAACATTTAAATAATAAGAGTAACTGATGGAAATGATAGTTAAAAGAAAAAGAAGATAAAAATTAGTTTTTTCTATAACTAAAAAAAAGATTAGAAATAATAAAACAAAATGAAAAAAAAGTTATACCCAAATGGGTAACAAACTCAGTCTCTCTCGTGTTCTCTCTTCATTGCGTTCTCTCACTGTTTCTCTCCTTCTCATCCTGACCGAAAACCCTAAGAGCCCAGAAATCCCATTGAACCTAAATTTCTTCCGATCGCATGCACTCATGACCAGACCTCACTTTCTCTCTCACTCTCATAGCGACGCGAGCCCCAAACCAGAAGCGAGGCAGCCGCGCCGGAAATCACCCTACGGCGATGACGGCGGCGGCGAGGCCTATCGGCTTCGACCGATCGTGTTACCATCGTGTTGCTGTTGTTTTGCTATTTGTTGGTTTCTGATGCATGTTCGGTTATCTCTGTGCAGGTGTTTTACCGTTTGGAGTCTTGAAAGGGTTTGGAAACCCTAGGTCAGTGATGAACTTGGTTGAGCTTCGATCAGTTCCGGGTGAGATCTTTTCCTTCTTCTTCTTTCTCTCGATGTCCAGAATATATTTCTGAAATTTCTTCTTTCTGAGGGTGTTTTTGTATTTGGGAAAATGATGAAGAAAATGTTTACTTGCTTAGATTTTGGGTTTTTGGAACTGGGTTTTCGATTACTTGTATGCTCGCTTTTTGGGATTTCGAACTTTAGACTTCTGTTTTTCTTATGTTTGCTTGGTCTGCGATCTGGGATTTTTGAACTGGTTTTTTTTTGTATGTTATCAGTCCTCTCTTAAAGCTGGTTGTCTCTCTTTTTTTTTTATCAGCCTCTTGACTTGTTTTTGAACATGGTTTTAACTGATGCCTTTTGTGTTTTCTGATGAATGCCTGTCCTGTCTTTGACTGATGGAAACAGATGCTATATCTTGAAACTTCTCCCTGTATTCTCAAAACCTGATGGACTCTTGTATTAACTGATGGCTTCAAAAACTTTTCTCTCTTTTTCTGATAACTTCTGGTCTCTATATTTCTTGTAACAGATGCTATCCTTGATCCTCTCTCTCCTTTTTTCTGATATCTCTTAAGAACAGATGCTATCAGGTCTTAGTCTAACATATTTCCTGCTCTGTTACTATCATCAAAACTGTTTTTTAACCTTTTTCACCTTGAGTGAAAACATGCTTTAGAAAATAACTCTTCCCTTTCTCATGCTGCTGTTGTACTTGCTTTATTGGATTGGACCATTGGAATATACCTGCTGCCTTTGCTGTCTTGATCTGCCTGCTGCCCTATGTATTAAACTGTGAACAGATTTATGCTTACTGGGATTAAAATCGTTGCCTTTATTTATGCTGCCCGTTTAGAATCATTAAACCGTCGCCTTATGATACTTGCTGCTTGTTTAGAATCATTAGATTGCTAACCATGATGAGTAACCTGAGTTAGGCTTATTTGTGAACCGAATCCCTTCGTGATTTGTAAATAAGCGATTCCTTTTCACCGATGATTAATCTTGCTCGAGATTATGAGGTTCAGCATTAAATCTGATTCCCGCCAAACACCCAATGATGATCCTTGAAAAACAGTTAACAAATCTCTGATAGTTTTGCATTTTGTATGTTTATGTTTGCTAACCTGATTTCCCTTTCTTGTTTCATGTAACGAGATGATGAGGATGGATCCAAGATGGAAGGTTCACATCGAAGAAGCAAAGGAAGTAGGAATCGGAAGCATTCGCAAGCAGTATCGAAGAACTCATTTAGCAATCCTAAGATTAGATTAGGAATCAATTGAATTTGCATTGTAAAAACTTCGAGTCTAGTCTCTTTGTAACTCGTAGGAATCTTGTAACATAATCACTCCGTATTTGCAAGAATTTTCGAATGAACTTGTAATGTGTTTGGAAATCTTTGAATGAAACTCACATTTAGACGATATTTGAAATCCACTTTGTCAATGTTGATACAATACTTTAGGATTTAAAATTCGATTTTAATCTTGAACATTTGAGTTGCTGTAAAAAAATCTGATAATTCTATTTTGCATTGTTCCTTAAGTAGAATTCAAAATTTCCTTTGAACTCAAACTTGTGACCAACTTGTTAAATTAAAGCGTAACAATCCTTTGTTTTATTGGCTTGACATCTTTGAATTTCCTCTTGGCTTGAGAAACTTTACAACTCTTTGCAATTTAAAATTTGGATGGACTTGTATCACTTACGATCTTCAATCGTAACAGCTCATATTCTTCTCGTATCTGAAATTAACATAGAACTTAAGCGTATAAAGCGGTAGTGTACAAAATTGGTCTAGAACTCAAGTGTCTGCATATATCGTGAATTTGAAAGAAACCCAAAATGAAGTATTCGTAACGGAATAAGTGATGACCACCATAAATTACGAATTCTGAAAGTCAATGCAACAAATCCTGGCATTCTCATTCTTGAGTTACCACTTTGAATCCCGAACACAAAATTCGCTCTAAATCTCTTGACCCAAATGAACCACCGTTCGAAATAATCTTGGTTGAAAATAAAGTATGATGAGATATTTCAAGCCTTGTTTGTATAAACATATAAGTTTTCAGACGAATCAAAAAAACTTGATGTATCAGATAATCCGCCACGAACTCTAAACGTTCTCAAATTCAAACTTCAATTTCCAAATTTGACTCCAAACGCCAGATGAATTAAGCAAGAAAATTATGACCGCGATTCCAACCATTGTACTACAGCTCAACTCAAACATGGGAACTTCAGTCATATACCCGGCCACAAGGCGAACCAACTTAGAATCAAGACATCAATAAATCCACATTTTTTTGAACTCATACCCTTGCAAGAAAAATCCAAGAACACTTATGATAAGGAGGGTAAATTTTGGGGTGCGACAAGGATCTAGGAGCAGCTTCCAGGATTCTTGGAATTGACATTCGAAGAGATAGAAAGCAGTCGAAATTATGCTTATCTCAAGAGGCATATTTACGAAAGATTCTCGAAAAGTTTGGTATGTCGAATTCGAAGCCTGTTGTGACTCCAACAAACCCTCAATTCAAGTTGAGTATTGATCAATGTCCCAGTACTGAGGTCGAAAGAACTTATATGAATAGCATCCCATATGCTAATGTAGTAGGTTCTTTGATGTATGCTATGGTTTGTACTAGACCCGACATAGCATATGCAGTAAGTCTTGTAAGCAGGTACATGGCGAATCCTGGAAAGGCTCACTGGCAAGCATTGAAGTGGATTCTAAGGTACATAAATGGGTCTCTGAATAGAGTCTTAATTTATGGTGGAGCCTTTGGTGAAGATAGTAAAGCAGCAATCGAAGGATATGTCGACTCTGATTATGCAGGTTGTATGGATTCCAGAAAATCTATTTCTGGATATGTTTTCACTATGTTTGGTACAGCTATTAGTTGGAAAGCAACACTTCAGAAGGTTGTTGCATTATCAACCACTGAAGCGGAATATATTGCTTTAACTGAAGCTGTGAAAGAAGCATTGTGGCTTGAAGGTTTTGCTAAGGAGCTGAAAATTCAAGGGGAAGTTATCACTGTTAAATGTGATAGTCAAAGTGCAATACACCTATCGAAGAATTCAACCTATCATGAGCGAACCAAACACATTGATGTGAGGTTGCATTTCGTCAGAGGGGTAATTGAGCGTGGAGAAGTCCAAGTGCTGAAGGTTTCGACAGATCATAATGCTGCTGATATGATCACCAAGACATTGCCTAGTTGCAAGTTTTTCCACTGTATGCAGTTGATAAAGCTGCATGAAGAAAACTAATTCGTTAGTTGATAATAAATTTTGTTCCAAGGTGGAGATTTGTGAGATATTGGGTCGAACTCTATTGTGTCGAAGGATGCTAGGATTGTTAGCATCGAATTGGGCCTGTTTGTTATGTCCAATTGGTTAAGTTAGCTTGTACCCTAAGTTAGCTTGTAATGGGCATTTGTGATAAAAGCCCATTAGTTTAGTATGTTAGGTTTATTATAAATAGCATACTAGTCTCTCATCATTGCATACTGCAAATCCTAATTTAGGGTGAGAGGGTTATTTGTTATTCTTGTATACTTGTAATCTTGTTTTAAGATAAAGGAAAGAATAGCAGTTAATAACCAATCCTTGTGTTCATCGTGTTCTTCATTCTTTTTTCCCTTACATTGAGCAACAAAGTTATATTTTGTTTCCAAGGCATCCGATTCACAACAGAGCATATTTCTTGTAGTGATATTCTTTAACTTGTTTGTCATGTAGACCGCTTTTTATTATTTTTTCTAGAGTTTTGGGTTGTAATTTTAGATTCTTTCTTGTTATTTTCAGTCTATTGACTCGTTTTGGTCGGTAATACATATCTCATTTTGGTTTCGTCAAAAAATATTGAGTAAATATTGATTTTTTTACTTATCATACAATATTGTAATTTTTTTTTCTTTTAAATTAAACGCAAAAACAATGAATAAGAGATTCTTTTTACATTTTAAAATTTCCTATTTTACATGTGATTTGCAATTTATAAATTCAATTTATGATCAGTACATTTCAGGCGTTTTTTTTTCATTTTCAAATATTACTTTTTAGAGTAATATAACATTTCTCATTGACTAGATCAAATTATTTCTTTATTTTCTAAAAGTAATTATAAAAGAATTATTTTCTAATATCAGTATTACATTTATAGGGTAATGTAATATTTTTTTATTTATTCATTTTCATGTGAATAAGGAAATAATATCTCATTAAGTTGAATATTTAATGCAAATCCATTCATTCCATACGTATAATATTTTTTATTGACTCGGTTCAAATTATTTCCTTATTTTATTTTATTTTTACACAACTAATCTAATATTTTTATTATTTAAGACATAGGTGAATCAATCTCATTTTGATATCACCAATTTTAGTTTCAAGAGAAATATTTGGTCAGAGATGGAGAAAGTTGACAACTACATACCCAACGATCTCATAATCTCCATTTTGTCAAAATTACCATTCAAATCGTTGAAGCGATTTGAATGCGTGCAAAAATCATGGATCCTCTTATTGAAAGACTCGCATTTCATGAATACATATCGCAAAAATTTTATGTCTAGAACTCTTTTTGATTCTAATGATAGATCTTATCTCATGCAATATACTTTTTATGCTGAGGTTTTGCATGGGGAAGTTCGATCATCTTTTTATCTCCTTTCTGGCGAGAGGTTAGAGAATAAGGTTAAGATAGATGTGTCTCTTCCATTTGTAGATCGGGGCCAAGATTTTATTCTCGTGGGGTCTTGTAGTATCAATGGAATTATTTGTATCGTTAGTCTCAACGAAGACTTTGCATTATGGAATCCAACTACTCACGAATACAAGGTAATTCCTCCTAGTCCCGCTGAGTCTGTGCCTTATCGAAATTGTTCATGGCTTATTCACGGATTTGGTTATGATGATGTTAAGGATGACTATAAAGTACTTCGACGTGTATCATTTTATCAGTTAAATCGCAATGATTGTGAATATCTTGGTTTGGAAGAGGAAAATGTGCCTTGGAAGGATGTATCATATGAACCTGTGTGGGAGATATATAGCCTAAGAAGTGATTCTTGGAGGAAATTAAATATTAACATCCCCATGACAATCCCTTATTATCAGATGATCCCTTACCATGACAATAGAATTAATCGATGTAACACGAATGGAATGTGTCATGTGTTCTATAAAAGTAGCGAGTACATTTTCCAGACATGTTTGATGTCATTTGAAGTTAGTAATGAAGTAGTTGTTACAACACCCATGCCCTCGTACATGAATGATAATATCGATCGTGAATGGAACCATAAAAACTTTATGATATTAATTAAAGGATTCATTGCATTATCATCGTATCACGGGGAGACTAATACTATTCATATATCAATTTTAAATGAAATTGGTGTGAAAGAATCATGGATTAAACTTTTTATTCTTGGACCGATGACTTGTGTTGCATATCCTTTTGCAGGAGGAAATAATGGGGAATTATTTTTAAAAAAAGAGAATGGAGAACTACTTGCATGCTTTGATTTGGATACCCAAATGATTGATGAGCTTGGCATCCAAGCCTATCTTTGCCATGTCATAATTTATAATAAAAGCCTACTTTCGATTAGAAGCATACATGATTAAAATTTATTGTTTTCGGCCAAAAAAAGTCTATTAAAATAGTTTATATAATCCGATATTATGTAAGGTAGATTACCAATTGGGCATATGATAATTCTTATGAAATCTATAACAAAATAAGCTTATTCAATAGGGAGGCGGTTGAGATGCTTTCTTGATCTTCTATTTAGATTTTTTTGGTTGGCTTTTAGTCAATGTTGTGTTGTTTTTCAAATTTTATAATCACTTGTAATAAAAAGAACAGCGGGTTGCTAACCCAATATTGTGCTGTTATTTTTAAGCGCTTTTGATGTTTGTAGTTTTCTTTGTATTTTCTATTTGATTGACTTATTTGAATTTATCTTATTCATAAATTTTGTAATATTATTTGGAAATTTAAACAGTTTATATTATTTATTTATTTTTAAATTTATTTTTATAAGTTTTTAAAAATAATTTATGAAAATAACTTATAACACATATCATTATAAAGTTTAAATATACTTTTGACTTTTTTGATTTTTAATTTTTTTAAGTTTTAATCATTCTATTTTAAAAGTCAATTTTTTTCCTAAACTTTACCTCATTCAAAATTTTATTAATTGTTTAACTTTACATATAATTGCTATAATAACTCGAAATTAGATGACACACATTTTATAGAGTTATTATAGAGGTGTCATGTTATTAATAAAGACACTGCAAAATTAAAGGAGGACTAATGAAATTTTGAATCATATAAAATTTTGGATCAAAAAATTAACTTTTAAATAAAAAAATTAAATCTTAAAAACTTAAAAATAAAAGAATTAAAAGTATATTTAAGTCTAATTATAATTTAAATTTATTTTATCTTTGTAAGAAAAATAACTTACGTAAATTTTTTATAAGTGTTTATTTTGATAAACACTTGTATTTTAAGCTCAAAATAAATTGTATATCCAAACAAGTCTTTGGTTCTTTTATTTTAATATACGACACTTAATCTACTATTTAGAAAAAATAAACATTCAATGATATGTATTGTGATTTATCAGATTTAATTTTAAGGTTTATTTTTCTATTTGCATGCTAACCAACATCGTACTTTAATTGAAAGAATAATATATTGCCTTTAATATTGATCTCAAATTTAATACAGAAAAAATAATGTCTCACACAATTACGAAAAAGTCGCTTTTGCACGATTATATAGAAATACAAAGAGTTAATTAGTTCAATTTTTCTTTGAATATGTTATATATACTATGCCAAAAAAACATACGAAAGCGCTTTTTTTTTACCTTTAAAAATGTTGCCGTAGGTGGCGCTGCTATAGATTTTAGCAGCGTTTTTCGTTTAGGCAAAAGCGCTGTCTTAGGTATACCTAATCCGATATTTTTTCTTAAAAAACGTTTTCTTAAAATTGAGGAATTTATGACCTCGCAAAATGACTTCAAAAGTATTCGAGTTTTTGATGATCCACTGCACATAATCAGCTTTTGACTTATAAAGAGAAGTTGGAGATCACGTCAATGAGAGTCATACGCAAAAAGAACCACTAAAAATATTGATTAATGAAGAAGTTATGATCGTTTGAACTTGATATTCCAAAAGTTGACTTTTTGGTCAAAGTGCTTTAAATCGACTTGCAAACTTGATCATTCCTCGCATTCTCAAACACATCGATGCGCATGCAAATCAATGATGATGAAATCTTGACTGCACTCTTGAGATCATAGGCCAAGCTCTGATGAAGTAACCCTTAATAATCGGTAATTCATCATTCTTGAACACTTGAGGGATCCAAAATCCTACGTGAGGCACAATATCTGATGCTCTTGATTCAGACCTGTCTCTGCACATGAAATCTAAGAGACAAAAACCAAAGCTTTGTATTTGATTAGAAGTTAGTGATGCATAAGATAAAATGTCCCCAACACTTGACAAACCCTTTATAAGCAATGCTTAAAGGCGAGAGGATTAAGATCCAATCGTATTTTAAGACCTTGATGTTATACAAAAAATGCAAATGAAGATGGGATCTAAGGTCAAAATTTGGGGTAGGACACATTTGTTTGAAAAAAATAAAATGGAGGTTCAGAGTTAGGAGGTTGAAGGAGTTTAACTTGGCTTTACTTGGTAAATGGTTCAGAGGATTCTAAATGTGACGAAAATTTTGTGGTATATGATACTATATTTTATGTGTGGTGAGGAAGGGGCGATTATATTTTGCGGTAGTGGTGGGTCTGTTTAATGAAGGAATTGAAAAACATAAGTGAGGGTGTCGATTTGGTTGATGGAGGGTGGTTGCTTGATAATATGGACCTGAGCATGGGATATGAATCTTCTACTATGTTTTGGATTGATCCTTGGCTTGCTGGCATGTCTTTGAAGGTGAGACTTAGTAGGTTGTTTGATTTTGAAGAGAATAAAATGACGACATTAGAAGAAATGAACATATATTAATATATAGATTCATGTTTATTCAAAATATATTAATTTTATAGTACATTAAGATAATTAATTTTATGATTCACATATATTATGTTATGTTTTGTTCTCATATTAAAAAAATATTTTTCTATTTAAAAAAATATAACATCTTTTAATATATAATATATTCTATTTAAATTATATAAATTTATAATATTTTATTTATAATTTTATTTTTAAAATATTAATAATATTTTTTATACATAACTATTATATTCATTAAGATAAAGATTTATATTATTTTTATTAATAAATTCTATATATTTTTTAAATAATATAAACAATGTATTTTATTATAAAAACTGTTTTTAATATATATATATATATATATATATATATATATATATATCAATTTTGAAGAGTTAGAGGAACAAACTTCTCATCATTGTTGCACTTCTATTGGGCTTTGTATTCGGTGATGCATCTGGTGATAATTGAGATCGATATGCATACTGTTTCACAAATTCAGTATCAACAGTTATGATGAGGACACACTAAAAAAGAAATTTCAAAAATACCACTACTTCAATCTTCAATCTTCAATCTTCTTGTTCAATCCTCTTCACTATTCTTCAATCTTCTTCCAAACAATATCTTGAAAACATTCCTAATTAAAATAAAAAATTATTTAAAACGAATTTATAAAATCAAAATTAAATAACATAATTAATTTAATTACCTTTGAGATTATAAACTGGATTGGAAGAGAAAAATTGGAGGAGAGTATGGAGAAAGAGGGAAATACAGAGGAGAAGAAGAAGAAAAGAAAAACTTTGAAGATAAAATGGCGTAGTTATGTGGAAAATAAAAGATATATGAACCAATCAGCGACGTGGTTTTTACGTCGCAACCTTGCCATGTGTTAATCATCTCGCAATATCCAAGCGGTCATAAAATTTAATTATTACTCTGTATCCCACTCTGACTTTCCATAGACTATGTCAGCGTCAATGCAACACTTTTTCCCTCATAAAACGTTGCGACGTGACATTCGCGTCGCAACACGAAATTTAAAAATTTCAAACTTCCCACCCATGTGCACATTATAACTTTCTGGTTTTTTTTATTTATTTAGTTAATTGCGATGTGACTTCCACGTTGCAACGTTTTTTAAAAAGAAGATTCCCTGACTCACCATATGCTAATATTCGTTTTTAATTTTTATCATTAAAATAATGCAGCGATGTGATTATCATGTCGCAACCACCCTTTTTGCCACGTGCTAATCACATCGCAATGCTATTTTGCTAAGGAGCACATTTCTTGTAGTGATATTCTTTAACTTGTTTGTCATGTAGACCGCTTTTTGTTTTTTTTTTTCCAGAATTTTGGATTCTTTCTTGTCATTTTCAGTCGATGGACTCGTTTTAGTCGTTAATACATATTTCATTTTGGTTTCGTCAAAAAATATTGAGTAAAAATTATTATTTTTTACTTATTATACAATATTGTAATATTATTTTTGCTTTTAAATTAAAGGCAAAAACAATGAATAGGAGATTCTTTTTACTTTTTTAAAATTCTTATTTTTAATGTGATTTGCAATTTATATATTTAATTTATGATCAGTACATTTCAGGCGTTTTTTTTTTCTTTCAAATATTACTTTTTAGAGTAATATAACATTTCTCATTGACTAGAACAAATTATTTCTTTATTTTCTAAAAGTAATTATAAAAGAATTATTTTCTAATATTCAGTATTACATTTATAGGGTAATGTAATATTTTTTATTTACTCATTTTCACGTGAATAAGGAAATAATATCTCATTAAGTGGAATATTTAATGCAAATCCATTCATTCCATACGTGTAATATTTTTTATTGACTCGGTTCAAATTATTTCCTTATTTTATTTTATTTTATTTTTATAAAACTAACCTAATATTTTTATTATTTAAGACATAGGTGAGTCAATCTCATTTTGATATCGCCAATTTAAATTTTAAGAGAAATATTTGGTCAGAGATGGAGAAAGTTGGCAACTACATACCCAACGATCTCATAATCTCCATTTTGTCAAAATTACCATTCAAATCGTTGAAGCGATTTGAATGCGTACAAAAATCATTGATCCTTTTATTGAAAGACTCTCATTTTATGAATATTTATCGCAAAATTTTTATGTCTAGAACTCTTTTTGATTCTAATGATAGATCTTATGTCATGCAATATACTTTTGATTCTGAGGTTGAGCATGGGGAAGTTCGATCATCTTTTTAATTCCTTTCTGGCGAGAGATTAGAGAATAAGATTAAGATAGATGTGTCTCTTCCATTTGTAGATCGGGGCCAAGATTTTATTCTCGTGGGGTCTTGTAGTATCAATGGCATTATTGGTATCGTTAGTCTCTTCGAAGACTTTGCATTATGGAATCCAACTATTGACGAATACAAGGTAATTCCACCTAGTCCCGTTGAGTCTGTGCCTTATCGAAATTGTTCATGGCTTATTCACGGATTTGGTTATGATGATGTTAAGGATGACTATAAAGTGCTTCGACGTGTATCATTTTATCAGTTAAGTAGCAATGATTGTGAATATCTTGGTTTGGATGAGGAAAATATGTCTTGGAATGATGTATCATATGAACATGTGTGGGAGATATATAGCCTAAGAAGTGATTCGTGGAGAAAATTAAATATTAACATTCCCATGTCAATCCCTGATTATCAGCTGATCCCTTACAGTGATAATTTAATTGATCGATGTTACACAGAGGGAATGTGTCATTCGTTGTATAAAAGTAGCGACTACATTTCTCAAACGTGTTTGGTGTCATTTGAAGTTAGTAATGAGTTAGTTGTTACAACACCCATGCCCTCATACATGAATGATAATATGGATCGTGAATGGAACCTTAAGCACTTGATGATATTAATTAAAGGATTCATTGGATTGTCATCGTATCATGGGGAGACTAATACTATTCATATATCAATTTTAAATGAAATTGGTGTGAAAGAATCTTGGACTAAATTTTTTATTCTTGGACCGTTGACTTGTGTTGCATATCCTTTTGCAGGAGGAATGAATGGGGATTTATTTTTAAAAAAAGATAATGAAGAACTACTTGCATGCTTTGATTTGGATACCCAAATGATTGATGAGCTTGGCGTCAAAGCCTATATTTCTCATGTCATAATTTATAACAAAAGCCTACTTTCGATCAGAAGCATACATGATTAAGTTTTATTGGTTTCGGCCAAAAGTCTATTAAAATAACTTTTATAATCCTATATTGTATAAGTAGATTACCAATTGGGCATATGATAATTCTTATGAAATCCATAACAAAATAAGGTTATTCAATATGGAGGCGGTTGAGATGTTTTCTTGATTTTCTATTTAGATTATTTTTTTGTTGGGTTTTAGTCAATGTTGTGCTTTTTTTTTAATTTTATAATCACTTGTAATAAAATAACACCAGGGGGTTGCTAACCCATTATTGTGTTGTTATTTCTGAGCACTTTTGATGTTTGTAGTTTTCTTTGTATTTTCTATTTGATTTGGCTTATTTGAATTTATCTTATTCATTAATTTTGTAATATTATTTGGAAATTAAAACAGTTTATATTATTTATTTATTTTTAAATTTATTTTTATAAGTTTTTCAAAATAATTTATGAAAATAACTTATAACACATATCATTATAAAGTTTAAATATACTTTTGATTTTTTTGATTTTTAATTTTTTTAAGTTTTAATCATTCTATTTTAAAAGTCAATTTTTTTCCTAAATTTTACCTCATTCAAAATTTTATTGATTGTTTAACTTTACATATGTGGCATCCTTATTAATGACATATAATTGCTATAATAACTCGAAATTAGATGACACACATTTTATACAGTTATTATAGAGGTGTCATGTTATTAATAAAGACACTGCAAAATTAAAGGAGGACTAATGAAATTTTGAATCATATAAAATTTTGGATCAAAAAATTAACTTTTAAATAAAAAAATTAAATCTTAAAAACTTAAAAATAAAAGAATCAAAAGTATTATTAAGTCTAATTATAATTTAAATTTATTTTATCTTTGTAAGAAAAATAACTTATGTAAATTTTTTATAAGTGTTTATTTTGTATTTTAAGATCAAAATAAATTGTATATCCAAACAAGTCTTTGGTTCTTTTATTTTAATATACGACACTTAATCTACTATTTAGAAAAAATAAACATTCAATGATATGTATTGTGATTTATCAGATTTAATTTTAAGGTTTATTTTTCTATTTGCATCCTAACCAACATTGTACTTTAATTGAAAGAATAATATGCTGCCTTTAATATTGATCTCAAATTTAATACAGAAAAAATAATGTCTCACACAATTACGAAAAAGTCGCTTTTGCACGATTATATAGAAATACAAAGAGATAATTAGTTCAATTTTTCTTTGAATATGTTATATATACTATGCCAAAAAAACATACGAAAGCGCTTTTTTTTACCTTTAAAAACGTTGTCGTAGGTGGCGCTACTATAGATTTTAGCAGCGTTTTTCGTTTAGGCAAAAGCGCTGTCTTAGGTATACCTAATCCGATATTTTTTCTTAAAAAACTTTTTCTTAAGTAGGCTTTTAGCAACCCTTTTTATGGAAAAAATTTTCTTAGGCCTACTTTAGAGTGGCTTTTATGCTTTCTGTAGGCATCTTTGAAAAGCGCTTTTCCAGAAAAAGCGTTGCCTTAGACCTACCTTTGAGAGCACTTTTTCTTAAAAAGCGCTTTCAAAGGTAGGCCTAAGGCAGCGTTTTTCCTGGAAAAACGCTTTCTTTGGAGTTTTTAATAAACCTTAATTTATATAATTCATAAACCTGCATTTTTTGCAGCATTATTTCATAAACCTGTAATTTACAAATATAATCCCATAAATCTGTAATTTACAATCGCAATCTCATTATTTCAACAAAGAAGAGATTATATATAGAAAAGACATTATAATACCATTATATACTATTGTAATCCAAAATATATATACACCATTGTAATTCAATTCACATATTTCTAACACAACCAAAATCAGCCTTACAAAGTCATCCCGAACCATAACAAAATAAACCCTAACAAAATCAACCATAACAATAACTAAATCAGCCCTAATGTATGAACAAAACACGGTCAATAATGTATTCAAAATCCTGGTCCTGCAAGATATGAACATAATAATACGTTCAATAATGTATTCACATAATAATGTATTCATAACACTTTTCACACAATAATGTATTCATACCTTATATGATTCTTTGCTCAATAAAATATTGACACAATTCCTCTTTGATTTCTTCCAACTGAAGTTTCGTGTAATATGCACACTTGTGTTCATCGAAGTACTACATAACAAAATATAATATGCACGATTTAGTTAAAAGTAATAAATTATATGAAATATCCTAAGTAATAAAACAAATCCTAAGTTAGAAATCTATACTGTGGTTGGAATCTCTATTTGATTCATTTGAAGGATTTTTTTGATAAACCTCAAAACGAAGTATCCACAATCTATACCGTTTTGTTGTTGAGCACACTATATATAAAAATAAATAAGAATGTATAGTTGTCTTGTTTTATCAAGTAGCATCACTATTATAAGCAAAATTGTGAAAACTAATGTACCTGCACTTTGATCCATTAAATGTTGTTGGATTTAGACTGTTGTACTCGAGCTTCTCTTTGACTTCGGAATACTTGTATTGATCTAACAAAATAAAAACATATATTTAGAAAAATCTCACATAAATAATTAAATATATAAATATACACGAATATTTAGAACAATCTCACATATGTATCAATCATTAACTTCATATTCGGATAATTAGTCCAATCACCATCTACCGAATTCAGATAATAGACCATTTCTTTTATAGGATCCATAGCAATCAACAACCAGTGACGTCTATAAATTAAAATAAAGGTTTATATGAAAATTTTATACGCAAAAGAAACAAAGATTAGAATTGTAAGTGTTTTTATGTTGACATTAATTTTTGGTAAAACTAGGATATGACAATGTCTTGACTAATGTCATGACATTCAGAGTTGAAGATAAATTCTGCATGAGAAGGATGATTCAAGTACAGCTCAGACTGGAAACTAAGTACTGTGCTGGAATTCTGCAGAAAATTAACTGATGTCATAACTGATGTTATGACATTCTGTGTGACATTTACTATTCTGTAGAATCAGTTTCCTGAGAGTTTTCAGGAAGTTTGTTGAGTTGTTTTATTATGTTTTATGTATTTGAATCACATACTCACGTGGCTGTTTGGTTAATCTTAGTTAACCCTAAATTGGTTTGGTAAAAAGACCAAGACTTTAGGATTAATTAAGTGAACCCTAGCTATTATTATGGAAGCCCAAAACTGAAGTTTCAGGACTGCTTCTATAATAGGAATAGAACCCTTACTCTGCTGTTGCGCCTCTTGTACTATATTGAAGATTTAGCAGGTTGTTTATTGTGTATTCTAGTTACTCTTGTGAGCCAAGCAATTATCAATTGATAAGTGCCTTGGACTATGATTTGTTTGTAAGGGTTGTTTATCACTCAAAGCTTTGAAGCACGAGTGTTGTGTCTCTTGATTAAAGCTTTGAAGCAAAATCAAGATAGTTTATTGAAGAGTGTCTTCACAATTCAATTAATCAATAGGTTGATATCACTGTTGTGATTGAGGGGGAGTGAGTAGGAACTCATGTCTAAGTAGGACTTAGATTGAAGTTGCATTGGGTAAGTCTTAAGTGAAGGAGATAAACTGGTTGGTTTATTCCTGAATTAATTCTACTAATAATGAATTTCCTCCCTGACTTGGTAGCCCCCAGATGTAGGTGTAGTTATACATTGAACTAGGTAAACAATTTATCGTGTTCTTTACTGCTGTTTAAATTTACTGTGTGAATTGTTAACAGAGTGTTAGATATTGTGTCATAACATTCTCTGTGACATCACGTATCTGCTGCCAGGAATTTCAATTGGCATCAGAGCAGGCACCCTGCCTGTTATTTCTGGGTGAGATCTAGGGATAATAGTTTCTGGCGTTATAGACAAGGAAGGAGGATTTGGAAATAGCCCACCTATACTGGATGGATCTAATTATGAATACTGGAAACCTTGTATAGTTGCCTTTTTGAGGTCACTGGACATCAAAGCTTGGAGAGATGCTGACAAAGGATGGAAACATCCTACCAAGCTTGAGAAGGATGGAACTACCAGTTTGAAACCTGGGGAAGAATGGAGCAAAGAAGAAGAAGAGCTAGCACTAGGCAACTCTAAAGCATTGAATGCCTTATTCAATGGAATTGACTGAAATATCTTCAGACTAGTACATCAGTGCGAACTGGCCAAGGATGTTTGGGACACTCTCAAAACTACTCATGAGGGGACATCCAAGGTGAAAATGTCAAGACTTCAGATGCTCACTACCAAATTTGAGAATCTGAAGATGAAGGAAGATGAGACCATTCATGAGTTTCACATGAATATCTTGGAGATTGCCAACACCTCAGGAGCATTGGGAGAAAAGATGTCAGAAGAAAAGCTGGTGAGAAAGATTCTCAGATCCTTGCCTAAAAGGTTTGCAATGAAAGTGACTACAATAGAGGAAGCTCAGGATATCTGCACCTTGAAGGTTGAAGAACTTATTAGATCTCTTCAGACTTTTGAGATGGGGATCAGTGAAAATGTTGACAAGAAGAACAAGAGCATAGCCCTTGTATTCAATACTGAAGAGGAATGCAAGGAGGATGATGAAGAGAAGATATCTGAAGCTATAGCTATGCTTGGAAGACAGTTCAACAAACTCATCAAGAGAATTGATCCAAAGTCAAGGTCCAATGTCAAGAACATTCCATCTGACATTAGCAGAACTTATGACTCCAGCAGAAGATCCAAGTCAGAAGAAAAGGGAAGTCAAGGAAGAGGAATCCAGTTCATGGATGTGAAGGATATGGGCATATTAGAGCTGAATGTCCTACCTTTCTAAAGAAACAAAATAAAGGATTGACTGTCACTTGGTCTGATGGTGATTTAGGAAGTGACTCTGAAGAGGAATAAGCCAAACTTGTCACTGCTCTTTCTGGAGTGTGTAATTCAGATAATGACTCTAGTGATGAGGAAGTGACCTTTGAAGAACTTGCTGATACTTACAAGAAGCTGTGTATCAGAAGTGGTGAAATATGTCAGCAGAATGAAAAACAGAAAAAGCTGATTGTGAAGTTGGAGGCTGAGAATGTGAAGTTGGAAGCTGAGAAGAAGGAAAATACTGCTACTATAAGTCATCTCAACAGTGAAATTATAGTGTTGAATTCCAAATTTGATCAGATGACTAAGTCTGTCAAGATGCTGACAACTGGAACTGATAAGTTGGAGGAAATCCTTCAGCTTGGACAAAATGTAGGAAATATGCATGGTCTAGGATATGTGGCTGCAAAGAAACCTGCTGGTGACAAGAAGAAGAACAGGCCTGGCAAACCAATGTCAAAGCAGATGTCACAACATAAAGCAGGAAATGTGTTTGGCTCAGGATATGTGGCTGCAAAGAAATTTGCTGATAACAAGAAGAAGAACAGACCTAATAAACCAATGTCAAAGCAGATGTCACAACATTGGGTTCAACATCAAGATAAGAGAAACATGAAGACAAAGTTTCAAAGATGGAGATGTCATTATTGTGGAAGGTTTGGACACATAAAGCCTTTTTGCTATAGACTACATGGATATCCTAATCAGACTCCTTATGTCAAGCCTAAGAGCAACAAGGTATCTTACACTCAACAGTGGAAGAAGAAGACTGCAGCTTTGATAGCTCACACTTCTCTTAGAGTTTCTGCCAAGGAAGACTGGTATTTTGACAGTGGTTGTTCTAGGCATATGACTGGAATCAAGAATCTCCTAAATGAAGTCAGACCTCATTCTACCAGTTATGTCACTTTTAGAGATGGAGCTAAAGGAGAAATCAAAGGTGTTGGAAGCTTGGACTGCCCTGGAGTTCCAAACCTAAATGAGGTATTGCTAGTAAAGGGTTTGACTGCCAATCTCATAAGTATCAGTCAACTGTGTGATCTGGGATTCAAGGTCAACTTTACCAAGTCTGAATGTCTTGTAACCAATGAAAAAACAAGAAGTTGTTATGAGAGGAGTCAGATCAAAAGATAACTGTTACTTGTGGGAGTCTGAGAACACTAACCTGTCCTCTGTGTGTTCTACATCTAAAGATGAAAAAGAGGTGAAACTGTGGCACCAAAAGCTTGGTCATTTGCATCTTAGAGGGATGAAAAAGATCATATCCATGGAGGCTGTCAGAGGTATTCCAAGACTGCATATTGATGAAGGGAGAGTTTGTGGTGAATGTCAGGTTGGAAAGCAGACCAGAATGTCACATCCAATGTCAAGACATCTGACCACCTCCAAGGTACTGGAGCTATTGCACATGGATTTGATGGGGCCTATACAGGTTGAAAGCCTTGGTGGAAAAAGATATGCTTATGTTGTTGTGGATGACTTCTCCAGATTTACCTGGATAAACTTCATTAGGGAAAAATCTGATGTGTTTGATGTCTTTAAAGAGTTATGCAAAAGACTTCAAAGAGAAAAAGAAGGCTGCATTGTCAGAATTAGAAGTGATCATGGAAAGGAATTTGAGAATAGCAAGTTTGATGAATTCTGCTCTTCAGAAGGAATCAATCATGAGTTCTCCTCTCCTATAACTCCCCAACAAAATGGAGTTGTGGAAAGGAAAAACAGGATTATACAGGAATTTTCCAGAGCAATGATTCATGCTAAGAAACTTCCTATTCATTTTTGGGCTGAAGCTATGAATACAACCTGCTATGTTCACAACAGGGTCACCTTGAGAAAGGGAACATCTTCTACCCTTTATGAAATCTGGAAGGGTAGAAAACCTATTGTGAAGTATTTTCATGTATTTGGTAGCAAATGCTATATTATGACAGATCGTGATCAAAGGAGAAAGATGGACTCTAAGAGTGACGAAGGCATTTTTCTGGGATACTCTACAAACAGCAGAGCATATAGGGTATTCAACTCTAGGACAAAAGTTATGATGGAGTCTATTAATGTCGTAGTTGATGATCACCAGGAGGAAAACAATGTCCCATATGATGTTGAGACATTGTTTGAGACATCACCACAAGTGTCTGATAAGGTTGATGTGCCTGTCCCTACTTCACCTAAGTCTGAACCAGAGGAAGCTAACAAAGATCCTTCCATCAGAATTCAGAAAGATCATCCAAAGGAACTCATCATTGGAGATCCTAACTGTGGAGTCATTACAAGATCCAAAGAAGTCATCTCAAACTCTTGTTTTGTGTCTAAGATTCAGCCAAAGAATGTCAAAGAGGCTCTAACTGATGAATACTGGATTGGAGCAATGCAAGATGAATTGAACCAGTTCAAACAACATGAAGTGTGAGAGTTAGTTCCTAGACCAGAAGGAACAAACATCATTGGTACAAAGTGGATCTACAAGAACAAGTCTGATGCATAAGGGGTTGTCACCAGAAATAAGGCAAGACTTGTTGCTCAAGGATACACTCTGTTAGTGTTTTAAGTTGGCATCAATTTTGGTAAAACTAGGCTTTAGAAATGTCTTGATAGATGTCATGACATTCAGAGATTGAAGATAAATCCTACTGGTCAAGGATGGTAAAAGTACAGCTCAGAACAGGGAAGCTAAAGCTGTGCTTGAAATTCTGCAGAAAATAGACTGATGTCATAATAGATGTTATGACATTCGGCAGACATTCTGCTCGAGAATCGCTTTTTTCCTGAGATTTTTCAGGAAGTTTGTTGAGCATTTTATTTATGTTTTTCTGTTATTAGAAAGCATGCTCACGTGGCTGCTAGGTTGATCTTAATTAAACCTAAATTGGTTGTTGAACAAACCATGTTTTTAGGAGAGAATTAAGTGAACCCTAGCTATCTTTATGGAATCCCAAATCTGAAGATTCAGGACTGCTTCTATATAAAGAATTCAACCCTTATTCTACAGCCACGCCTCGATTCCATTGAAGACATTGAAGGCTTTTGTTTGTGTAATCGTTAAGGTTAGTAACAGGTATTGTGTAATTCTAGTTTCTCTTGTGAGCCAAGCAACTATCAATTGATAAGTGCATTGGACTAGGATTTGTTGTAAGGGTAGTTTATCACTCAAAGCTTTAAAGCACGAGTGTTTGTCTCTTGATTAAAGATTTAAAGCAAGATCAAGATATTTTATTGAAGTGTGTCTTCACAATTCAATTAAACAATAGGTTGATATCACTGTGGTGATTGAGGGGAGTGAGTAGGAACTCATATCTAAGTAGGACTTAGGTAAAAGGGTCATTGGGTAGTGATTAAGTGAGAAGGTCACAACCGTGTGTTGGGTAGAGTCTTTGAATTGATACTACTAATAGTGAACTTTATCCCCGCTTGGTAGCCTGCACGTAGGTTTGTTAGAACCGAACCGGTGAACAACTTATTGTGTTATTTATCGCTTTCTATATTTACCGTAAATTGTCAAAGCGGTCGACATCGTGTCATAACATTCTCGTGACATTAAGTATCCGCTGCCGGAATTTCAATTGGCATCGAGCGGCACCCGCTTGTTATTTCGGTGAGATCTAGGATAATAGTTTCGGCATAATGGATAAAGAAGCAGGATTGGAGGTAGACCACCTATTCGGATGGGTCTAATTATGAGTACCGAAGCCTCGTATGGTTGCCTTCTTAAGATCGGATATCAAGGCTTGAGAGCCGATAAAGGATGGAAACATCCAACCAAGGTTGAGAAAGATGGGACTACTATCTTGAAACCTGAGGAAGAATGGAGCAAAGAGGAAGAGGAGCTTGCCCTGGGGAATTCTAAAGCACTGAATGCTTTATTTAATGGTATTGATGAAATATCTTGATCGTTCATCAATGTGAGCTGGCCAAGGATGTGTGGGACACCCTCAAAACTACTCATGAGGGGACATCCAAGGTGAAGATGTCAAGACTCCAGATGCTCACTACCAGATTTGAAAATTTGAAGATGAAAGAAGATGAGACTATTCATGAGTTCCACATGAATATCTTGGAGATAGCCAACACCTCAAGAGCTCTGGGTGAAAAGATGTCAGAGGAGAAGCTGGTAAGGAAAATTCTCAGATCATTGCCTAAGAGATTTGCAATGAAAGTAACTGCAATAGAGGAGGCACAAGACATCAGCACCTTGAAGGTTGAAGAACTTGTTGGATCTCTTATGACTTTTGAGATGGGAATCAGTGAGAATACTGATAGGAAGAATAAAAGCATAGCCCTTGTATCCAATTCTGAAGAGGAGTGCAAGAAGGGTGATAAAGAGAAGATATTTGAAGCCATAACTATGCTTGGAAGACAGTTCAACAAGCTCATCAAGAGAATTGATCCAAGGTCAAAGTCAAATGTCAAGGACATTCCATCTGACATCAACAGATCTTATGACTCCAGCAGAAGATCCAGGTCAGAAGAAAAAGGAAGTCAAAGCAGAGGAGTCCAATGTCATGAATGTGAAGGATATGGACATATTAGAGCTGAATGTCCCACCTTTCTTAAGAAACAAAAGAAAGGAATGGTCATCACCGTCCGATTCAGAAGTGAGTCCGAGGAAGAAGCCTAATCTTGTCACCGCACCTTCCGAAGTTGTAATTCGATAATGACTCTAGTGATGAAGAAGTGACCTTTGAAGAACTTTCGATACTTACAAGAAACCGTGTATCGTAGTGGTGAAGTATGTCACCGAATGAAAACGAAAAAGTCGATTGAGAAGTTGGAGGCGAAAATGTGAAGTGGAAGCGAAGGAGAATACACTATAAGACATCTCAACAAAGGAAATTACGTTGTTAAATTCCAAGCTTGATCGGATGACTAAATCACAAAATCGACCTCGAAGATAAGTTGGAAGAAATCCTTCAGCTTGGACAAAATGCTGGAAACAAGCATGGTCTAGGATATGTGGCTGCAAAGGAACCTGTTAGTGACAAGAAAAAGAAGAGGCCTAGGAAACCAAAGTCAAGGCACATGTCACAGCATAGAACAGAAAATGTTCCTGACTCAGGACATGAGGCTGCAAAGAAATTTGCTGATAACAGGAAGAAGAACAGACCTGATAAGTCAATGTCAAAGCATATGTCACAACATTGGGATCAACATCAGGATCAGAGAAACATGAAGAAGAAGTTTCAAAGATGGAGATGTCATCATTGTGGAAGGTTTGGACACATAAAACCCTTCTGTTATAGGCTACATGGATACCCTAATCAGACTCCCTATGTTAAGCCTAAAAACATCAAAGTACCATACACTCAAAAGTGGAAGAAGAAGACTGAAGCAATGATAGCTCACACTTCTCTTAGAGTGTCTGCCAAGGAAGATTGGTACTTTGACAGTGGGTGTTCTAAGCATATGACTGGAATAAAAAACCTACTGAATAATGTCAAACCTCATTCCACCAGCTTTGTTACCTTTGGAGATGGAGCTAAAGGAGAAATCAAAGGTGTTGGAAACTTAGACTGCTATGGAGTTCCAAATCTAAGTGGAGTGCTGCTGGTAAAAGGCTTGACTGCTAACCTCATAAGCATAAGTCAGCTATGTGATATGGGATTCAAAGTTAACTTCACTAGATCTGAATGTCTTGTAATCAATGATCAACAAGAAGTGGTTATGAGAAGAATCAGATCAAAAGACAACTGTTACATGTGGGAATCTGAGAACACCAACCTCTCTCGTATGTTCCAGACAAAGATGAAAAGGAGGTCAAGTTGTGGCACCAAAAACTAGGACATCGCATCTCGAGGAATGAAAAGATCATCTCAATGGAGGTCACGAGGGATACCAAAACTTCACATTGATGAAGGAAGGGTGTGTGGTGAGTGCCAGTTGGAAAGCAAACCGAATGTCACACCCAATGTCTACATCGACCACATCTAAATCGAGCTGCGCACATGGACTTGATGGGGCCTATGCAGGTTGAAAGCCTTGGTGGAACAAGATATGCCTATGTTGTTGTGGATGACTTCTCCAGATTTACCTGGATAAACTTCATCAAAGAAAAATCTGAAGTGTTTGATGTCTTTAAGGAGTTATGCAAAAGACTTCAGAGAGAGAAGGAAAGCTGTATTGTCAGAATAAGAAGTGACCATGGAAAGGAATTTGAGAATAGCAAGTTTGATGAATTCTGTACCTCGGAAGGGATCAACCATGAGTTCTCTTCTCCTATAACACCTCAACAAAATGGGGTTGTGGAAAGAAAGAATAGGACTATACAGGAATCTGCCAGAGCAATGATTCATGCTAAGAAACTCCCTATTCATTTTGGGGTTATGAATACGACTTGCTATGTTCACAACAGGGTCACCTTAAGAAAGGGAACTGTCTCCACCCTGTATGAGCTATGGAAAGGAAGAAAACCAACTGTGAAATACTTTCATGTGTTTGGAAGCAAATGCTATATTCTGACAGATCGTGATCAAAGGAGAAAAATGGACTCTAAGAGTGATGAAGGCATTTTTCTGGGATACTCCACAAACAGCAGAGCATATAGGGTATTCAACTCCGAACCCGTTATGATGGAGTCTATTAATGTCATTGTTGATGATCATTATCAGGAGCACAATGTTCCATATGATGTTGAGACATGGTTTGAGACATCACCTCAAGTACCTGATAAGGAAAATGTTCCTACTCCTACTTCACCTATATCTGAACCTGAGGAAGCAAACAAAGATCCCTCAATCAGGATTCAGAAAGATCATCCAAAGGATCTCATCATTGGAGACCCAACCAAAGGTGTTGTTACAAGATCCAGAGAAACTATCTCAAACTCCTGCTTCGTGTCAAAAATAGAGCCAAAGAATGTCAAAGAAGCTCTATGTGATGAATTTTGGATTGGAGCAATGCAAGAGGAATTGAACCGCCAAGCAACATGAAGTATGGGAATTAGTCCCTAGACCAGAAGAAACAAACATCATTGGCACTAAGTGGATCTACAAGAACAAGTCTGATGCAGAAGGGACTGTCACCAGGAATAAAGCAAGACTTGTTGCTCAGGGTTACACTCAGGTGGAGGGAATTGACTTTGATGAGACCTTTGCACCAAAGGCTAGACCGAATCAATCAGCTTCTACTAGGAGTTGCTTGCATTCTGAAATTCAAATTATTTCAGATGGATGTGAAAAGTGCCTTCCTAAATGGCTACTTAAATGAGGAAGTATATGTAGAACAACCTAAAGGATTTGTGGATCCAAGTTTTCCTGAACATGTCTACAGATTAAGGAAAGCCCTATATGGTCTAAAACAAGCCCCTAGGGCCTGGTATGAAAGGCTGACCAAGTTTCTTACAGACAAAGGATACAGGAAAAGAGGATTGGATAAAACTCTCTTTGTCAAGAATGAAGGTGGGAAGGTTATGGTGGCTCAAATCTATGTTGATGACATAGTATTTGGAGGAATGTCAGAGACAATGGTGAAACAATTTGCCAATCAAATGCAAGCAGAGTTTGAAATGAGTCTCATGGGAGAGTTAACTTACTTCCTTGATTGCAAGTCACACGATGAAAGATTCAACATTTCTTTCACAAAGCAAGTATGCAAGGAATATTGTCAAGAAGTTTGGAATGGAGAATGCCACCATAAAAGGACTCCGCTCCTACACATTTGAAGTTGACCAAGGATGCAAGTGGAGAAAAGGTTGATCAAAGTTTATATAGAAGCATGATAGGAGCTTGTTGTACCTAACGACCAGAGACGACATTGCTTATGCATTGGGTATGTGCAAGATATCGTCGAGCCTAAAGTAAGTCACATTAACCGGTGAAAAGAATCAAGTATGTGTGGAACTTGCAATTATGGTATCCTATATTCCCATGGATGTGAACCAATTCGCGATATTGTGATGCCGATCGGGGAGTGTCGATGATGGAAAAGTACCTCCTGGAGGATGCTTCTTCTGGGAAATAATCTTGTTTCTTGGTTTAGCAAGAAGCAAAACGTGTCCTCGCCCATCCAAGTGAATACATAGTACCGGTAGCGCTTGTTCTCAAATGGTCCGGATGAAGCGATCCGTTCGAGTACAATGTCACACAGATGTCATGACATTGTACGTGACAACTGAGTGCTATTAATATATCAAAGAATCCTATACAACACAGTGGACTAAGCACATAGACATCGACATCACTTCATCGAGAACTTGTGGAGGAGAAGGTGATTAAATTGGATCATGTAGTCACGTAACTTCAACCGGTGACATTTTTACTAAGGCTCTTGATGCTAGTCAATTTGAAAACTTAAGGAGCAAACTGGGCATTTCTCAGTATGAGGAATTGTAGCAATTAAGATTGGCTCCAGGAAAGGGAAGAGACCATTTATTAATTATAAGTGGGTCAGTTGATTATTTCCCTCTTATTTTTATAGGGTTCAAGAATGTGAAAAGACTCCTCCATATAATAGCCTTTTCATTTGAAAGTATCATACCTTCTCCATCCAACTGATACTCTCAACCGCTTCGTCATTCTTGGTCTCTGATTCTCAACCTTTCCCAGAGCAATATGTCTTCCTCATCCTCTTCAGACTCTGACTGTTCATCTCCCACCATGGCTGAAATTAGGGCAATCGCTGCAGCCATGAATGTTGAACCTGTGAAGGTCTCCTCGCTACATTCAATGGCAACTGACTCCCAGAATCAGCATGCACGAAATGAACAAGGCGCATCAGCTTTCACTGGTAAGACTTCTGCTTCATCCTCATCTGTTCCCCCAGAGATAAGAGAAGGTACCATGTATGTAGAAAGAGCCATTGATAGGATAGTCACCAGAATTCTAGATGAAAATCACACTGTTCCTGGAATTTCTGTTCCCCTGAGTCAAAGGCCTGCTAGCCCTAGTTTAGCAGAAAATCCAGATGTCACAAAGGATGTCATGACATCTGATGATTTCCCTGCCAAAGCAAAGGGTGGTCATTCTGGTTCTCATGAAGAGAAAATAACCAGAACTGGAACCTCTTCAAAGAAGTATAGAGCCAAATTTGCTGGCTGCTCAAATTGCAAGAGGACACCAATGGTCAAGAAAAGGAAAGTTCCTAGTCCTGCAAGGTCTGATCAAGCTTCTGACTTCAAGATTCAGACTGACCAAGCTGCTGGTAATGTTGCTGATGCTCACAATGAAGATGCTTCTTCAGCAGAGGAGAGCAACTAATTAAGTTGCTGTGTTGCTTCCATGTATCTGTTTTGTATTCTGTCCATTTCCCTGTAATGTTCTGTTCTGCTTTATTTCCATTTGTGCTTCTTTTTGGATGACTGTAATTGTGTTGACAGAGTTGTAACATTTAAAGGCTGGTACTTAATTACTTGCTGGTAAATTCTCTTGTTGTTGACACTTTTGATTAAACAGTTTTGGGAACTTGTATGGTTTCCTTTGGCCCTTTGTGGCTAAAAAGGGGGAGAAGAAATACTGTGGGAAGTATTAATGTTTGGGAAATTGTATGGGAGAATTGTATGGCCTGAAATTTTATGGCCTGTTTGTTTGTGGGCTATTGTGGGAAATTGTGGGACTCTTGTATGGGTAGAATTTATCTTCTCTTAGTTCTAGTCACTTGAAGCTTAGGAAAGCTTAGGAAATCTTAGAACTAGGTTGTTAGTCTTCTGCTGCATTTGTACTCTGATAGGTCAAATAGTTTTATCCAAAAATGTGCCAAAGGGGGAGTTTGTTAGTGTTTTAAGTTGGCATCAATTTTGGTAAAACTAGGCTTTAGAAATGTCTTGATAGATGTCATGACATTCAGAGATTGAAGATAAATCCTACTGGTCAAGGATGGTAAAAGTACATTGTAATGGAAGCTAAAGTCGTGCTTGAAATTTTAGAAATGCATCGATGTCATAATAGATGTTATGACATTCAGGTGACATTCTGCTCGAATCGCTTTTTTTCCGAGATTTTTCGTGAAGTTTGTTGAGCATTTTATTTATGTTTTCCGTTATTAGAAAGCATGCTCACGTGGCTGCTAGGTTGATCTTAATTAAACCTAAATTGGTTGTTGAACAAACCATGTTTTTAGGAGAGAATTAAGTGAACCCTAGCTATCTTTATGGAAGCCCAAATCTGAAGATTCAGGACTGCTTCTATATAAAGAATTCAACCCTTATTCTCTGCCCACGCCTCTGGATTCCATTGAAGACATTGAAGGCTTTTGTTTGTGTACTGTTAAGGTTAGTAACAGTTGGTATTGTGTAATTCTAGTTTCTCTTGTGAGCCAAGCAACTATCAATTGATAAGTGCATTGGACTAGGATTTGTTGTAAGGGTAGTTTATCACTCAAAGCTTTAAAGCACGAGTGTTTGTCTCTTGATTAAAGCTTTGAAGCAAGATCAAGATATTTTATTGAAGTGTGTCTTCACAATTCAATTAAACAATAGGTTGATATCACTGCGGTGATTGAGGGGGAGTGAGTAGGAACTCATATCTAAGTAGGACTTAGGTAAAGGGTCATTGGGTAGTGATTAAGTGAGAAGGTCACAACCGTGTGTTGGTAGAGTCTTTGAATTGATACTACTAATAGTGAACTTTATCCCTGGCTTGGTAGCCTCCAGACGTAGGTTTGTTAGAACCGAACTGGGTGAACAACTTATTGTGTTATTTACTGCTTTCTATATTTACTGTGTAAATTGTCAAAGCAGTGTCAGATACTGTGTCATAACATTCTCTGTGACATTAAGTATCTGCTGCCAGGAATTTCACACTCAAGTTGAAGGGATTGATTTTGATGAGACTTTTTCTCCTGTGGCCAGGCTGAAATCAATCAGATTGCTACTAGGAGTTGCTTGCATACTAAAATTCAAGCTGTTTCAGATGGATGTGAAAAGTGCCTTTCTAAATGGCTACTTACATGAGGAAGTATATGTAGAACAACCTAAAGGATTTGTGGATCCTAATTTTCCTGATCATGTTTACAAATTGAGGAAAGCTCTATATGGTTTGAAGCAAGCTCCTAGGGCTTGGTATGAAAGGCTGACCAAGTTCCTTACTGATAAAGGTTATAGAAAAGGAGCCTTGGATAAAACCGTCTTTGTCAAGGATGAAGGAGGAAAGATAATGGTGGCTCAAATTTATGTTGATTACATAATATTTGGAGGGATGTCAGATAAAATGGTGAGACATTTTGCCAACCAAATGCAAGATGAGTTTGAAATGAGCCTCATGGGAGAATTGACTTACTTTCTTGGACTGCAAGTCACACAGATGGAAGACTCAACATTCTTTTCACAAAGCAAGTATGCAAGGAATATTGTCAAGAAATTTGGAATGGAAAATGCCAGCCATAAAAGGACTCCTGCTCCTACTCATTTAAAGTTGTCCAAAGACACAAGTGGAGCAAATGTTGATCAAAGCTTGTATAGAAGCATGATAGGAAGCTTGTTGTACTTAACTGCCAGCAGACCTGACATTGCATTTGCTGTTGGAGTATGTGCAATATATCAGCCTGAACCTAAAGTAAGTCACATTAATCAGGTGAAAAGAATTCTGAAATATGTGAGTGGAACTTACAATTATGGTATGCTGTATTCTCATGGGTGTGAACCAATTCGTCAGTTATTGTGATCTTGATTGGGGTAGTGTCGATGATAGAAAAAGCACTTCCGAGGATGCTTCTTCGGGGAATAATCTTGTTTCTTGGTTCAACAAGAAGCAAAACCGTGTCTTTATCCACCGGTTAAATACATAGCAACTGTAGCAGTTGTTCTCAAATGGTCTGTATGAAGTAGATGCTGACTGAGTACAATGTCACATAGGATGTCATGACATTGTACTGTGACAATCTGAGTGCTATTAATATTTCAAAGAATCCTATACAGCACAGCAGGACTAAACACATTGACATTAGACATCACTTCATCAGAGACCTTATGGAAGAAAAAGTGATTAAGTTGGAGCATGTAGCCACTGAACTTCAACTGGCTGATATTTTCACTAAAGCTCTTGATGCTAGTCAGTTTGAGAATTTAAGGGGCAAGTTGGGTATTTGCCAATATGAGGAGTTGTAGCAATTAACATTGCTTACAATAAGGAATGGAAGAGACTTTTTATTTCATTTAATTCTAAGTGGGTTAATTAATTATTTCCCTCTTATTTTTCAAAAGTCCAAGAATAGGAAGAGACATATATATATATATATATATATATATATATATATATATATATATATATATATATATTTTTCTCTTTGAAAGTCTCACTTGTCATTTCCTCAACAGAAACTCTCAAACTCTCTGTCAAACATTTTCTCATTCCCTCAAAATGTCTCAGCAAAATATGTCTTCATCTTCTTCATCATCACAAGAATCTGGCTCTCCATATCCCACTGATTCTGGGATTAGGGAAAACGTAGAAACCATGCAGACTGAAGCTCTGAAGGTTACCCCTATGCGTGCAATGGCAACTGATCCTGGGAGGGTCAAGAAACCGCACTGTGAATGCACGAAGGTCTCAAGCATCTCCTTCTGGTAAGACATCTGAACCAACTTCCTCTGTTCCTCCTGAAATAGCAAACAGGGAAGGTTCTAGGTATGTTCATCAAGCCATAGCTAGAATAGTAACTAGGATCCTGAATGAAAACCACTCCGTGCCTGGGGTTTATGTGCCTTTAAATCAAGAATCTGCTAGCCCTAGTTTAGCAACTGATCCAGATGTCACAGAGAATGTCAAGACATCTGATGATCATGTCAAGAAAACCCCTGTGAATCCTGTTACTCAACCCTCTGTTGATTCCCCTGTAAAGTGTGTTGTTGATACCTCTGATAAAACTCCTGAACCATGTGTTGCTGATACCACTAATAAGCCCCCTGTGGTTAGTGATGATGATATTTCTGATGGAATTCTTGAAGAATCCCCTGAAAAATTTGTTGCTGATAAGTCCCCTGTGAATTCTGCTGATGATATCTCTGATAGTATTCTACAAGAAACTCCAGAGAAACCAGTTGATGACAACCTGGAAAACTCTCCAGTGAAAGATTCTGAAAATGTTGTGGAACCCCCTGTCATTGACTTGGATGAAGAATTCTCTGATAATGACCTCATTGCTAATGTCAATCCAAGCATTGCTAAGAGGATGATGAAAAGGAAAGGGGAAACAGGCTGCCTCTCAGAGTCCTGTCAAGGAAAAGGTAGCTGAAACTGTTCATAAGGCTGAGGAAAAATCTGGTAAGGACAACAAGGCTGGACCCTCTAAAGGGAAAAGTAGGGTAAAGACTGTTGGAGGTATCTCTAGGACAAAGAGAACTCCTATTGTCAAGAAGAGGAAGGTACCCTGAACCTTCAGAATCTGATCAAGATTCTGATTTTAATGTTGAAGAGAATGTCACAGAAATTCAACTAAGGAAGAAGCCATCTCTTGGGAAACTGCCCAAAGTCCCTGAAGTGGCAATTGATAACATTTCTTTCCACCACCCTGAGAATGCTAGCAGGTGGAAATATGTGTGTTTGAAGAGAATTGATCTTGAAAGGGAACTGAATAAGAGTTCCCTTGAATGCAAGGATGTTATTGATCTGATTAAAGAAGTCAAGTTAATGAAGACCGTGGTGAAGTTTTCTAACATATGATGTGCTGGTGAAGGAGTTCATTGTGAACTTGTCAAGTGGATGTGCTGATGGAAGGTCAGCTGATTTCAAGACTGTGTATGTGAGAGGGAGAAGAGTGAAGTTTTCCCCAAGTGTGATAAATAAATATTTGGGAAGATCAGATGATGCTCAACCTGAGCTAGAAGAAACTGATAATCAAATCTGTCAAACAATCACTGCTAAGCAAGTGAAGCATTGGCCTATGAAGGGAAAGCTCACTGCCAGCAAATTGAGTGTAAAGTTTGCTATTTTGCACAAAATAGGTGCTTCAAATTGGGTTCCAACAAACCACAAGTCCACCATCTCCATTGGTCTGGGCAGATTCATCTTTGCTGTTGGTACTAAAGCAAATTTTGATTATGGAACATATATCTTTGAGCAAACCCTCAAACATGCTGACAATTATGCAATTAAGGGACCAATAGCCTTTCCCTCCCTCCTGTGTGGAATCATAATTGATCAATACCCTGACATTCTTGATGATAGAGATTCAGTATGCAAAAGAGCTCCTGCACTTGGATTCCATTACAAGCTCTTTCAAGGGAAACATGTCCTAGACATTGTCATGACATCTGCTGAGACATCAAATGTCAAGGCAAATTCTCAGAAGGCAAATGTTATTGCTGTGCTGAAAGCAACTTGTAAAGAGCTTGAAGCAAGAAAGCAAAGTCTTGAAGAACTGATCTCTACACTAGAAAAGGAGCAAGACACAGAGGTTGAGGATGAAGGGCTAGCTGGTGATGATACTGCTGCAAATGTTGATGCTGAGGCTGATGCTGATCAAGAAACTGCTGCTGAGAGCAATTCTGAAGATGCTTCTTTCCATAGTGCTTCTTCGGGAGAAGAAAGCACTTGATTTGTGATCCTGTTGCTGCTGTTTCTTTGTTTTTGTTGTTGATTTTGCTTGTTTTTAATTCTGGTTGTTTTGAGACCTTGTACTAAATTTCTGGATTGTAATATTTAACATTGTTGGTACTTAGTTATATCATTGTTTTTGGGAAATTGTACTGGTACCTTTGGCCCCTTTGTGGCTCAAAAGGGGGAGAAGTATTTATGGGCATTGTGGGCAAGTGTTTGGAAAATTGTGGGTAGAATTTATCTTCTTTAGGATCTGGTTTTCTAGCTTAGACTGGTTTTATTTTCTGCTACATTAGTACTCTGATAGCTCAGTTTGTTTTAGCCAAAAATGTGCCAAAGGTGGAGTTTGTAAGTGTTTTTATGTTGACATTAATTTTTGGTAAAACTAGGATATGACAATGTCTTGACTAATGTCATGACATTCAGAGTTGAAGATAAATTCTGCATGAGAAGGATGATTCAAGTACAGCTCAGACTGGAAACTAAGTACTGTGCTGGAATTCTGCAGAAAATTAACTGATGTCATAACTGATGTTATGACATTCTGTGTGACATTTACTATTCTGTAGAATCAGTTTCCTGAGAGTTTTCAGGAAGTTTGTTGAGTTGTTTTATTATGTTTTATGTATTTGAATCACATACTCACGTGGCTGTTTGGTTAATCTTAGTTAACCCTAAATTGGTTTGGTAAAAAGACCAAGACTTTAGGATTAATTAAGTGAACCCTAGCTATTATTATGGAAGCCCAAAACTGAAATTTCAGGACTGCTTCTATAATAGGAATAGAACCCCTTACTCTGCTGCTGCGCCTCTTGTACTGTATTGAAGATTTAGCAGGTTGTTTATTGTGTATTCTAGTTACTCTTATGAGACAAGAAATTATCAATTGATAAGTGCCTTGGACTAGGATTTGTTTGTAAGGGTTGTTTATCACTCAAAGCTTTGAAGCACGAGTGTTGTATCTCTTGATTAAAGCTTTGAAGCAAAATCAAGATAGTTTATTGAAGAGTGTCTTCACAATTCAATTAATCAATAGGTTGATATCACTGTTGTGATTGAGGGGGAGTGAGTAGGAACTCATGTCTAAGTAGGACTTAGATTGAAGTTGCATTGGGTAAGTCTTAAGTGAAGGAGATAAACTGGTTGGTTTATTCCTGAATTAATTCTACTAATAATGAATTTCCTCCCTGACTTGGTAGCCCCCAGATGTAGGTGTAGTTATACATTGAACTAGGTAAACAATTTATCGTGTTCTTTACTGCTGTTTAAATTTACTGTGTGAATTGTTAACAGAGTGTCAGATACTGTGTCATAATGTCATACCCCAAAATTTGCCCTCATGTTTCTCAAGACATTCCATACATCCATGCTCAAGGATTCCTCAAGAGTTGATTAGATGAACACTCTCCTATACAATCAACCCAAACTAGGGTTTGGCATTTCTTAGATCCAGATGGACTTCTAACATCTCCAATGGTTTTCATGCTTCCTCATATGCTTCAAAGATTCTCCATATCAAGTTTCAAGCCTTACAAGTCAAGTTTCCTCAGGCAATTGCTCAGATGGTTGAAAATCAGTTGACGGCAAAAAGTCAACGTGGTCAACATACAGTCAAACTTCGATTTTTGGTCAACATCCTCATTTTGAAGTTACATTCATCATTTGATCAAGGGTTGATCATGATTCATCAAGAAAACTCAAGATTTGCTCAAAAGTCAAACTTTCTAAATTAGGGTTTCTAGGTGAAAAGTCAATCAACTTTGATCGATCATAATTTTCTCATACTTTCTCGTAAATTTTTCCACCACCTCTTGTTTTGAAGGAAATTCAATTCTCTACAACTTCATGTCTCACAAGAATGTCCAAAAATGCTTCATTTGAAAGGTATAGCTCAAAACATTATGTGTCCTTTTCAAAGTCAACAAAAGTCAACTTTTGTTTTGAACATATATTGAGCATGGTAACTCCAATTGAAGTGAGACCAAAGACATTGGTTAGAGGACTCTTAAAGCTTTCCAAAAGTCCAAGAACTCTCAAAAATGTGGAAAATGAGCAAGATACACCTTCACAAGTTGGGGAATTTTGAAAGAATGCACAAAGAGAGTTACTTCAAAAATCAAATCTTTTGCAAATGGGCCTATTTTTTCTTCATCCTAACTTGTTCCTCATGCAATTAGGAATATCCAAGCCCAATGTTACGAATTTTTGATTTATTTTCTATTTAATTTGTAATTTATTTATTTAAATGCAAATTAAATCTTAAAATAAATCATAAAATCAAAATTAATTGGAAGATTGATTTTATTTGCTTTCTTGTGATCCAATCAACTCATAAATGCCAAAGAATTACAAAATTATATCAAATTTGGCAAGATTGGATTGAAATTGATCAAATTTTGAAAATTTGATTTTCATGAAAAATCAAATTTGATTTCCATTCAATGTTGATTAATTCTTTCCAAAATCGCCTCAAATCCATCCAAAGATATATACTTGATGCATTCCGCTTGCAAGAGAACAAAGATTGCTCTAAAACCCTAGTTTCAAACTCAAGAATCCGTGCCTCTCAAGCAACAGTACCTTGGATTCGTGGTTTCGCATAATTTTGAGCATTCCATCTTGTTCTTTGCCATCCACGAATCGATCTAGACCTTCACTTTGTCCAAAACCATCCGTAATCAAGGAATCCGAGTTTGGTTTGTTCTCAAAAATTCAAAATCGTGTTTTAATTTTCATGCATTTTAACATGTTTTGTGGTTTGTTTTGTGTTTAGAACGAAGCTTGCAAACTTTCTCGGATGGTTTAATTGTGTTTCTATGGCCAAAACGCGAATCACCATAGTTAGGTTTCTCGTCAATCGGGCTTCCATAAACGGAAAATTGACTATAAGACCACCGCCATTGCATTTAGAACGTGATTTCAATCGATTCATGTATTCCTAATGAATTTATATTATGTGTATGAGCTTTTGAAAATTGGGTCATAAAGGCCGCCCAGGCCGACGTAAAATGCCCGTAATTCAAAATGAAAGAGATGAAGCTCTCGCGCGATTGTGCAACAGAAGGTGACACTTGTTTTCCATCGTCTGCTCCGATTCAGCACGCTGCGCGGCCTGATCGATGGCAAAGGCATGGATGCTGTGGAAGCCAAGGTCTCGCCTCAATTCGGCAGACCACTTGGTTTTTCCTTTACAAACTTGCATATTTCTCTTCATATTTTTCATATTTAATATTTTCATCATATTTTAATTTTTTCATATTTTATTTATGCATTAAAAACCCTCAAAAATATTTTTCTTTTACGTAGTTTTATAAAATCTTTATTTAATTTATAAAATTAAAAATACCTTTTTGCATGCATATTTATTTTTATTTTGATTTTAGCATTTAAATCATATTAAATTAGTTTTTAATTGCTAAAATGCATCTAAAAATCCCAAAAATTATCTTAGTATATTTATCTTATTTCCAGATGCATTAATTTTCTTATATTAAAATTGCATTTTTCTAACATTTTTCCTTTATTCAATTTCATCATATTTCGATTTTCTTATCTTTTCACAAAGTTATTCGATCGTATTTCGTTTCTTTTCGCTTTTATTTTTTTCCAATAATGTAATTGCATATGGGTTGTAATAGTTTAATTAGGCTTTTATTTTCCGATTTTAAATTATGTATTCGCTTCTAAAGCCATGTAATAGCGTAGGTTTACCTTTCCGCATTACATTCCGATTTTACTTTCCGCACTTTATCAATCGCATACGGTGGTGGCAAGATAAATAAAATTGAACATAGCCCACTAATTTTCAAGATAATATATATTTGAATCAACACACTCTTTTCACATGCACCCTTAGGGTAATTTCTCGTTTTTTTACGATTTAAACGCTCATGTCCCTCGAACGAGAGGTATTCTAGCACCGCTGTTTTCCAATCAAATCATCATAGCCCTTCGATACAAAGATCATTGGCCCACGATGTCGCGAAAACATGATCTTGACTCGATTGTTGTCTACTTAAAATGATGATAGTCCCTTCGAATGTGCTAGGATACTTTACAAGTTGCCTTCTATGACCATCCGATGTCCCTTCGATTGTTCCGCTTACATCCAACGAATGGAGCTACCTACTAACTAATGGTATGGCTAGCGCTATTCTAAAGGAATGTAAAATAAAACCACTAAATTCGAGTGGGTAATAAGTCCTAGTTGCTTGCTCTATCAAAATACTTTTCACACCTCACACTTTTTTTAAATTTCAAAACTCTTTCAAAACGAAACATTTCCAACACTTTGTATACATTCCTACATGAATCATTACAAAGTCAAAGCGAAATGCCTTTCAAAACATTTTTCAAACACATGTAGCACAAGTTTTTCAAAAGTGATCTATAGAGTAACTAAGAGCCCGAGATAACTACGATGGAAAGGGTGCTAATACCTTCCTTTTCATAACCATTCTCCGCACTCGTAATCTAACGAAGGTCTTTTTCTGTACTTTTACCTTCCTTAATTGGATAAAAATAAAAGTCGGTGGCGACTCTTGCTATCCGCACATTTGGATACAAAATCCTAAAAAGTCACCACCGACATGTAATCGGCGAGGGAGACACCCTAAAGAGAGAATTGCCTAAGGATTCATAGACCATTTTACCGCTCGCTTGATTTGATTGCTTTATCTTTAAAGGGTTGCTTGGGTATTATATTGTTGGGGATCCTACACCCGATCCGGTTTCCTTTAGGTAAGTGGCATTAGATCATTGGCACCGCTAGACGATAACTTAACGGTCAACATGATGGCTACGTTAGCGTGACACTTTGTTGTCCCGATGCTCCTCATTTCAAGTTGAGGATAGTATTTGGCTTCGCGTGTGTCATCAAGCGCTAACTAAACTTTTAGAACCTTAATTGACCCATCTTGGCCATTAGAAGGTAGTGAGATGGTCGGCTTTGGTGTAGACCGAGGTTGGTTGATACTGATGCTACGCCATTGAGACGTACTTTGGGACATTTTCGATCGACCACTTGGTAGTCGCATTGAAATAAGCGCCTAGAAAGATCAATGATATGAGATTCCTAGAACCCTACATTATTATAGGACAGATGAACCAACTCAAACTTTTGGTAGGGTAATCACCTAGACCTCATGCAAGCCTTAAACCATAGGCTCATTGTGTGAATTGTTTGTGTGTAAACATGACATCATCCGTGATTGCATATCATTTCTAACCATTTCAAGGACCTAGGGATTTATCTTTTGCTTTGTAGGTGTTATGGCTTCTAGAAAGACTATCCGAATCAACTTCATGGGTATACCTTCTCACCAAAGAATTAGTTTTAAATTCCCACCATGCTCGCCTCATCAAAAGACATGGTTATCTACTTGATTTGGTTATCTCCTTTTTAAGAAGATATGATGTATGTCCTATTCTGGCTTGATCCAAACACCATTGCTTCACATTCTGTATTATCGCTTGGTTCCTACCTTGAAGAGTTTCTAAGTTACTAGGGATACCTATTCTGACCAAATGCCATTCACCGTTTAGAAAAGGTTCCTAAGTATGAAGACATTGCATCCGCCTTTACATCTAAAGCAGACATTGAAGCCAATTGGGAAACTAGAAGCGGAGTTAAGGGTTTACTTTAAGTTCCTAATTAAGAAAGCTCGAGAATTCCTCAAAGTTATGAGTTTCATGCATTCGAAAACATTGTGGCCTTGCTAATTTATGGTTTGGTTCTATTCCCTAACTCGATCAATTCATAGATGTCAACGCCATCAAGTTATTCCTTACCCGTAATCCAAAGGCCTACTTTACTTGGAGACATCCTACATTTTCCACACTGCATTACTAAGACACAAGGCACTCTCTATGTGTTGTGTACCGCTACTTTCAAGGTGGTTTATTTCGCACCTTCCTCCACGGCTTGAAGAACGAACAAAGGATGAAGTGGTCTCAAAGGTTAATGTCACTCTCTCATTCGATATCCGTTGGAGTCTTTTCTCTCAAAAGGACTTCATCTTCATCGAAAGGCCTGGAGAATTCTAATGTACCGCTTCTTGGTATAAGGGAGGTATTACTTACAACCTTCTCTAGCTTTACGCCGCTTTGGTTTTGCTCAAGAGATGGTCCACATGATATGCTTCTCCAAGATGTTGTGTTCGACTACAATCACGATCTCCGCATTACCGACGAAGGTTTATACACGCTGGGGCATGGTAAAGAAGACCGATACCAAGACTTTGGGCACCAAAATCCCACCTTGGGAACCTTACCTCAAATGGGTAGCTCGAGCTCAAAACCTCATGATGCCATTTACTGCTGTACCTGTGATTATGGAACCTATTGCTATAGGTGACGCATCCTATACTATTCTCCATCCCGACATGCCCACCGATTTCAAGACTAAGAGATCCCGATTCACTTAAAGAAGAGAGGATACCTTTGAAGCTCAGTGTTATGCAAGTGAGAAGAAAGTGCTGAGTTGACCAAGCTACTTCACGAGGAGCGCAACATCAACGCTTACCGGCACCAAGAGGAAGCGCCCGTGGGAGACCTAGAAGCTTTATATTATGTTGTTCTTTATTGTTTTGAACTATCTTTGTACTTAAAAGAAAAAGAATAAAAGAAAACTAATACTTGTTTGTTCATTGCTTGTTTAACAAATTTAAATCCTAGAGGTCCTTGAAAACATTGCATAGCATTCGTGATAAACATTGCATAGCATAGCATAACATTGCATCACTGTACATTGAGATTGGTTTTCTCATCCTCTTGCTATTTATTTTAGCAGAATGGCTTCTAATGATCACAAAGATCTCTGTGTTCGTAATGCTCAGTTAGCAGATGTTCACTAGCTTGGTCCAAGGCCAAGAAGATCCAAGAAGCTCATCAACAAGAAGAAGAAGGTGTGGTCTACTCAACATGGGCGACGCTACAAAGGTGGTCCTAGAGTGGTCACTGGATTGAGTACTGACAACAGTCAAGAATGAAGGGAGTAACAAGGGTGATGGCGAAGGCAACCATGGAGCCCGAGAAAGACAGAGAAGACCACTATGATGATGACCAAGACTGACGGAGATGACAAGTACAAGCAACTCAAGACCGTCTCAATGTGGAAAATCAAAATGTCCGGCCGAATTTTGATGATCCGAGTCTTGTTCCTCGTGTTGTGATTCCCCTAAGTTCAAAGTTCCTAATTTTGCCAAGTATGATGGCATTTCTTGTCCGAAGTCGACTAAGTCCTATGTCCGTAAGATCGCCCCTACACCGATGATGTAAAATTGTGGATGCATTATTTTCAAGAAAGTTTGTCCGAACTCAATTGGAGTGGTATTATCACTAGATAATGACCGTATCCGTATTGGAGTGACTTGGCCGATGCTTTCTGCATAAGATGAGTACAATGTCAATTGACACCCACTGCATGCAACCGCAAAGCATGTCTATGGGTCGTGATGAGAAGTTCAAGGAGTATGCTCAAGTGGAGAGATCTAGCAGTGAGTTCAACCACCCTTGTCCAATAGGAGTTGGTTGATATGTTTATGGGAACATTGTCGTCCATTCTTCAATCATCCGATTGAAGCTCTTCACCGATTCACCGAATGATACTTACAAAGAGCGATCAAGCCGGTATCAAGAGTGGGAAGATTCATGTAGAGTCATCTTCAAATGCCAAGAGATCTTTGGGGTAAGAAAGAAGCTAATGCCGTATGGTCGTAAAACCGAGCCAAGACCGACCGCGCCAACTGGGGGAGCGGTTGTAATCTCCAATCCTACATCAAGACAACCTCGCCGAGACAACGCTGTAGCGCACGCCACAAGACAGCTAAAGATCAACATGCCATTGTCGCAAGCCTTGCAACACATGTTGAAAGCAGAATTGATTACTTTGAGGATCCTCCTCGAATGTCAACACTTCCTCTCGAAATACAATCCTAATGCTAAGTGTGCTACTACTCCAATAGCCTGTGGCACGAATCGACAACCTGGGCTCAAGAACAAGATTCAAGATATGATTGAAACTAAGGCATTGAGTTTGATCCTCCCGAGACTCAATGTGATCAACGCCCTATGCCTAACCATGACAAGAGTTCCAATGTCAGGTGATGATACTTATGTTTTCAACATAGATGACTCGACCATTCCTCCGATGATCAAGAAGAACTTGCGCAAGCCGGTATCAATCCAGATGCCCGAGAATTGTCGTGGTGCCCGCTCACCGATGGTTGTGCTTGGTTGAGAAGACGGTTCAAGGTAATGATGGATAACCGTGAGATACTATTCTTAAAACCACCGTGCGTAGTGTGAAGACATGTCTAAGTCAAGATCAAGATGCGAATGAAACTGCATCCATCTCAGATGGGATACCTTGGGAGCAAGTGAAAGTATGATTACATGGTGAAGTATTCTGCTCCCGAAAGTTACAAGATTCCTATTGAAGATGTTAAAGCAACCGGATGGGGTGACGATTTCCCGTAAGACTATGCCGATGTTAACACCATAAGGATTTCCTCTGATCCTGTGCTCAGAGCGCACCTCTCATTATTACTTCTCCTGCACCAGCCCATATTCCTCCGACAAAGCTATCCCTTGGAATTATGGATCCGATGTTTACTATTATGGCGCAAGCAAGACCCTCGACCATTGAAGACCCTACACTTGAAGCTACTATTCCGACATTGACAACATCACCGATCAAGTAAGGTGACCGAACTCAAGGGTATTCTCTCCGATATCTCTCCTCCAAAAGACACTCGACTCCTCGCATTCCAGCTATTCAACCAATTTCCCACTGTGGAAAGAACCATGACTCATCCCGCCAACGTATGCCAAAGGAAGTTGTCAAGACACTCCAAACAGAAATGGAGGAAATTTCAAGATTATCAAGAAGAGTGACTACAATGTTGTGGAACATGGGGATGAGACCGCCCAAGATCTCCATGCTTGCTCGCTTGTGCTCGAGGCTCATGCTAACGCCTTGGTGAAGTTTCAAGAATGCTCACGTGCCGCAAGACACTACGCTAATCAATTTGAAGTTTGTATTGCTAGCCGGCCGCCAACAACGGCCTAGGCTTCTCGATGTCGATTTGACTTCACGGAAGAAACATAACAAAGCCTTGCACATCTCTCGTGGAATGCAAGGGCACTACATTATCTCATGTTTTGGTGGATACCGGCTCGCTCAACATCCCGCCAAGATCGCTTTGATCGCCTTGACGTCAAGGGTTGGTTCGAGACCCAGGACATTATTGTGCGAGCTTTGATGGTTCTAAACGAACAGACTTGGAGAGCTCATCATCGTTAAAGTCGGTTCCCGACTTTTGACTCTACTTTTGTGATGGACATCCGTCCACTTTACTTGCCTACTTGACGCCTTGATACATGGGCAAAGGCCACCTCTACCTTGCATCGTGTCAAGTACCCGTGAAAGGGAAGGTTGTTATGATGTGGTGAAGAAGAATATATGGTCACCATCTACGCCTTCCGTTATCTCGAGATGGAAGGTGAATTCTTCGAGACTTCGCAAGCTTTTGAAACAGCCCCGCAGTCATGCCTGACTCTCCCGATACTCCAAAAGTTACACAAGCTCCTCCTAGAATGGCCTCCGAAAGATGCTCAAGTCAAGAAGAGGTAGGTATTTTGGGGTCGCCCGATCCGCCTTTCAAGTTTGACAAGACCGTTTAGGCTTCACTATCAAGGGTCAAGATGATACGCGAGCGGTCGGGCCAACTTCCTTCCGCATAGTAGGATCCATGCTATAGAAGATGACGACAACGACTTCGACATCAAGAAATGGATCTTTCCAACTCCGTATCGCGACTCAAGAATTGGAAGACCAAGACGCCATACCAATCTCCTTTAGTCGAGTAATTATTCTTGTTTTGTTTGCTTTTCAGATTTTCTATGTTTTGAACAATAAACTCTAAAGCCTAGTGCCTTGCCCGGCATCATGGCTCGCTTATGAGGGTTTTATTTGTCGCATGATTTTCATTCAATAAATTGACTTTTGCATTCAATTGTTTTTTTTTTTCTTTACTTTATCACCCTTCAAAAGGCTATGTGTTCTTACACACACCCACGTGATACATCGTAATCACTCCGAATCTCGTTAATAACCTATGCTAGTGCTAAATATGACTTCGATAATCCGATCTACCAAGTCAAGATGAAAGTGAGGAAGATTGTGAAGTGCCGTGAGAACTTGTCGATTGCTACAAAGAAGAAGAGCGAGTTATACACCCACATGAAGAGCAAGTTGAGGTTGTGAATTTGGGTACCGACGAAGATGTAAAAGAGATCAAGATAGGAGCAGGTCTTGAGAACAAAGGTCAAAGAAAGGTTGGTTCAGATGCTACGAGACTACATTGAGGTTTTTGCTTGGTCATATGAAGACATGCTCGTTTAGACATTGATATTGTGGTTCATCGATCACAACTAAAGAAGGTTTTCTACTTCATGGATGGTTTTCCTTACAATCAGATCAAATGGCTCTCAAGACATGGAGAAGACTACCTTTGTTACACAAAGGTACTTTCACAAGGTTATGCCATTTTGGTTGAAGAACGCAGCCACTTGGGTACGCCTACATGGCACTATTTCATGACATGATTCATCACGAGATGTAGGTCTACGCACGATTTACATGATAGCTCGATCACGCATGCAGGAATAGCTTGATCATTTGCGTAAATTGTTTGATGATGAAGAAGCAGACTCGAGACTTAATCCTAACAAGTGCACTTTTGGAGTCGATCCTGAACCCTAGGGTTTGTCGTCGGTAGAGGTATTGAAGTTGACCCCGGTTAAAGCTATTCAAGAGATGCCACCCCCGCACCGAGAAGGAAGTCGAGGTTTCTTGGGCCGTTTGAACTACATTGCCGATTCATTGCACACTAATCGCTACTTGTGAGCCAATCTTCAAGTTACTTAAGAAAGATCAAGTAGTGGAATGGAACGACGATTGCCGATCGCTTTTGACAAAATCAAGGAGTACCATGTAATCCTCCTATCCCGATGCCATCAAGGAAGACCTCTTATCATGTACTTAACAGTTGTTAGAGAACTCAATGGGTGTGTTGGGGCAACATGACGAGTCCGGGTCGAAAAGAGCATGCAATATACTACCTTAGCAAAAGTTTACCGACCGTGAAACAAGATACTCACACCGAGAAAACTTGCAACGCTTTGGCTGGTCACTAAGACAAGATATGTTGACTCACACTACCTTGTTGATTTCCAAGATGGATCCGATAAAATACATCTTTGAGAAACCAACTCTCTCCGAAGAATAGCAAGATGGCAAATGATCTTGACCGAATATGACATCCAAGACACTTCTTTAAAGCGATCAAAGGAAGTGTAGGGCCATCATTGGCTCATCGCCGTAGATGACTATCACCCATGCATCGAGTTTCCGATGAAGATGTTTTACTAGTTAACGATTCAGAAGAACCGTGCCCGCACGGGACCCGAACAAGGATCCCGATGGACCATGGTCTTGATGGAGCCTCAAACGCACTTGGCAATGGCATTGGCGCCATCATTACATCCCCTACAGCGGACATACTTTCACCGCCAGATTATGTTTCGCTTGCACCAACAATATGGCCAATACGGCTGCATCATGGGTATTAAAGTCGCTTATTGACTTAAGAATCAAGTTCCAGTGTATGGAGACTCACCTTAGTGATCACGATTAAGGGGCGAGGGATACGGCATCCGAATCTCATTCCATATCGAGAGCATGTTCGAGTTTGATCCCTATTTCAAGAGATTACTTTGATCACATTCCACGAGAAGAGAATCGGGCCATGCATTTACTATGTCATCTATGTTCAAGGTTAGATGGGACAACGAGGCTCCCTGATCATCATTGAGAAGTTTGACGAACCAACAGATTGCATGAGAGCTTGACATGTAAGAGAAACCTTGGTACTGACGTGAAGAGGTATCTTGAGACTCGTGAATATCCCGCAGGGCATCCACAATGATAAGAAGTTCATGAGAAGATTTGCATCCAAATTCTTCCTCAAGAAACGGCATCTTATACAAGCGCAACCACGACTGTGCTTACTACTACTGTAGACCGAAACAATACGATCATGGAAGAGTTACACGGCGATTTGGTACCACTCCAAAGGCACACGATGGCTAAGAAGATCTTGAGAACAGTTACTATTGGTCCACCATGGAAGTCGATTGTCACCGCTATGCTCGATCTTGTCACAAATGCCGATTTATGCATAGCACGCATCTCCAAGATCAATGTTCTAACAGCTCCTTGGCCTTTGCAATGTGGGCATTGACATGATCGGAGAAATCAAGCCCACGCCTTCCAATGGACATCGCTTCATCCTTGTGGCAATTGACTATTTTCAGTGGGTAGAGGCAGCCTCGTCGATCTATTACCAAGAATGTTGTGGCTCGATTCATCAAGCATAATTTATCTCGTCGATATGGCACTCAAAGGATTATCACGATAATGGTTCTAATCTCAACAACAAGATGATCACCGAACTCGCACGCAGCTCAAGATCAAGCATCACAACTCTTCTCCTTATCGCCTAAGATGAATGGCGCATGGAAGCCGCCAACAAGAACATTAAGAAGATTATACGTAAATGACAAAGGACTTACAAAGATTGGCATGAGATGTTACCATTTGCCTTCATGGTTATCGCACTACAAGACGACATCCACAGGGCAACCCTTTCTCTTGTATAATGTATGGAAGCCGTCCCACCCATCGAGGTTCGTGACACTCAACCGTAGTCCTCCAGACGCAGAGCTAGGCGAAGATGATTGGGTCATGACGCCGACCAGATTAATTTGATTGATGAGAAACGATCATCCATCCGCCATGGATGATTTATCGTGGTTAATGATCGAGCATTTAACAAGAAGGTCAAGCAATCGAGTTTACCAAGTCGGTGATCTAGTAGTCAAGCGCATCATTCTTCCACAAGGTGATCCTCAGGGCAAATGGACTCCCACCCATGAGGGACCATTTGTAGTCAAGAAGATTCTCAAAGGAGCTATGATACTTAGCACCATGGAGTGAAGACTTCCCACACCGTGAACGCAGATATAGTCAAAAATACTACGATAAAGAGACCCGCTAGGTCGACGTAACCTAGGCAAAATAAGGGCATCCCAGCGAACCAAAAGGGTTCGGGCAAAAGTTAAGGATATATACAAAACATGTACACCCGCAAGTCGAAACCCCAAAAGGCGGTTTGGGCAAAAAGGGTATCCCGTAGATCGAAACCCAAAGGGCGGTCTAGGCAAAAGTTAGATTTAAGCACGATTACTATGTCTCTTCCAGATCACTTTTGACTACTACTATCAAGATTCAAGTTCAAATGGCTAAGATCAATTCAATCACTTTCATCGACAAAGAAGGAGATGAGATAGTTGATATATATGAGTACTAGTAGTTGAAACTTAACGAGATTGTTTCCGCATAGCCTTTACCTTCTCTGTACAAACCACGGCCATACGCCACCTTTCAAATAAATGCAAGTTTCTTTCTATTTCCATTTCGCTTGTTGTTGTTTGCATAAAGTCCAAACGTCCTTTGAATGATTATACGATCCGACAATAAAAATTCGTCACAAACATAACGAAAAGGAATGGACAAGGATAATTACTACAGTTCTGTGAATTGAGATGACGATTTAAAGTCACCATGCATTCCCCTCAGAGTACAATCCCACGTAGATATCACCACCAAATCCTCCCTATCGAGTACAAAATTCCTTTCCGCTAGGCCGATAGTTTAATCTCATCATCGCTGCCAGCCTTTATCTCCAAAGAGAGACATTCGTCCTCAACAGATGCCCATCAACAGCCTCTTCCCCGCAAAGCAGCAAAGGTTCAGACTTGAAACTTGGTCGACATGCATCGGAGGAAACTTACATCTTTATTCCCTGCCAGATTCCACGGGCCCTGATCTTCCAACCCGCCTCCAGGCCACTAATTACCTCGCCAAGCTATACGCAAGATTCCCAGAGTGCCTCCTAACCCTCCCAATGAAGCGCCCCCGACCCCCCAAACAGGTCCATAAACAAGATCTTGGCGGCATCGCTCTCGCCTCCTCCCATCCACAACGGTATTCAGGTCGACGAGGTCGACGATAGCATCGGAGAATTCAAAGCTATATCCTCTCAAGGTTTCCGATCCGCCTCATCCCCCGTGCGTGTCGAAATTCTCAAGTGATATTCCCATCTTCCTCAAGATGGATATGTTTTGAAATACCACAAGATCCATCATTCATACATTATTCATAAATATCATAATTTGTGCATATCGCATTGTCATGCATCATACTGCATAAGACTAACAATATTTCATCAAAATTTCTCTTGTTTTGCCAAAACAGTAAAAGTCACTCGACGCAAGGTGTCCAAGATTAATGCCCAAACCGACGGAAAACTATCCGAACGACCAACCTCGTTGTTCTCCAACAACGGATCCGGATTAATTCGGCCGCACGAAACCTTATCCGAACGATCACAAGTTATCCGATGTGCAGTGATCAACACCGATGCACAACAGTGGAAATATCCACGCTTTTTGCCCCTCGT